>CM045758.1:125598870-125998870 GCA_025200525.1 Camellia lanceoleosa
GGTCCCATAACCATGTAAGAGATTTAATAGAATATTTGGAATTACTAGCATAACTCTTAGGTTTTATTAAAAGTCTGGGTTTAAGTAAAGGAATTCAGTTTGGTTTGGATGGTCTTGTTATCAACGAACAATAGTTTGCCGTCGATACATTGACATCTTTTTTGATCAGCAAAAAAAGAGAGAAATTTTATTGATGAGATGAGCAAGTAAAAGCATCAAGATACATTAATAAAGGAGGGAAATGCAAAAAATATCATAGTTAACACTCCAAAATCCCAACTAGATTGGCACCAAGGAAGAAGCACAATCATCTGTTAGCTCTAAGCCCACAGATTGGTGAGAAACCAATCCAAAAAAGAGAACAAAACAAAAGAGAGAAATAAAAACCACCCTACCACAGCAGAACTGTGATGTAGATTTAGATGAGACTCGATGTATCAGTTCTTAGATGTTTTGAGGTGATTTCAGGGTTAAAGATCAATTTTCACAAAACCCCTATTTGTGGAGTGTAAATTTTGGAAGAAATGATTCAGGATTGTGCATCAGGTTTTACGGTATAAAACACCACCACTCCCTCTCGAGTACTTGGGTTGTTATATATTATTTATTAATAATAATAATAACAATGATAATAATAATTTCTATGTTTTTATTTCACTTGATTTCTTTGATCTCACATTGGAATATAAAGAAATCTGTACACTTTCACTTTGGAGGAAATTCAATATTTCGTTTTTCCTCCATGCAATTAGAATTTAAATTTTTAGCTTGATTCCTACATGGAAATCTTGAGCAAATTAATATGCTCTCATCTACTATAAATGGAGGAAGGACTTTTCATATTTCTTCAAACTTCCACACTACAAGAAAATGCACAATTGGCGACTAAAAAAAGGATTTTCGTCGCTGAAAGTAGTGGAAATGGCGACTAAAATCAGTTTAGTCGCCAAACCTGAGAACTTTTGCCGACTAAAGTAGTTTAGTCGCCGAATATAGGCCTTTTAGCGACTAAAAGTCGGTTTAGTCGCCGAATATAGCAGTTTTAGCGACTGAAAAAATTTTAGTAGCTAAAAGGCACTATTTTTGGCGACTAAAAGCATTTAGTCGCCAAATCTATAGGTTTTCGCGACTAAAAAAAACTTTTGTCGCCGAATATAGGTGTTTTTACCGACAAACACATTTTTAGTAGCTAAACCTGGACAAGTGGCAACTAAAATTGATTTTAGTCGGCAAAACTCGAGCTTTTGGCGACAAAAAATGAGTTTAGTCGCCGATTGTAGTTATTTTGGGCAGAAATTCAAGTTTTTAGCGACAAAACAGAATTTAGTAGCCAAAAGCATAGAATTGGCGACTAAAATTCATATTTAGTCGCCAAAAGTCCTCTCATATTTTTTTTTTAGTAAATACTTTATTTTTTTACATTAAATACATTAAATAAAAAAAATTATTTATATATAGAGTTTGTACTAAAACCGAAAAATTTAGTATATAAATAATATATGTTGCACTAATAATCGCGTGAGATTGTAGTGGCATAGTGGGGAAAAGAGTGTTGCTTAAGGTTGACACACGTGGGAAGTGGATGGTCATAGGTTCGAAACTTGGTAGAACCGCGCGGGGCAAAAAAAAAAATTTTTTTTTTAAAAGACTTTTAGTGACTAAAGTTATTAGTCGCTAAAGGTAAAAATAATAAAATAAAAAATTAACTATTGGCGACAAATGGTTTAGTCGCGAAAGGTAACATTCCAGAAAATGAAATTGACTATTGGCGACAAAATCTTTAGTCGCTGAAGAACTGACCTTTGGCGACTAACAGATTTTTAGTCGCCAAAGGCATCCGCGACCATATTTTGGCGACAAAATGGGCGACTAAAACTTTTAGTCGGGGAAAGTGGATTTGTGACATTTGGCGACTAAAATGCGACCTTTGGCGACTAAAAATTTAGTCGCCAAAGGTGTTTTTTTTTTGTAGTGCCATTGGTAGTTTTCTTTTGAAGATATTTATCATATGGAGCTTCTAGTTCTTTTGATATATACATATATATACTCACACTATAGTGGAAAACCGGTGCTATGTACGATGAGAAATATTTGAAGTCATTAAAATACATCAATTAAAAAAAAAAAAAAAATTGTGCTTCATACTTATAACATTTGTTATTATTTTAAATTTTAAGTTTAAAAAATTGTAACTTTCCATCTCAAAATTTTTTTCATTAGGATTATGATATTTATCAATTGAGTGGGTTTGTTAAGGTATTGGCTTTTTTAGTAGCATTTTAGTTAAAATGTGAGATGAAAAACATTGAAGCATTTGCTAGTTTTAAGTGTATCTACCTTAAGAAATTTCAAATTATAATTATGTTATAGTTATTAGTAAACTTTTATATAAATGTTTCTTATCCTAGGTTTAGTTATCTTATTTAGTTCTCAAATCTCATGAGTTGCTTAGCTTGCATATTATTATTATTTATTCATAGATAATATTTTTAAAATCAAAAAAAAAAATGCATATATATATATATTTTACATTATTAATTTGTTAAACTTTAAAAAAACATTTGGGTAAAATTCATTTTATCTCCTTGTGGTATGGTTTGATAGAACTTTACCCCCTGCCTTTTAAAAATAGTTATATACCTCCTATGTGAATTTAGACGAAAATGCAACTGTTTTTTTTTTTATCAGCAAAAAAGCTTTATTAATATAAAAACGCAAAACAAGCAGAAATTACATCAATAAAGCGGGGGAGTGCACAAAGCATCATAGCTAACCTTCACGATCCCAACTAGGTTGGCACCGCAAAGGAAGCACAATCATTTGCTAGCACTAGCCCAAGATTGGTGAGAAACCAATCAGAAGCAACCAAACAAGATAAAGAAAGAAAAGATAACAAGCTTCCACCAAAGCAACAACACCCAACCAAGATAGCAATCAACACCGCAGCACCCTCCTGCTAGATACTACCAAATAGACTACCAGAGAGATCAAGCGACCAAACAAAGACCTCCTACTAGATACTACCAGCAGACTAGAATTGAGGCTCCAACTACATCCACCCAAGAAGGATTGAGGCTCCTACAACATCCACCAACAACATCCACAAAGTCGTGAGGCGAGGCCAAGCGGCCCTATCACCAAGCACCTTGCGCACTCAAAGCGAGCCTCACCTGACTTAGATTGAAAATTAAGTCGTTCATTGAGTAGTGGAAGTCTTGAATTGAAGCTTTGATCCATAATGCAAGTCTTACCTTTATGAGCTCACTCAACTCAAAACAATTGGGCTGCACACCATTGAAAAAGCACTCGTTCCTCAGTTTTCATAGTGACCAGAGGGTGATTGATGGTAGAGCTCTCCATAACCTTTTTTCCAAGCTTTTAAATTTACCTCCCTTCCACCAATGAAAAAGACTTTCAACTGAGCTAGGTGTCACCCATTGAAACTCCCACCACTGCAGCATTTTGGACCAAACAGACCAAGAAAAAGGGCAAAATAGTAACACATGGCTGGTGATTGATTGATTTGCGAAGATACGAGTAGCATTAGCATTGAGAACACTAATCGTTTGAAGAAAAGCAGCAGATGTGATTCGGTCTTTCCAAGCCAACCAGCTGAAGAATTGAATTTTGGGAGGGATATCTTTATTCCAAATGAACTTACAGATATTATAACTGGGACCAAGAGAGGCATTGCTAAAATTATACACATCAGCAGCTTTAAAGGAACCTGAAGATGAGCCGAGCCAGACAGGTCTGTCAGCCTCTCCAAACCTGAGGGTTGGGGCAGTAGATAATGCACTGTACAGTCTAGTAATTTGCACCAATTCCCACTCATAAGGTGTTCTTCTGAAAGATAAGTTCCAATTCCCGGAGGATGATCTTTTAGCATAGAAGGAGGGTAGAGTGTCTTCCTTATTAGTAGATAATCTGAAGAGACTTGGGAATTCATCTTTGAGACAAATGTTGCCGCACCATTTATCGAACCAGAATTTGACTCTCTTTCCATCACCAACCTTAATTAGAAAGTTGTCCAGGAAGAATTTGCAGAGGGGCTGCTTATGGATTGCAATAGATATGATGTCGCTCCACACCCTAGAGTATTTGCAGGAAGGCCTAAAGATTGGCTGCCACCTATCTTCATCAATCAAGTACTTACTACAGAGAACCCGTCTCCAAAGAGCTTTAGGCTCACATCCAAACTTCCACCACCATTTTAACAAGAGGCTAGTATTGACATCAATAATTCTTCGGATTCCTAGGCCTCCAAGACTTGCACTTTTTGTTACTTTTGCCCACTTCACCATATGAATTTTCTTCTTCAATTCAGTACCTCCCCATAGGAAGGAAGCTTCAATTTTCTCTAGCTCTTTGGCCACCCCCAAAGGCATTCTGAATAAGGATAGGTAATAGAGAGGAAGATTGGAGACCACTGATTTGATTAAGGTGAGTCTTCCTGCAAAGGACAGGAGCTTTCTCTTCCAGCCTGCTAATCTTGATTTCACTTTCTCCATGATTGGTTTCCAGGTGGACTTATTCCCAGGGTTAGCACCTAGGGGCAAACCTAAGAACTTCAGAGGCAAGCCTTGCACTTTGCAATTGAGAAGGTCAGCCATGTCTGATAAGACTTCATTACCAACACCAAATCCACATAAAATACTCTTGTGATAGTTTATTTTCAGCCCAGAGAGTAGCTCAAAACATCTAAGCATTAAATCTCTTACATGGTTATGGGACCCACACATTTGTGGATTAGTATGAGTCCTACCCCATGTGAGAGGTTTGGTAGAATATTTAGAGTAGATAACATTTCTCTAAAACCCAAACTTTATTACTACTTTTACCCTTTAACAATAATATAGCACAAGCATAGCAACAATATTACATCAATAGAAAAGGATTAGGATATAAACATAATTGCTCAAGATATTTAATAATAATATTGGTAATTATCTTTAAAAAAAATAGCAAACATATCCAAAAAAAATAATAACGAAAAATTACACTAGAAAATCTGTCCAGGCAAGAAATGACATCAGGAGATGATTCTGCGACACGTTGAGCAAAATAAGAGCTAATTAGCTCGCTAACTATAGATATCAAATGACTTTAATACCCTCAAATCTTATATATTTTTTTTATTAGTTTCTTTCCTTGTCATCTCTCATACACATAATTTATAATCTATATTATTAATTCAATTAAATCATAGTTAATTATAAATTATTTATTGTAATTCTTAAATTTTTATTCTAATTTTAATTTAATTATATTTTATATCACAATTAATCCTAAATATTTAGCTATTTATTGTAATTACTAACTTTTTAATCTAATTTTAATTTAATTGCATTTTATATCAATTCTTAATTATTGTTTATTTTATATTTTATTTAATTATATTTTATATTTTAGATCAATTCTTAATTATATTATATTATATTTTATTTTGATTAACATATTAATCTAAATTTAGGCTTGTAGAAAATGAGGGTAAAATTATCTTTTTATTTTATTCATTTCATTCTAATTTTTCATAAAGCAAAACCCATTGTAAAAAATAGTGTATGTACCTTCCGTTAGTTTCAATGGAAAAACTAAAGGTATCACTTTAGTTCAAAATTACATGGAAATTTTCTTATATTTGAATTATAGAGGGTAAAGTGCTCTAGTCCCAAACTAAAAAGGGGGTAAAATGAATTTCATCCTCATTTTTTTTTATAGATTTATTCTTTAAAACTGATTAATATCGATTATATAAAATTTGTAAACTTTAATTAATTTATAATTATGTTTGAAAGACCTATTATGGATCAAATCAAGTTAACGTATGCACTATGTTTTATCTAAGAATTTCAAGAGCAGTGATATGGTACTTTGAAAAAGTATTTGTTAATTATTATTTTAAACTTAATTTAAAAAAATTTAACTTTCCATTTAATTTTTTTTTCTCAATGGGGTTATGATATTTACTAATTAGATTAGGTTTGTTAGGGAAATGGATTTTTTAATGGCATTTTGGCTAAAATATGAGATGAAAACAAATGAAGTATTTGTTATTTTTTAAGTGTGTATAAATTAAATATATCTAAAAAATTAAAATATTAATTAAAATATTAAAAAAACTCATTAAAATAAAAAAAAATATGGATTTTAAATTTTCAAACCAAACAGAGTGATTGAATTGGTAAACCTAAAATTCATAAAATAGATCAAACAAATTAATAAACTCAAGCATACTTAAAAATGTTTGCTCTTAAAATTTAGTGATAAAAGAAAAGCAACAGACATTGCATAAAGTCTCAGTCAGGTTCCTCTCTCTCTAAATTTTCAAAAATCTCTCTCTCTCTAAAAACCTCCTTTCCCGGCCTCGTTTTTTTTGGCTGGCTGGCCGCCGCCTGTGGCTATGGCGGTCAGCTGGCCTAGCTTGTTTCGGCTTGCCTGTTAGTTCTTTCGTTCAATAAACTTGAGTCCCCCGTTTTCTCCACCTAGGTGTGTCTTTCATTGCTGTCCAAGATCTTCTTCTAGGGCCACCCAGGTTTGTTTTTAGTCGTTTAGGGTTTTCATTCGTGCGCTTTTCGTGAGTAGGAGCTTGAGGGGTACATTCTGGTTCAGAGGTTGAGGGGTCGTCCTGGTCTGTCCGGTTGTCACTCGAGCGCTCCAATTCGTGTAAGAGTTTGAGGGGTGATCTTTCTTTCTTTTGTATGGTGACCTGATGGGAGTTGATCTGTGGGTGTGGTGGCAATCGATGTTGTGTTTTCAGAAGGGTGTGGTGATCTGAGGGTGTGGTGTTTTCAGCAGTGGGTGGTGAAGCTTGGAGTCTTCTTGGCAGTGGGTGTAGCTCTGTCGTCAGCAGCGGAGTTGAAACAGCTTGGAGTTTTCTTGTGTTGCAGTAGGGGTGTTGAAGCATGGAGTTTTTCTCGGTGGTGGTTATGGTGTCTTCTCGGCCGGTGTGGGCATGGGGAGGTGGGTGTAGCAGCAGCCTAGGGGTGGTGGCAGTGGGTGTTGTGTTTTCAAAAAGGTGTGGTGATCTGTGGGTGTGTTGTTTTCGACAGTGGGTGTCGAAGCTTGGAGTCTTCTTGGCAGTTGGGGTAGCTCTGTCGTCAGCAGTGGAGTTGAAGCAGCTTGGAGTTTTCTTGTGTTGCAGTAGGGGTGTAGAAGCATGGAGTTTTTTCCCGGTGGTGGTTGGTGTCCTCTTGTCCGGTGTGGGCATGGAGAGGTGGGTGTAGTAGTAGCCTAGGGGCGGCGTGAGCTAGCAGCTGAGGTGTGGGGCTTTGGGAGTTGTAGCAGCAGGTGGAGTGGGTTTTGTTAGAGGCGTGGTCTGTGGTTTTTGTTTTGGTGGGTTGACTAGATTAGTTTAGACTTTGTAATGGGTGGTTGAAATTTCTTTGAGGTGTTGTTTAGTTTCTTTTTAGTTTGTTTTGGAGGTTTTGGTGGAATGATTATGTGGGGATTCATGTAGTTTAATTTTTCAGTTAAATTCTTTTTACCTTGGCTGTTTAAAAAATCGAGAGGCTTAGGGGTTGGTTGTATGGGTGCGAGTAGCAGTAGTAGGGGTATTTCTATACTTCCGAATCTCTCTCGATGCATATCATCTTCCTGTACCTTTAATTTCATGCTGTTAATTGAAATTTTTTTTTGCCGATCAAAAAAAAAAAAAAAAAAAAGCAACAGACAAATGAATAACTTGACAAAGTCTTACAATTATAATATAATAGTGTAACAAGCCCGCGAGGGACCTCGCTACAGTTCGGACTCGATTTTGTTGCGGTTCTAAATCTGAACCAAAGAGTCCAACTCTGGCAAATCGTTTTGAAGAAAAACAGATTTTTTTGAAAGAAGTGCCAAACATGGACTGCTTTGCCAGATAACAGAGTCGACACCTAAATATTTTTAAAATGGGAAATTTAGGAAACCTTGACTCGGTGCCAAAGGCCACGTGTCCGTCATCACCAAAATTGCCTCGGCTCGGGAACTTGGGTACGATTGGGGAAGGTCACATCGTGAGCACCCCCGCTCGCTCGGTCAAAGACCGGCCTCTACTAACCATGATATCTGTTTTTGAAAACATTGTGAGTTCTTATTCCGGTTATTAGCCTAGATTACTATGTGATGCTCGCAGCAAACAAGTATAGACTGGGCCGTCTGAATTGGAACAAAACATTTCATGTTTGTTTGTTTGAAAATGGTGTGAAGGTGCTACCCGTAGGTAGGCTAAAATGCGGATTTGCCACCCTCAGGTGGGCTTAGAAAAACATGATTTTGCCACTATCTAGTGGGCTTAAAACAAACAGTCAATGTATTGTCCCAATCCAAATAACTCAACCTTCACCCACAGGCATTCAAGGCAGTTATATCACATAAGCAGTTAGCCTCATGGTAAGCATGCTATCATGGCAACACTCACACGCATGCAAGGATACTAAAGCATAAAACTCACCGAGTACTCCAAGCCAAAACAGAAAACTGATTAGAAATCATGCATGATCCTAAATACGAAATTGCCTAATGCAACACATGCAAAGATGCAAACTATAGCGAGGCTCGGCTATTCTAAATATGGCATATGAGATGCAACTTGACTATCAAGTACTCAACTTGGAATTGAAATACAGATCACGGTTTGTATGATCGTAGAGCAGTGCGTGCAAAAGCAGATAAATGATGCAAACATCTTTGTCATCTTGTATGCTAATTTAAATATGCCCTATATCTAACCATCGTAAGCAGGTAAATAAAAGGGAGAAAGAAATGGGGGTTGGAAGATATACATCACACTCACACACACTTATTACAATTTTGCCCTCGCGCAGAGGGTCCGAATAAATAATAATACAGTCCGAAAATGAAAGAATAATACAGTCCGAAATATACAGTTTCCTAATTAATTAACAAATTAAACTAAGAAAGTTGTAAACTGACATGCAAGCCAGGGACTGCCTTGCTATGATGAATAGTGTATGCTGGACTGCCTCGGGCGGAAATCCACTGGGATGCCCCAATTAGCCTCTGTTTGCAGTATTTCTCGAAATGCGCGCCGGACTCTGAAAAGTTGTTGGTCCTCGATTTTGCTGTAACAGAGAGCAGGAAAAGGGCATAACAATGTATTTTCACAAATATATGCATGCCTCGATCCTCGTGCCATCAATCGCGCATATCGATGCATGATGGCCGAGGAGCCGAATTTGCACAACTTAATATAGGATGAATACACATGGATGCTACTACAAAACCTAACTCCATCATGGGTAATCCGGAGTGTCGGTGACTTGGGAATTGAGATCCGTTCCGTCACTCGGAGTACGAAACGTGCCTCGTTTCCCGTGCCCGGGCTAACACCTATCCCGAACACGATGCGATATGCATGATATGCATGAAATGCAATCCTGACATACACACTATTATGAAAATGAGATGAAAATGAGATGCCTCGAAAAGCGTGCACCTGGACACGCAAACCGAGGCGATGGCATGAAATGCAAATCGGATAAAATAGAGTGCCTCGAAATGCGTGCACACGGGCACGCAAACCGAGGCGATGATGTGAAATGCAAATCGGATAAAACCGAAGTACCTCGAAATGCGTGCATACGGGCACGCAAACCGAGGCGATGATACGAAATGCAAATTGGATAAAACCGAAGTGCCTCGAAATGCGTGCTGCAGGCACGCAAACCGAAGCGATGATCTGAAATGCCGTCGAATAAAATCGAAGTGCCTCGAAATCGTGCACACGCACACAAAGCGAAGCGATGATCATACCGCAAATCGGATAAAAGCGAAGTGCCTCGAAATCGTACTGCACGGCACGCAAACCGAGGCGATGATGAAATGGAATGAAATGGTATACGGAATGCAAATTGGGCTTACGCCAACATGAGAGGACCTCAGCCGCATTTACATAAGCTGTCGTCGGATAAAAAAGAAGTGCCTCGAAATGCGTGCACACAGGCACGCAAACCGAGGCGGTGATGTACAGGCATAAAAAATACAGATCGGGCTTACACTAACATGAGAGGATCTCAGCCGCACTCACATAAGCTGCCGGCGGATAATAATAAAAATAATAATAAAAAAAAGATGCCTCGAAATGCGTGCCCGCGGACACGTAAACCGAGGAATGCATAAAATGGCATACGGAATGCAATGATGGGCTTACGCCAATATGAGAGGGCCTCAGCCACTCTCACATAGGCTGCCGTCGGATGAAAATGAAGTGCCTTGAAATGCGTGCACACGGACATGCAAACCGAGGCGATGATATAGAATCATGAAATGGCATGAAAATGCAAATTGGGCTTACACTTACATGAGAGAGCCTTAGCCACACTCACATAAGAGGCCGTGAGATAAAAGTGAAGTGCCTCGAAATGCGCGCACACGGGCACGCAAACCGAGGCGGTGATGTAAAGGCATGAAAATGCAAATTGGGCTTACACTAACATGAGAGGACCTCAGCCGCACTCACATAAGATGCCGATGAATGAAAACGGAGTGCCTCGAAGTGCGTGTCCACGGGCACGCAAACCGAGGCAATGCACTAAGGCATGAAATGACATGGAAAATGATATGCAAGCATGCAAACCAAATTTTAGCAGCTAAATGAAGGGGAAAACAGCCCCGAAATGATATAAAATGACAATCAATGCATGAAATCATCCCGAAATGTGATTTTAAGTACCCGAAATGGCCTACGGCTATGCTAAACATGCAAAATTGGCACATGACAGCAAGAACAGTGGCAAGGAAGCCCCAAAAATAGCATCTTTTCAGTACAAAACAAGGCCAAATTGTGAGCATAGATATGGCAACAATGGCATGCAAAAATGGGGGAAAAGAAGGGATTTATTAAGCAAGTAGTATATAGAAAATTCAAACCACAAAATTTCCTTCTACAACTTTGAAGAGGAGCCCAAAATATGCATATTAACAGTGAATGAAAACTCCAAAATCAGTATGTAGATAGGCTCAAAATAGCATGCAATATATGGACCAAAAGAAGGCTATAATGATAGATCATGCATGGAAGCACCAAACAACTTTGGACCCTTAACAAAACATGAAGAATGAGCCAAAATAAGACACTTTATAAGCCTGATGAAGGCCGAAAACAGAATTTAGAATGGCCTAAAAAATCATGCAATTTTACGAAAAATATGAAGGATATAACATGAAGTACCAAAAGAATTCATCAAATGGCTTAAGGCCCTTAACAAAACACAAAGAATGGACCAAAATAAGGCTCTTTCTAAGCCTGATGAAGGCTGAAAACAGGAGCATGATAAGCTTAAAGAAGCATGCAACATAGGAATAGAATATGAATTCAAAGCAAGTGGCATGTAGAGCACGAAAAACAGGTTGAGCCCTTCTTCAATGTTGAAGAGGGGCTCAAAATAAGCACAATATCAGTTCATGAGATGCTCCAAATCAGATCACAAATAGGCCAAATAAATCATGCAATTTTGCGGTAAATTGGAAGAAATGCAAAGCAAGTGCATGATAGAGAGGCCAAACACGGTTGAGCCCTTCTTCAATGTTGAAGAGGGGCTCAAAATAGGCCCACTCACAGTATATAGTATGCTCTAAATCAGATCACTCAAAAGCCAAACAAAGCATGCAATTTATTGGCCTAAAGAGTGGTATTGAAAGAAGTGTATGATAGAGGCACCAAATGAGGTTGAGCCCTTCTACAATATTGTATAGGGGCTCAAAATAAGCACAAAACCAGTAGGGGTCAAAGCCCAAAACAAAAAGGAAATGGGGTAAATAATTGATGCAAGAAAATGCTAGAAAAAGGGATTTGGTGACTTACCCTTGAAGAGCCAACTTTTGTTGCTTCTTGGCTTCAATTTGTTACTTTTTGGCCTCTGAAAATCACTCCCTTGCTGCTGAAATGGAGTTGTTGATGGTGGTGCTTAGGGTTGATGAAGGATTGGCCTAGATGCTTGAGGGTTTTTTGAGCTTTTGAAGATGGAAATGGAGGTTTTGGGAGAGGGACTCTTGAGACCAATTTTTGTAACCCTAGGAAAGGAGGAGGGCAGCCCTTTAAATAGGCAAGAAAGGGTGTAAAAGGGGAGGGAAATGGAGGCAAGATTTCCCTTCCAAAATATCCCCCGGAGGGGGAGATATTTTGCAAAAAATATCCGGACAGCTGTAGAGAGTTGGAAAGCAGAAAGCTGGCCGGCCAGGTAAATTTCTGGAAGGTGGCCGGCCGGCCACCCCAACTAATCGACCGACCACTCACTGGCCGACGGCCATGGCCCAAAAATGAAGTTCAAATTTTCTGGCCGACCACCACTCCTTGGTGTCCTCCCAGGTGTGTAGAATAAAACCCCAGGGTTGGAATCTGGCAACACTGGAACAAGAGTCACAACATAGAACTTGAAGGAGAGGCTCAAAAATGAAATCCACAATTTCTGGCCGACCACCAACTTTTAGGGTCCTCCCAGATGTGTGGAACAAGGTTCCAAGGTCGGAAATTGGCAACAGGCAGAGCCACAACATAGAACTTGAAGGAGAGGCTCAAAATGAAATCCACAATTCTGGCCGACCAGTAGTTTTAGGGTCCTCCATGTCCCTAATCACAGATATGTAGCTTTGGTTGGAAAAAACATGCGGGGTGTTCAACATTGGCCGGAAGTGAGCAAAAAAGCAGGCGGAGAAGCTAAAGCGGTTATCTGGGATAATTGGTGGCCTCCACCCCCAGTGATCTTCTGGTGTTGAAACAGAGGTACCGCCAAATTTGAACAAAACTAATGAGAAATGAGCGCTCGGAGCCAAAAGGGCAATTCGGGATCAAAATGGGTGCAGTCTTTGGAAGTGGTGTTCAGCAGCGAAGTGAGCATCTGCGACCCCAGTGTCCCTCGGAATGACAAAACAGAGGTTCCTGCCAAAAATCAGAGAAAACCGATGCAAGATGAATGCTTGGGGGCCAAATCACGCAGTTCGGGGTCCCGGCATTCTGAGCAAAGTGGCATTCGGCCACGTGGGCATCGAAGAGGCCCCAGTCCCTCGGTTTGATAAAACAGAGATGCATGCCAAAAACCGGTGAAAACAGAGAAGGTTGGGTGGTCGAGCGGCACACGGCCACGGCTCAAAATCGAACCGGACTCGAAATGGGCAAAATGGCCTCTGACCCTTTAAACGTAGCTCACGGCCACGGGGAGATAGTCTCTGAGACCACTTCCTTCCCGAAAGAAAAGCAAAATCGAGCAGTTATAAACCGAGACAAAGGCCTGAAGAGAGTTCGGAAGTCCGGAGGCAGGGCGCACGGCCGCGACTCTGAGACTTCTGAACGAGCACAGTATGCAACATCACCGAGCGCTCAACCGGTGACGTCTGAGTCTTAAGGTCGGTCAAAAATGGAGTGTCTACAAATAGTATATAGACAGATTGCTCTCTTATGTTGGTTCCTCATCAACTGGCGCTTGGAGTTTTATCTTAGCTCTAAGTTCCTCTTTATTGATATAATCTTTCATACCTCGTATATTTTCATCAATAAAGATTTTCTTTGCCGATCAAAAAAAAAAAAAAAAAATAGTATATAGACAGATTCAAAACTTGATTTACTTTACAAATTAAAGTAATTTGATGATTATGACCATATGAATCAAATAATTAATTATTAATTACATTTGAAATACAATAATCAATAATTGAAAGACATGTGTATTTATGAACTTCATAAATTAGAAAAAAAAAATTAAAAATATTGCAATGAGAGTTTCAAGCTCAAAGAGGGTGGAACGTTTTTACTTATATTATACAAATATGTGGCTCGTGCTATGCACATGATAAAATAATATATTATTTATAAAAAAAAATATGATAATTATATTTAATTAATTAATTAATTTATTATTATTTTTATATTCTGTCTTCCATAAATAAAATTTTATATATAAGTTTAAGAGTTTTAAAAAATCTAAAGAAAAAAAAGAAGAGCTTAATATAGAAATAGTTTAATTTTATAAAGCTCAAAAAATTAGTTACTTTTTTTTTTTTTTTTAAATCCCATAGAAAACAAATAATTGTTACCATAATTTTTTTTTTAAATTCAAAAATCAAAATCAATTTAGATTTTAAAATATTTTAAAAGGTTTTAATAGTTGTTGGCTGTATAATTTGTAAAAGCCAATCACAATTCAATACGTGGCACGAAGAGAGCAATTTAGGTAGTTAATACAAATTGCTAACCAAAGTCAGACACGTGTCAGTCCGTATTGGAAATAATGGATCTGCGTAGTACTGGAACAATCGAGGGATAGAAGTGATGTGACTTAACGGTTACTCACAAAGTTTAAATTTAAAATCAGGAAGGAAGCTTAGCTACAAGAGTGGCGTAGTTGGACTGACTGTGAGAGAACATGTTCAACAATCATGGGAGGACATTCGACGGTTGGAAGCCCACTTCGACGGTTATCATTGGAAAGTATAATAGCAGAGAAGGCTATAGAATGAAGGACCCAGACTCAGATAAAAAAACCAGTTTATTTACTTCGTTTTTCCTTCCAGTTTTTACAGTTGTTTAAATTTTTGCACTTCAATTTCTGTACTGCACTTCATTTTCTAGGAGTAGTTTCAAATAGCTTGTTGCTATAAACCTCTATGAGGTTGGGTCAGATCATTGTAAGTTTTCATTTTACTTAATGAAATTCAAATTCTGAAATTGTTCTGCACTTGTTATTTACCAAATTCTCCTAAACAAACCACCAGTAAAAATCCCCTTCATTGAGACTGAGAGAACTAGAACACAATCATCTGATAATTGGTTGGTAATTAATATTCTGTAAGGACTAATTGATTCTTGCTGGCATGCTTAAAATTACATTATTAACATTTGAGAGCCAAAAAAGCCAACATATATTTTTGGCACGCCCAGTAGGACACTAAAATGGCTAGACGTAGGAGATAAGGAGAAAATGAACGCCTGGAAGGTGTAGAGGGAGAGGTAGAAGTACCTGATCCAGAGGATAATGTGGTAACACATCCTATGAAAGCATGTATCTCATCAGAACCCATGGTCGAACAGACCAGCACATTAGAACATGCACTACGTGTTCAAAATATTGGATGAGGCCATGGAATTGGACCATTGTAGACACCCCATTTTTGACCGACCTTAAGACTCAGACGTCACTGATTGAGCGCTTGGTAATGTTGCATATCATGCTCGTTCAGGAGTCTCAGAGTCTCGGCCGCGAGCCTTGCCTCCGGACTTCCGGGCTCTTTTTGTACTTTGTCTCGGTTTGCGAACCAGGCTCGGTTTTCTCTGTTTCTTTTCCTGAGGGGAGGGAGAGGTCTCGTAGACCATCTCTCAGTGTCCGTGGGCTACATTTCGTGGCCGTAGGCTATTTTGCCCATTTCGGAGCCCGGTTCCCGGTTTTCGGAGCCGTTAGGCCATGTGCCTCGGTTCGGGACCGCCTAACCATCTCCGATTGCTCTGATTTTTGGCATGCATCTTATTTACTCCCTTTTGAGGGACACTGGGGTCTTAGATACCCACTTCGTGGTTGAACACCACTCCGTGCCAACCAGTCGATTTTGGGGTCGGCTAGCGTTTGACCGAACCTTCATTTCGCATCGGTTTGCGTTCATTTTTGGTGGAGGCCTTATTTTCATGGTTAGGAAGCTTGTAGGAGGGTGGGAGGCCAGAAATTGTTTTGACAACCAACTTTTTGTTTGGTCAAAAGTGGTTCAGCATGAATTCGGGAAGGAGAAAAGTCTGCGCGGCTTCACCGAAACGGGCGTAACTCTTTGCACAAGAGGAATTAAAGTATGAGGCCACCATCGTTGGAAATCTTACTCCTGGGGCTTCATTTTTCACTCATGAATCTCCTAAATTCAATTCCGAATGGAGGAGATATGGTTGATTGAAGTAGGGCATCACTCCGGTTGGACCGAAATCTGCGCGGCTTCACGGAAATGGGCATAACTTTTTCTACAGGAGGAATTTTGATGCAAGGTTTGCGCCATTGGAAAGATAACTTCCGGGGCTTCAATTTGGACACTTGAATGGCCACATTTGGAGTTCCCTAGAAACCACCGGCCAGTCTTCTTCCCGACAGCTCCTGAAAAGTAGCTGGCCGGCCAGAAAACCTAGCTGGCCGGCCCCCCCTTTTTGTGAAATGACCTTTTTGCCTCTTTAAGCTGGGCGGCCATTTTTCTCTCCCTCAGTGTATTCTAGCTATGCCAGCTGGTTGCCAATTGGACCATCCTCCATACACGTGTATGGAGGATTAGAGAGTTACCTTAGATATTTTTCATGCCTCTCCTCTATAAAGGAGAGGCTTGGCTTCTTGGCTCAAGGTTAGACATTTGTTAGACACATTTGAGAGAGAGCTATACCTTCCACCTCCCATTTCTCTCCATTTCCAAGCTCCAAAGCCATTTTTCTTCAAGTTTGGTGCCATTTCTTCATCACTATCAAGCATCCCCATCACCACTCCATTTCCAGTAGTAAGGAGAGGTTCTCAGAGGCTTAGAAGCAACATTCCTCAAGCCAAGAGATAGAAAAGAAAAGGTCTACAAGTGTAAGTCTCCATTTCCCTCTTTTGTAGCATTTTCTTGCTTCATTTCTTAAGCCTATTTTCTCACTGTTTTAGGATCCGACCCAAACTGAAAGGGTCACTCTTTTGAGCTGTTCTTCATGTTTGTTGAAGGGCTCAACCCTGTTTGAGCCCTCTATGGCACACTTGCTTCAATACCCCTTGGTATGACACATTTTTGCATGAAATTTCTAGCCTATGTGTGATCTGTTTTCGAGCATAATGTAAACTGTAAGTGGGACTATTTTGAGCCCCTCTTCAACATTTAAGAAGGGCTCAACCCTATTTGGGCCCCCTATCTTGCACTTTCTTCACAATTCCTTCAATTTACCGTAAATTTGCATGATTTGTTTGGCCTACATATAATCTGTTTTGGAGCATGTCATGAACTGTGAGTAGGATTATCTTGTGTCCCTCTACAACATTGTAGAAGGGATCAACCTTGTTGGGGGTCTCCATGTTATACTTGTCATTATACCCCTCTTTGACCCCCATTTTGCATGCTTTTTTAAGCTTATCTAGCTTCTGTTTTCGGCCATCATCAGAGCTGGAAAGAGTCATATTTTGATCTTCTTGACATATTTCATTAAGGGTCTTTACTGGTTTGATGAATTTTTGGGGTACTTCATGTTATAGCCTTATGTATCCTAGTTCTTGCATGACATTTTTAGCATGTTTTCATATTGAGTTGGGGGATGTCATCTACTGTAAATGTGCATATTTTTAGTCCCTCTTCAGTGTTGTAGAAGGATATTTTTCCATTTGGGCATCGCATGTATCACTTGCTTCAATACCCCTCTTGCGGAGCCATTTTTGCATTCTTGCTTAATCCTATGTGTGCTTGCTGTTTAGCCCTTTTTATGACTGAAAAATTCTTTTCTTGGGGCTGCCTTGCTACTGTATTTTCATTCTATGTCTATATTGTGCATGTTTAGTACAGCTATAGGCCATTTCGGGTGCCTAAATTCATGTTTCGGGGCCATTTCATGCATCGGGTGTACTTTTGCCTCATTACGGGGCTGTTTTCCTCCATATTTCAGTGCCAAAATTCATTTGCATGTTTGCATATCATTTCCATGCCATTTCATGCCTTAGGGCCATTGCCTCAGTTTGCGCGCCCGTGTGCACGCATTTCGAGGCACTTCATTTTCATCCATCGGCCTCCTGTGTGAGTGTGGTTGAGGCTCTCTCATGTTAGTGTAAGCCCATATTGCATCGCATATCTCATTTTAGTCCTGTTGCATCCCGTATGCCATTTTCTCGGTTTACGTGCCCGTGGGCACGCATTTCGAGACATCTCATTTTAGTCTCATTGTATATCATATTTCAAGCCGTTTCATGCCTTTATGTCGTTGCCTCGGTTTGCGCGCCCGTGTGCACGAATTTCGAGACACTTCTTTTTTTTTATCCGACGGCCTCTTATGTAAGTGTGGCTGAGGCTCTCTCATGTTAGTATAAGTCCAATTTGCATTTGGAGTGCCATTTCATGCTTTAGTATCATTGCCTCGGTTTGCGTACCTGTGTGCACGCATTTCGAGGCACTTCATTTTTATTACACGGCCTCTTATGTGAGTGTGGCTGAGATCCACTCATGTTAGTGTAAGCCCATATTTCATTATTTATGCCATTTCAGTCTCATTGCATTGCGTATGCCATTTTCTCGGTTTGCGTGCCTGCGTGCACGCATTTCGAGGCATCTCTTTTTTATCTGACGGTCTCTTATGTGAGTGTGGCTGAGGTCCACTCATGTTAGTGTCAGTCCATGTTTCATTGTATTTGCCATTTTAGTCTCATTGCATTGCGTATGCCATTTCCTCGGTTTGCGTGCCCGCGTGCACGCATTTCGAGGCATCTCTTTTTTATCTGATGGTCTCTTATGTGAGTGTGGCTGAGATCCACTCATGTTAGTGTAAGTCCATGTTGCATTGTATTTGTCATTTTAGTCCCATTGCATTGCGTATGCCACTTCTTCGGTTTGCGTGCCTGTGTGCACGCATTCCGAGGCATCTCATTTTCATAGCATTGTGTATGTTAGGATTGTATGTTAGCTACATTTCATGCATATCATGCATATTGCATCGTGTTCGGGATAGGAGTTAGCTGCACGAAGCAAACGCGTTAAAATACTCACGGAGTGACGGAACGGGTCTCAATTCCCAAGTCACCGACATTCCGGATTACCCATGATGGAGTTAGGTTTTGTTGTAGCATTCATATGCATCTATTCTTATATTAAGTTGTGCAATTCGGTTCCTCGGCCATCATGCATCGATATGCGTGATTGGTGGCACGAGGATCGAGGTATGCATATATTTGTGAAATACATTGCTATGTGTAGACACCCCATTTTTGACCGACCTTAAGACTCAGACATCACTGATTGAGCGCTCGGTGATGTTGCATATTGTGCTCGTTCAGAAGTCTCAGAGTTGCGGCCGAGCGCCCTGCCTCCGGACTTCCGAACTCTCTTCTGTGCCTTGTCTCGGTTTGCGAACCAGACTCGGTTTTCTCTGTTTTCTTTCCTGAGGGGAGGGAGTGGTCCTGTAGGCTATCTCTCAGTGGCCGTGAGCTACTTTTCGTGGCCGTAGGCCATTTTGCCCATTTCGGAGCCCGGTTCCCGGTTTTCGGAGCCGTCAGGCCGTATGCCTCGGTTCGGGACCACCCAACCATCTCTGATTTCTCCGGTTTTTGGCAAGTGCCTCTGTTTTATCATTCCGAGGAACACTGGGGTCTCAGATACCCACTTCGTGGCCGAATGCCACTTTCGGTGCTCACGGCCTATTTTTGGGACCCCGAACTGCGTGATTTGGGCCCCGAGCATTCTTTTTGCATCGGTTTTTGTTCATTTTTTTGCAAGTGCCTCTGTTTTATCATTCCGAGGGACACTGGGGCCTCTAATACCCACTTCGTGGCCGAACACCACTTTCGGTGCTCACGGCCTATTTTTGGGACCCCGAACTACGTGATTTGGGCCCCGAGCATTCTTTTTGCATCGGTTTTTGTTCATTTTCGGCAAGTGCCTCTGTTTTATCATTACGAGGAACACTGGGGCCTCTGATGCCCACTTCGTGGCCGAACGCCACTTTCGGTGCTTACAGCCTATTTTCGGGCCCCCGAATCGCGCGGTTTAGGCCCCGAGCGTTCATTTTGCATTAGTTTTTGTTCAATTTTGGCAGGTACCTCTGTTTTAACATCAGGAAGATCACTGGAGGGTGGAAGGCCAGCAATTGTTCCAGAAAACCAGTTTCGCTCCTCCGGCGCCCGTTTTGCTCACTTCCGGGCCAATGTTGAACACCCTAGGGATATTTTCTTCGAGCCGAGACTACATATTTGTGACGAGGGCACATGGGAGGACACCAAAAAGTGGTGGTCACCGATGGTGTTACTTTCATTTTGAGCCTCTCCTTCAAGTTCAATGTTGTGTCTCTGTTTGAGTTGCCAAATTCCAACCTTGGGGCCTTGTTCTACACACATGGGAGGACACCAAAAGTGGTGGTCGGCCCGATGGTGTTACTTTCATTTTGAGCCTCTCCTTCAAGTTCAATGTTGTGTCTCCGCTTGAGTTGCCAAATTCCAACCTTGGGGCCTTGTTCTACACATGGGAAGACACCAAAAGTGGTGGTCGGCCGATGGTGTTCTGTTCCATTTTGGCCATGGCCGGCCAGGAGAGTGGTGGCCCGACAGTTAGGTGGCCGGTCGACCACCTTCAAGAAAGCCACACAGCAGCACGCTTCTGCTTTTGGCCACTTTATTTGTCATTTGTTTTTCAAAATATCTTGATCCTCAGGGGATATTTTGGGAGGAAAGCAGGTGCATTTCCTCCCTTTTACACCCTTTTTGGCCTATATAAGGGGCTGAGGAGCTCCTTTGTTAAGGTTAAAAGAATTCTTCTCAAGACTTCATCTTCCAAAACCTCCATTTCCATAGCCAAAAGCTCCAAAAACCTTCAATGTTCTAGGCCATTCCTTCATCAACCCTAAGCCTCACCATCACCACCTCCATTCCACCACCAAAGGAGGGTTTTTCAAAGGCTAAGGACCAACAAATTGAAGCCAAGAAGCAACAAAAGACTTGTCTCCAAGGGTAAGACTCTAATTCCCTTTTTCTAGCACAATTTTGAATCAATTCTTTACCCTACTTGCTCTCAGTTTTGGGCTCCGACCCTTACTGATTTTAGGCTTATTTTGAGCCCCTCTTCAAAATTGAAGAAGGGTTCAACCTCATTTGAGAGCCCCTTGATGCACCTCTTTCAATATCACTCTTTATGCCATTATTTTGCATGCTTTATTTGGCTTATGAGTGATCCATTTTCGAGCCTGATGTAAACTTTTAGTGGGCTTATTTTAATCCTCTATTCAACATTGAAGAAGGGCTCAATCATGTTTGGTGTTTCTATCTTGCACTTGTTTTGTAATTCTTCCAATTTACCGTAAATTTGCAAGGTTTGTCTAGTCTATATGTGATATGATTTTGAGCATGCTATAAACTGAGATTGAGCTTATTTTAGGTCCCTCTACAACATTGTAGAAGGGACCAATCTTGTTTGGTGCCTCCATGCATGGCTTCTCTTTATACCTCTCTTTGACCCCATTTTACATGCCTCTTTAAGCTTATTTGGCTTCTGTTTTCAGCCTTCATCAGGCTTGAAAAGAGCCTTATTTTGGCCTTCTCTTCATGTTTTGTTAAGGGTCTTAGGCCATTTGGTAATTTTTTTTGGTACTTCATGTTATACCCCCTATTTGGTTCATTATTTTGCATGCTTTGTTAGGCTTGCTTAGTTTCTGTTTTCAGCCTTCATCAGGCTTAGGAAGTGTCTTATCTTGGCCCATTATTCATGTTTTGTTAAGGGTCTTAGGTCGTTTGGTGCATGATTCTGGTACCTCATGTTATAGCCTTTGTTGGCTCATTATTTTGCATGCTATGTTTAGCCTATTTACATACTGAATTGTGGGATGTCATATCTTGTAAATGTGCATATTTTTGGCCCCTCTTTAATGTTGTAGAACTGTGTTTTTCAGTTTGAGCATTGTAGATACCACTTGCTTTGTAATTCTCCTCTTTTCCCCCATTTTTGCAAGCTATTTTTGCCATACTTGTGATCATTGTTTGGCCATACTTTGTACTGAAAAAATGCTAGTTTAGGGGCTGCCTTGCTACTGTTTTACATGTTATGTCCATATTGTGCATGTTTAGTAGGGTTGTAGGCCGTTTCGGGTGCATAACATTGCATTTCGGGCATCGGGTGTAATTTTGTCATAATTCGGAGGGGGTTTGTGCATCATTTTAGCTACTGAAATTTGCATTTTTCATATGCCATATGCCACGTTTCATTTGCATGCCATTTCATGCCTGTATGTCGCTGCCTCGGTTTGCGTGCCATGTGCCCGCATTTCGAGGCAGCTTGTTTTTTATCATTACGGCCTCTTATGTGAGTGTGGCTGAGGCTCACTCATGTTAGTGTAAGTCCATTTTGCATTCCATATCTCATTTTAGCATCATTGCATCGAGTATGCCACTGCCTCGGTTTGCGTGCCCGTGTGCACGCATTTCGAGACACTTCATTTTCATCCATTGGCCTCCTATGTGAGAGTGGCTGAGACTCTCTCATGTTGGTATAAGCCCATTTCGCATTGTCATGCCATTTTAGTCTCATTACATCGCGTGTGTCAGTTCCTCGGTCTGCGTGCCTGTGTGCACGCATTTCGAGGCATCTCGTTTTCATCCGCATTGTGCATACTAGGTTGTATCTTAGATTGCATTCATGCATTTCCTCGATTTACGTACCCGTGTGCACGTATTTCGAGGCATCTCATTTTCATAGCATTGTGTATGTTAGGATTGCATTTCATGCATATCATGCATATTGCGTCGTGTTCGGGATAGGAATTAGCCCGGGCACGGGAAACGAGGCACGTTCCGTACTCCGAGTGACGAAACGGGTCTCAATTCCCAAGTCACCGACACTCCGGATTACCCATGATGGAGTTAGGTTTTGTTGTAGAATTCATCTGCATTCATCCTATATTGAATTGTGCAATCCGATTCCTCGGCCATCATGCATCGGTATGCGTGATTGGTGGCACGAGGATCGAGGCATGCATATATTTGTGAAATACATTGCTATGCCCCTCTCCTGCTCTCTGTTGGAGCAAAATGAAGAATCAGCAACTTTTCGGGATTTAGCACGCATTTCGAGAAACATTGCAAACAGAGGCTGATTGGGGCATCCCAATGGATCTTCACGCAAAGCAGCCCAAACATGCATCATATCATTATCCGGAGCAGAGTCAAGGCAGCCCCCTGGCTTGCATGCCAGTTTGCAGTTTTCTTAGTTAATTCGTTAATTAATTAGAAATTTGTAAATTATTCGGACTGTATATTCGGACTGTATTATTCTTTCATTTCGGACTGTATTATTTATTCGGACCCTCTGCGCGAGGGCATAATTGTAATAAGGGTGTGTGAGTGTGATGTATGTCTTCCAATCCCACTTCTTTCTCCCTTTTATTTACTTGCTTACGATGGTTAGCTATAGGGCATATTTCAATTAGCATACAGTATGACAGAATGTTTGCATCATTCATCTGTTTTGCACGTATCGGGCTCGGCGCATCATACAAACTGCATTTGTATTTCAATTCCAAGTTGAATACTTGATAGCTGTAGCATTTCACATGTCATATTTAGAATAGCCGAGCCTGCTATAGTTTGCATCTTTGCATGTGTTGCATTAGGCAATTCTGTATATCTAGGATCATGCATGATTTCTAATGTAGTTTCTGTTTTGGCTTGGAGTACTCGGTGAGTTTTATGCTTTAGCATCCTTGCATGCGTGTGAGTGTTGCCATGAATAGCATGCTTACCATGAGGCTAACTGCTTATGTGATATAACTGCCTTGAATGCCTGTGGGTGGAGGTTGAGTTATCTGAATTGGGACAATTCATCGACTGTTTGTTTTAAGCCCACTAGATAGTGGCAAAATCATGTTTTTCTAAGCCCACCCGAAGGTGGCAAATCCACGTCTTAGCCTATCTGTGGGTAGCACCATCAAACCATTTTCACAAACAAACATGAAATGTTTTGTTCCAAATCAGGCAATTCAGTCTATACTTGTATGCTGTGCGCATCACATAGTAACCTAGGCTAATAACCGGAATAAGAACTCACAAAGTTTTCAAAAACAGATATCATGGTTAGTAAAGGCTGGTCTTTGACCGGGCGAAAGCGGCTCAATCCGCGATGTGACCTTCAATCGTACCCAAGTTCCCGAGCCAACTTTGGTGATGACGGACACGTGGCCTTTGGCACCGAGTTAGGGTTTCCTAAATTTCCCATTTTAAAAATATTTAGGTGGCGACTCTGTTATCTGGCAAAGCAGTCCATGTTTGGCACTTCTTTGAAAAAATCTGTTTTTTCTCAAAAACGATTTGCCGGATTTGGACTCGTTGGTTCAAGATTAAGAACCGTGACATTTGAGTCCTTCGAACTATAGTGACCCAATATCGAACCAGAATGGGGGGGGGACTCGCACTCCCTTCTCCCCGGGATGCGTTCGGGGACGTCTACACTATGCCCCTTTCCTGCTCTCTGTTGCAGCAAAATGAAGAATTAGCAACTTTTCGGAGTCTGGCACGCATTTCGAGAAAATGTGCAAACAGAGGCTAATTCGGGCATCCCAGTGGATTCCCGCGTAAAGCAGCCCAAACATGCATCATGTCATTATCGAAGCGAGTCAAGCACCCCACGGCTTGCATGCGATTCTGATTTTTCTTAGTTAATCTGTTAATTAATTAGGAATTTGTATTATTCGGACTGTACTATTCTTTCATTCGGGACTGTATTATTTATTCGGACCCTCTGCGCGAGGGCATAATTGTAATAAGTGTGCGTGCGTGTGATGTATGTCTTCCAACTCCCATTTCTTTCGTCCCTTTTATTTACCCGCTTACGATGGTTAGATATAGGGCATATTTCAATTAGCATCTGATGTAATGACATGTTTGCATCATTCATCTGTTTTGCACGCACCGGGCTCGGCGCATCATACAAACTACATTTGTATTTCAATTCCAAATTGAATACTTGTTAATTGTAGCATTTCATATGCCATGTTTAGAATAGCCGAGCCTGCTATAGTTTTCATCTTCCCATGTGTTGCATTAGGCATTTCTGTATACTTAGGACCATGCATGGATTTCTAATGAGCTTTTGTTTTGGCTTGGAGTACTCGGTGAGTTTTATGCTTTAGCATCCTTGCATGCGTGTGAGTGACTACCATGAATAGCATGCTTACCATGAGGCTATGTGCTTATGTGATATAACTGCCTTGAATGCCTGTGGGTGGAGGTTGAGTTACTTGAATTGGGACAATTCATCAAATGCTTGTTTTAAGCCCACTAGATAGTGACAAAATCATGTTTTCTAAGCCCACTCGAGAGTGGCAAATTCGCGTCTTAGCCTACCTGCGGGTAGCACCATCAAACCATTTTCAAACAAACAAACATGAAATGTTTTGTTCCAATTCAGGCGATTCAGTCTATACTTGTATGCTGTGCGCATCACGTAGTAACCTTGGCTAATAATCGGAATAAGAACTCACAAAGTTTTCAAAATCAGATATCATGGTTAGTAGAGGCCGGTCTTCGACCGGGCGAGCGGAGGTGCTCAAGAAGTGACCTTCCCCAATCGTACCCAAGTTCCTGAGCCGAGGCAACTTTGGTGATGACGGACACGTGGCCTTTGGCACCGAGTCAGGGTTTCCTAAATTTCCCATTTTAAAATTTAGGTGGCGACTCTGTATCTGGCGAAGCAGTCCATGTTTGGCACTTCTTTCAAAAAATCTGTTTTCAAAACGATTTGCCGGATTTGGACTCTTCGGTTCAAGATTGAGAACCGTGACATTTGAGTCATTCGAACTATAGTGACCCAATATCGAACGAGCGGGAGACTTGCACTCCTTCCCGGGATCGTTAGGGCGTCTGATTTCTGGCGACTCTTTGGGGATTTAGAGAACTTGACTCGAACTCATGATATCTGGTTTTGACTAAAGTTGTGTGTTTGTTTGCATTGCATTTGCATTGTTGCGCCTAGGACACGGGGTTTGCGATATGCCATTCGAGCGATTTCTTTGGAGGCTTGTCTTGTCAAGTCATGTCCGTAAAATTTGATCGGCTCTGAGCTCTGACAACAGGAACACAAACCCGGTTTCCGGGGCACCCTGACCATTCGACCTAGTGCATATTCGGATCCATAGTGACCTTTCCAATCTAGGACAGCTTGCTTACCCGTTTATAGGTTGTTTGAAGCCGCTGCGTGCGTAGTGAAACCCTAGCTCCTGACAAAATAGGACAGGGAAACCCTACCCCAACATAGGGGTGTTTTGGCTCTCACTTATCTGTTATGTGCTTGTTAGAGTGCGTCTCTACAGGGAATGCATGTATCAGTCTATGAGTTTGGGCATCAGGCCTGCGGGCACCAAGTTTACCCGAGGGTATCAGATTTGAGGCAGAATTTTGGACAAAATTCAGTAGAGAGCACACTCATTCAGCTTTGCTCATATTGGCTATGGTGAAATCAGGCTGAGATGTTGTCTGTTTTCTCTTTTGCTAGGTAGTCTTGGGAACCATAGCTTCAGAAGGCTCCAATATCCCCCGAGGATCATTAGACTTGTGCTGATAGACTTTGTCGGGTCAGAAATTCAGTTCAAGGGCAATCAGTGTTCCTTCACCAAAGCGGGGTAAAAGGCGGTCGAGGGCAGTTATACGGTTGTTGATTAGACCAGGGCAATATGGTAGGGATGGAGGAAATGATGCATCAACTCCAGGAAAGTATGAAACTCATGCGGCGGAGACCTTTGCCGTCAGCGGAATTTGCCAAAAGCCGCCGAGATTATAGCCCATGACGAAGACAATTGCGAGCTAGGCGACAAAGCTGGAGTATCTACTTCACACCAGCTCCTCCCTACGAGTTCCAACGCTCGAGAGCGGCTAATGTCCAGGATGATACGGACATTCTAGGCAGGCCAGCTCCGCCCCTGGTTCTACCCCAACTATCTAAAACACCCACCAACCTACCAGACTCCCCCTTTGAGTTCAAGACGGACCCCACAGCATTGAAAGTGAGCAAGTTTGAGAAATTGTTCAAAAAGTCTTAGGGGGCCCATTCTATTCCTGACATAGAGGATGGTTTTACCGACTTAGTGGTGACATTACCGGATCGGTTCAAGATGCCACATATCGATCGATTCGATGGCTCTGAAGACCCAATGGTGCACCTCCAACTGTTTTCTGATATCCTAAGGCCAATGGGTTTGACTACAGCCCAGAAATTGTCACTATTCGGCCGAACCCTGTCTGGGATAGCCGCAATTTGGTATGCAAAATTAGAGAGCTCTGTGAAACAGAACTGGGAAGAGCTGGCTGAGGCCTTTGTTGCTCAATACTCCTATAACACATAGATCGAGGTCACAACTCGTGATCTCGAAGTCACCCGCCAAGAACCAAAGGAGGGTTTCTCAGAGTTCGTGATGAGATGGAGGGCAAAGGCCTCAATGATGACTATAAGGCCTTCCGACAAAGATCAGATCAGGATGATCGTTCGGAATCTGCATGGCGAGTTGCTGCAAAAGATGGTCATTCTACCTCTGTTTACCTTTCCAGCCCTTCATGAAATGGGGGTTCAAATCGAGGATGCCATCAGACAAGGGATCTTCGCAGAAGATAATGAGCCTTTGAGGAGGAATGTTGCTCGCAGTTCCAATGCTACTACTGATGGTAGCAATTTGCGAAATGCTCAGAAGTAGACACTATCATCACTTCCCCCAATGACCAAAAACCAACCACTTCAGCTCGGCCCCAAGCCCGAAAATTCCATCCTCTTTACATGAGTCTCTCCCAAGCTTTGAAAAAGCTGCAAGAAGAAGGGCACCTAGAACTCCTAGAACCCCAATCCCTCCCAAATCCTCTTCCACCAAGGTATGACCCAGCTAAATACTGTGCCTACCATCAACAGCACGGTCATGATACGAACCGTTGCATCCGCCTCCGTCATAAGATTCAGGACCTTATTGATGAAGAGACCTTAGCTCCACCAAAAGGACCTCAAGTTAGTACCGACCCATCACCTCTACATCTCAACCTCATCCATATACTGCCATCCACCTATGACCCCAGCATATACATCACCCCGGCCCATCTACCCAAGCCTGAGGTGTTTATCCCAGAAAGCATGGACTTATGCATGATGGGTGCACCTGAACCCCAATCATCTCAAACCCATGAACCCACTACTTCCGAGCTGATGAGGTTGATTGAAGATCTTCAAAGAATAGTGGCGGATTTAGCCTTTGGAGTTTTGGCTCCATCATCAACCACATCACATACCAGGGAGTTCATGTCAAAAGGCTCCCCAGTCCTGAGGCGGGCTACATCTGAGGAAGGCCAATCCCGTGGCAAAGTGGAAGCGAGTGGAAAGAACAAGGTAAGGGTAGATATGGATCCCCATGAGTATCTTCTGTTGGCTGTTGAGGCCTTGAAAGCTGAGGGACTGAACAAAGAGCAAGTGCTCGCAGCTGTTGCAAAAACTGTGGACGGCATTTTCGCCACTCAAGTCAGGGGCAGTCCGAATCAAAGGGAAAACCGGGAGAAGGGCCGTTATACCAGAGGCAATCCTGTTAGCTCTAATCCTCCACTTAGAAGAGATCAACAAACCGGGCCAGCACCTGCCAATCCCTCTACTGGTGCGTCTAGCAAAAATCCACAAACCTTGAAGTACCAACCCCGAGGTCAGAGGGTCTTCCATGCCCTCCACATGCCTTTATCCAAAGCTTTCCAAATCCTTGTTGGACAAGGCCATCTCAAACCCCTTGAGCCTCGGTCTCTCCCGAACCCTCTTCCGGCTACACATGATGCTACCCAGTACTGCGCATACCATCAGCAAACTGGCCATGCTACCAACAACTGCTTCCGTCTTCGTCACGAAGTACAAGATCTATTTGACAACGAGGTCATCCTCCCGCCGAGCTCAGCAAAGTCTATCGGCACTGGGTCAGTGAACTTGGGGGATAATGTTATGTGAATGGGGGATGAACCACCTGCGGGCGGCGCTCAATCAACTCAGGCGTGGGAATGGCACGCCTTTATTACGAGCAATATGCAAATACCGGTTTGTGCTTCGACTTGGGTATTGGGTCGATTTTGTTACTTTGTTTTGAGTCTGTCTTTTTGTTTTGAGTCGGTCTCTTTTGTCTTGGTCTGCATCTTGTTGTATCGAGTCGATCTGTTGTATAAGTCGGTGATTTCGGTGTTACCTCGGGCGTCACCATTTTGTTTCGCGTTTGTCTTTTTGTTTTGTTTTGAGTCATTTACGCCAGGAGCAGTTATGCCATGATTTTGAATGAAAGCGATGATTTCCATACTCTCGCATTTGTTTACGCTGTGCTAGTTGTGCGATTTGAATGAAATGGCGATTGCATTCCACACTCTCTTGTGCCTTGAAGCCATTGTATTGACCTAAGTTTTTCAAAACCTTTTTGAACACCTGCAGTGAAAACAAAGAGGAGGAATTCCTGATTTGCAAAACTTTGATCAAATTGAGAGAAAGAGAGGCGCTAAGCCCTTAATGAATGAAATCATGCTTGTTAGTGTGAGTCTTGAGAAGGACCTGGCTTTGATCCAGATTGATCCTACATTGTCTTTCAACATGACAGCGATTTGTCGCTTTCTTAAAAACTTTCAAAAAAATGTTTTGCGCGGTCCTGCAAAGACATGTGTGGAATCGCTCTTGAGATTGTGCAGCTTAGGATCGCTCTTAACCTCGAGACTCGACCCCCCTTGGCTTTCAAACTTTGAACCGGCATTCAGAATGTTCAACGGTCGACCACGATGTAAGGCCTGTGTGGCCAGATTTGAAGCAACCCTCGAACAAGAGGCACCAAAGTCAGATCAAGAAGGTCAGACCTCATCAGAAGAAGCTTGCAAGGCTAGAGCAGAAGCACCCCTCGAACTAGGGGCAAAAAATATCCGATGTGCTCGAAGAGCCAAAGGTAGATCTTTCTGCAAGTCAATACAACAACCACTCTCCTGGATATAGAGGGCTTCAATCTCAGAACCATTTGGCATGGACTGGTTACATTTTTACCCTTTGAGAGGCTCGCTGGGCCGAAAACTCGAAAGGGCGACCCAGGCAAAAGTTAGAGCGAGACAAGAAAAATATATATACAAAAATGCAAAAAGAAAAAATGCAAAGATACAAAAAATGCAAAAAAAAGAAAAGAAAAGAAAAATGCAAAAAAGAAGAAGAAAAAGGAATGAAAAGAATAGAAAAAAAAGAAAAGAAAGAAAAACAAAGCTCGCAAGGTCGAAAACCTGCAACAGGCGCCTTGGCAAAAGTTAGAGCATAAAAAGGAGAGGTTAAATACCCGAGTGTACCTTAACCCCCGAACTATGTAAGGCTTGATTCCCATCTTTGGGATACGTAGGCAACTTCATTCTGAAGTCCAGCCGTAAAACGATTCAAATTCAATTGTGTCCATGTAATGGTTTTGACCATCCTTGCCTTCTCTGTATCCGAGAGTACGGTTGCAATCATCGCTCCGAGGACTGACTACAATGCGCTGTGGTGCCGTTCAAACAAGGGGCAACTTTCCGTTTCCATTCAATGCACTGCGGTGCCGTTCAAACAAGGGGCAACTTTCCATTGCCATGCAGCTCTCTTCAAGTACGGGGCAGTTTTCCTTTGGATCCGAGGTTGTGCATCTCAGGAGTAGGTTTCATGCTCGTTGAGCAAGTGGCCGTTTGCAAAAATAGTTTTTGAGAATTTTTACTGAGGTTGGCTAATTTTCTCGAAAAATCATTCTATCTTTTCCAAAACTGGACCATTTCTTGGACCCAAAAAAGGAAAATTTTCAGTGCTCATAGCCTGACTTGCATGATTTCAAATCAAAAACTGAACAAGCATGTTAATCTAACTCTCATTTTGGTCAAAATTGTTTTAGTAGAAAGCCAAAAACAAAAATGGTCGAAATGATGAACTAGGGGCACAGTTGAGTCAGGCTTCCTGTCCTTTCCCTGTTGTCAATGCATTTGCCAAAAAAAAAGGGCACTCTACCTGCCAGAAGAGGGCACAACTGAAGCTAGAAAGGGCAGAAAGCTCTCGTATCCTCCAAGCAGCGAGGTATAAAGCCAAGTGCGAAGCACGAACTGGAATGGATCAGGATATTCCACTCCCTCATCTAGACGGATCTGATCATGTCCAAACTCCCAAGCAGAGCATCGTCAACCGATGTCAGCTGCAGATTTGCTACACACCCAAATGTAGTGCAACCCCTTTGTGGGAGGAATTCACTAGCTGTGAGCGGAAGAAAGAGAATCGAGCAGAATGCTAGGGGCCCGAGCCTTTAACTTGCTGTTTATCCATCAGCCACCCAGGGGAGGGATGAAAAATGAGAGATTTAAGAATAGAGAGATGTGCGATGAGAGAAAAAGTGAGAAAAAGGTTTTGTGAGAAAAGCCGAGCTTGAGGGCCGAGTGATGTGAGAATCACAAATAAGAAAGGGTGGGAATCCTACCGGTGAAATAGGCTCCTGTGCACGCGTCGAGTGTCGTGTCTTTTTATTTTATCTCGATTCTTGTTTTGAGTCGTTTAGTGTTACTCGATGTGTCTAGGTTGTGTACCTTTTATTTCCGTGTTGAGTCGCTTTTTTGTCTTCAACAGAGGCTCAATACCAGTCGAAAAATCCATCTCTCAATTTCAAAAATAAAATCGTTTTTGTGCTCCAAGTTGTGTCGTTCTCCACATTTGTGCAAAATGTAATTTGTTAAAGCCGAGGTTCAACCCAGTCATGTGAAAACAAGAAAAACCAGACCCATCTAAAGCTATGAAAGTTCCGGGCTACCAAGCAAAAGAAAAGATGGAAAATTTGGAGCATCTGAGTGTGTTTCAACTTCTGCAAGTTTCGTCTTTATGAGCTGTGTGCCGAATAAACAGTGTATTGTATTATGAGCTGCGTGTTCAGAATTTTGTTGTTTGGACCTCCTCTCACGATTTCAGCGTGGTTTGAGTGTCCCGTTCCTCTTCTCACGATTTCAGTGTGGTTAGAGTTTGGTTCCTTTCCTTACGCAGTTTTCAGCGTGTTTGGAATTTATCTCAGGTTGCGTTGTGTACGCACCTGGGCAGTTGTTTGGACCTCCTCTCACGATTTCAACGTGGTTTGAGTGTCCCGTTCCTCTTCTCACGATTTCAGCGTGGTTAGAGTTTGGTTCTTTCCTTACACGGTTTTCAGCGTGTTTGGAATTTATCTCAGGTTGCGTTGTGTACGCACCTGGGCGGTTGTTTGTTTACCTCTTCTCACGATTTCAGCGTGGTTAGAGTGTTCTTTTCCTCACACGATTTCAGCGTGTTTGGAATTTATCCCAGGTTGCGTTGTAGACGCGCTGGGCGGGTTGTTTTTGTTTACCTCTTCTCACGATTTCAGCGTGGTTAGAGTGTTCTTTTCCTCACACGATTTCAAATGGTTTGAATTTATCTCAAAGTTACGGTTTTCAGCATGTTTGGAATTTATCTCAGGTTGCGTTGTGTACGCACCTGGGCGGTTGTTTGTTTACCTCTTCTCATGATTTCAGCGTGGTTAGAGTGTTCTTTTCCTCACACGATTTCAGCGTGTTTGGAACTTATCCCAGGTTGCGTTGTAGACGCACTGGGCGGGTTGTTTTTGTTTACCTCTTCTCATGATTTCAGCGTGGTTAGAGTGTTCCTTTCCTTACGCGTTTTCAGCATGTTTGAAATTTATCTCAGGTTGCGTTGTGTACGCGCCTGGGCGGTTGTTTTCGGACCTCCTCTTACGACTATCAGCGTGTTTTGAGTGTCCCCTTCCTCACACGGTTTTCAGCGTGTCTGGAATTTATCTCAGGTTGCATGGAACGCGCTTGATTGGTTTTCTTTGTTCTCTCTCCTCCCACGAGTCTAGCGCAGTTGGAGTATGTCACCATTTTGCGTCTATTGTACTCTCCGTTACATCGCACCTATTATCTATTGCATCACATCTATCACATCCATTGCATCATATCTGTTTCATTGTCTGGTCTAGGAGACCTTAAATCCTCTAAAGGTGCAATTCCTTTGGTGTTTGTCGTGCCCGAACAACTTCCAGTGGCCTGGTATAGCCACCTGCCTGTGTTAGCGGCGAGTTCCTAGGAGATCAACTGAGACGGTGGAAACTAGAGTTCGAATGACTTATGCCTAGAACGCAAAGGTTTAGGATTTCCGAGACTAAAGTCTGGTTTAAATACCCAGGGGTATATCCTCGGCTTGAAATCTATATGGCAGCCCCATAGATTGAGATAGCATGTGTATGCGCCTTAATTCTGGATACTGAATCAACCTAGTTTGTCACCCTGATGGAGAATAGGGAAAGCTGCGACCATAGTCAGGGAGAAAAGTAGTACCTGTGGTTCAACCAAGAAGAAGCGGAAGATTCTCACATCAGCATAAGGTAGGACATTGCTGAGGTAAGTCATTGCCAATTGCCCCTGTAAGGTACCTCCCTTTTCCTAGCTATCACATTGCATTTTAGCCACTACATTACAGTGCATTGCATGAATCCTCAATTTTCGAACCAGCGTCGCTTGGCGTATAAGTCCAATTTTCAAACCGGCTTCGCTTAGCGTGTAAGTCCAATCTTCAAACCGGCTTCGCTTAGCATGTAAGTCCAATCTTCAAACTGGCTTCGCTTAGCGTATAAGTCCAATCTTCAAACCAGCTTCGCGTAGCGTATAAGTCCAATTGTCAAACCGGCTTCGCGTAGCGTATAAGTCCAATTATCAAAATCTCCCTGCATATCATTTTGCATTTTGCCCCTGCCTACGGGCACACATATCTCTGTTTATCTTGTAGGATTGTCTAAGTCTTCGGCCTTGTCAAAAATGGGTCGTCTCTGGGCTTTGACATTCACTCCCGTCATTCTTATGACTTTTGAGTTCTGTCAAAGAGGGGCAACTGTAGACACCCCATTTTTGACCGACCTTAAGACTCAGACGTCACCGATTGAGCGCTTGGTGATGTTGCATATCGTGCTCGTTCAGGAGTCTCAGAGTCTCAGCCGCGAGCCTTGCCTCCGGACTTCCGGGCTCTTTTTGTACTTTGACTCGATTTGTGAACCAGGCTCGGTTTTCTCTGTTTCTTTTCTTGAGGGGAGGGAGAGGTCTCGTAGACCATCTCTCAGTGTCCGTGGGCTACATTTCATGGCCGTAGGCCATTTTGCCCATTTCGGAGTCTTGTTCCTTTGAACCGTCAGCCATGTGCCTCGGTTCGATCGCCTAACCATCTCCGATTGCTCTGATTTTGGGCATGCATCTTATTTACTCCCTTTCGAGGGACACTGGGGTCTTAGATACCCACTTCGTGGTTGAACACCACTCCCATTGCCACTGGGTCCCGAATCGCTAGGCGTTCGGCCCCCGAACCTTCATTTTGCGTCGGTTTGGGTTCATTTTTGGTGGAGGCCTTATTTTCATGGTTAGGAAGCTTGTAGGAGGGTGGGAGGCCATCAATTGTTTTGATAACCAACTTTTTGTTTGGTCAAAAGTAGTTCAACATGAATCCGGGAAGGAGAAAAGTCTGCGCGGCTTCACCGAAACGGGCGTAACTCTTTGCACAAGAGGAATTAAAGTATGAGGCCACTATTGTTGGAAAGATTACTCCCGGGGCTTCATTTTTCACTCAAGAATATCCTAAATTCAATTCCGGATGGAGGAGATATGGTTGATTGAAGTAGGGTATCACTCCGGTTGGACCGAAATCTGCGCGGCTTCATGGAAACGGGCATAACTTTTTCTACAGGAGGAATTTTGATGCAAGGTTTGCGCCATTGGAAAAATAACTTCCGGGGCTTCAATTTGGACACTTGAATGGCCACATTTGGACTTCCCTAGCACCCACCGGCCAGTCTTCTTCCCGACAGCTCCTGAAAAGTAGCTGGCCGGCCATAAAACCTAGCTGGCCGGCCCCCCCTTTTTGTGAAATGACGTTTTTGCCCCTTTAAGCTGGGCGGCCATTTTCCTCTCCCTTAGTGTATTCTAGCTGTGCCAGCTGGTTGCCAATTGGACCATCCTCCATACACGTGTATGGAGGATTAGAGAGTTACCTTAGATATTTTTCATGCCTCTCCTCTATAAAGGAGAGGCTTGGCTTCTTGGCTCAAGGTTAGACATTTGTTAGACACATTTGAGAGAGAGCTATACCTTCCACCTCCCATTTCTCTCCATTTCCAAGCTCCAAAGCCATTTTTCTTCAAGTTTGGTGCCATTTCTTCATCACTATCAAGCATCCCCCTCACCACTCCATTTCCAGCAGTAAGGAGAGGTTCTCAGAGGCTTAGAAGCAACATTCCTCAAGCCAAGAGGTAGAAAAGAAAAGGTCTACAAGTGTAAGTCTCCATTTCCCTCTTTTGTAGCATTTTCTTGCTTCATTTCTTAAGCCTATTTTCTCACTGTTTTAGGATCCGACCCAAACTGAAAGGGTCACTCTTTTGAGCCATTCTTCATGTTTGTTGAAGGGCTCAACCCTGTTTGAGCCCACTATGGCACACTTGCTTCAATACCCCTTGGTATGTCACATTTTTGCATGAAATTTCTAGCCTATGTGTGATATGTTTTCGAGCATAATGTAAACTGTAAGTGGGCCTATTTTGAGACCCTCTTCAACATTGAAGAAGGGCTCAACCCTGTTTGGGCCCCCTATCTTGCACTTGCTTCACAATTCCTCCAATTTACCGTAAATTTGCATGATTTGTTTGGCCTACATATAATCTGTTTTGGAGCATGTCATGAACTGTGAGTAGGATTATCTTGTGTCCCTCTACAACATTGTAGAAGGGATCAACCTTGTTGGGGGTCTCCATGTTATACTTGTCATTATACCCCTCTTTGACCCCCATTTTTGCATGCTTTTTTAAGCTTATCTAGCTTCTGTTTTCGGCCATCATCAGAGCTAGAAAGAGTCATATTTTGATCTTCTTGACATATTTCATTCAGGGTCTTTGCTGGTTTGATGAATTTTTGGGGTACTTCATGTTATAGCCTTATGTATCCTAGTTCTTGCATGACATTTTTAGAATGTTTTCATATTGATTTGGGGGATGTCATCTACTGTAAATGTGCATATTTTTAGTCCCTCTTCAGTGTTGTAGAAGGGTATTTTTCCATTTGGGCATCGTATGTATCACTTGCTCCAATACCCCTCTTGCGGAGCCATTTTTGCATTCTTGCTTAATCCTATGTGTGCTTGCTGTTTAGCCCTTTTTATGACTGAAAAATTCTTTTCTTGGGGCTGCCTTGCTACTGTATTTTCATTCTCTGTCTATATTGTGCATGTTTAGTATAGCTATAGGCCATTTCGGGTGCCTAAATTCATGTTTCGGGGCCATTTCATGCATCGGGTGTACTTTCGCCTCATTACGGGGCTGTTTTCCTCCACATTTCAGTGCCAAAATTCATTTGCATGTTTGCATATCATTTCCACGCCATTTCATGCCTTAGGGCCATCGCCTCGGTTTGCGCGCCCGTGTGCACGCATTTCGAGGCACTTCATTTTCATCCATCGGCCTCCTGTGTGAGTGTAGTTGAGGCTCTCTCATGTTGGTGTAAGCCCATATTGCATCGCATATCTCATTTTAGTCCTGTTGCATCCCGTATGCCATTTTCTCGGTTTGCGTGCCCGTGGGCACGCATTTCGAGACATCTCATTTTAGTCTCATTGTATATCATATTTCAGGCCGTTTCATGCCTTTACGTCGTTGCCTCGATTTGCGTGCCCGTGTGCACGCATTTTGAGGCACTTCTTTTTTTTTATCCGACGGCCTCTTATGTGAGTGTGGCTGAGGCTCTCTCATGTTAGTATAAGTCCAATTTGCATTTGGAGTGCCATTTCATGCTTTAGTATCATTGCCTTGGTTTGTGTACCTGTGTGCACGCATTTCGAGACACTTCATTTTCATCTCACGGCCTCTTATGTGAGTGTGGCTGAGGTCCACTCATGTTAGTGTAAGCCCATATTTCATTATTTATGCCATTTTAGTCTCATTGCATTGCGTATGCCATTTCCTCGGTTTGTGTAACAAGCCCGGGGGGGACCTCGCTACAGCTCGGACTCTTTAAGTTTGTTGCGGTTCTAAATCTGAACCAAAGAGTCCACCTCTGGCAAATCGTTTTAAGGAAAACAGATTTTTCGAAAAGTAGTGCCAAACATGGACTGCTTTGCGGACTGAGTCGCCACCTAAATATTTTTAAAATGGGGAATTTAGGAAACCCCGACTTCAGTCTTGAAGGCCACACGTCCGTCATCACCAAAGTGGTCTTGGCTCGAGCTTGGGTACGATCGGGAAGGTCATTTATGAGCACCTTTCGCCGTCCGAAGACCGCCTCTACTAACCGTGATATCCGTTTTTGAAAACTTTATGCGTTCTTATTCTGTTATTAACCTAGAATCACTATGTGATGCGACAACACAAAAGTATAGACTAGATCGCCTAATTTGGAAATAAACATTGCATATCCGCTTTTGTTTTGAAAACGTGTTAGATTTTGCTACGCTAAGTAGGCTAAAATACGGATTTCAACGAGTACTCCCAACTCATACAATCCAACCTCCACCCACAGCATACAAACGGTTATATCACATAAGCACTTAGCCGCATGGCAATCCTATTGTCATGTTAACATTCACACGCATGCGATATGCTAAAGCGATAAAGACTTACATCGTACTCCGCGCCAAAAACAAAACCCGCTTAGCAAACGTGCATGACCTAGTTTCATGTTAAGTGGCTAATGCGACACAGGCATAGATGTAAGCTAGACTAGGCTCGGCTAACCCTAACATGGCATATGAAATGCTACCACATAGCACGTATTCAATTTGGAAATCGAAAGTGCGATGCAGTTTGCGTGATGTGCCGAGCCCAATGTATGCAATACTTATGAATGATGCACGCATGCATTTACATAAGGTATGCTAATTGAAAATGCCCTAATCTACCACTGTAAGCGGGTAAATAAAAGGGTTAGAAAGAAGTGGGGATTGGAAGACATACATGCCCACTCACACACACTTAATACAATTTTCCCTTCACTAAGAGGGACCGAATAAATAATTACAGAATAAATAAATAATTAACTTAACTAGCTAATTAAATATTACAAATCAACTAAATTAATTAAATCAAATAATTAATCTATTTAAGCGATAAATGCCTCGGAAGGAGAATTTGTGGCTACCGGACTCGCTGAATCACTCGCTGCCCAGTGCAAGTGTGCTCTGTTTCCCTGCTCTCTTTCTCTGAAAATTCCCAAAATCCCAGGAGTCCCTCACAGAGAACTGGGAAGTATCATCGGCTGAGTCAGGGACCCACCGGCAAAAAAAGGAATCCACCGCCCCTGAATTTCATTATCGGCTGCCCAGTGGCACCCGGTCGGCACTAAAAAGTGCCGCTCGGGACAAACTCCTGCAGAACTCCGCAACTCACGAGTGAGAGGGAACAAAAGGCAAGGCAATGCAATTCAAGGTATATATGCACCAAACACATCCCAAATCATGCTATGGACTTAAGAGGGCATGTGCCTCGATTCCCTGCCACCAATCGCGATTTCCATGCGTGATGGCCCTAAGGACCAAGAATGCAACTTTGATTTCAAATGCATGCAATGCAAACAAAGGTGCCAAACCTCTATCAAACTCACTTCAAGAGGCTTGGCATGCATAATGCCAATGCAACCCTAAGCATGTCATCTAGCATGCAATATGGCAATGCAATGCAAGAATATTGTTGTGTAAACATACAAGCATGCAAAGCAAAGTAGGAATGGACTTACACATGAATTGGACAGCTCTAAAAGGCCCAAGAACAGTGGCCAAGATGCCTAAAGATGGGGTCTAAACACACACGCACACATGCACATATTAAGACACCAACACTTGAGCATAATAAACAACATTCAAGTACACTTGAAATGAGTTAAACATGGACTACTAGCATGCAACTTAGGCTCTGAAATTCATACAAAACACATGGCCAAAACATGCAACAAAGCAAGCCAAACAAAGCATGCAACTAGCCTATGCTTGAGGCAAGCTCAAGAGAGCATTGAACCACATCTATGCAAAGCAAACAAGGCATGCATTGAACAACCTAAATCAGGTTTCTAGCATGTTAAAACAAGGCCAAATGTCCACTTAGATGGCATCTAAGAAGCTTAAGCATGAAGGCATGCAACAAGACCAAAACATGGAGTACTTAACACACACCTTTAAAGCATTAAAGAGGCATGCAAGGCAATCAATCAAACATGTATGAGGGACTGAAATAGCATGGAAGATGGTCCCAACCATCAAAAACAAAGCTAGAATAGCATACCACATATTCATGCTTTTGAGGCCTACAAGCCAAATACAAAGGGGCTACAAAATACATGCTAAGATTGGCCAAAATAGCTATGGACAGAGCTAAAGCATGACAAAATAAGCCTACAAGCTTCACAAATGCAAGCCTAAAACATGCTAGAAATATAGGCTAACAAGCTAGTCATGTTAAAGCAATATTAAGGCATTACAAAGTAACTATGCAAATCATGCAAAGAGTACTAAAACCCACTTGAAAACATGCTATAATATGACAATATAAGCATGATAAACAACCAAAACATGCTCAATACACAACTAAACATGGAGCTCTCTTAAGGAGCCAACCTTGTCCTTTTCAAGGACATCAAGGAGAGGGGGTGGCCCTCTCCTTCTTGAGACTTCAAGGCATGCTCTTCACCACTGAAATCCCTCAAGATTTCAGTGGTGAAGAGATCCCAAGACCAAAATCTCGGATCTCTCCAAAATGGTACAAAAAGTGCCCTTTTCAAGGCCTAAAGGTGGTCAAAGTTCCTCAAACCACAAAGCACTCTTGATATACAATAAAGAGGACTTAAAAACAGAGATTTGATGTGCCTAACACTAGGCCAAAAACTGTTTTTAAACTAGGTAAAAACAAGTTGCAAAAAAGGGGAATAAAGTGTAAACTTCTCACCCTTGTTGACTATCTTCACAAGAGTTGATGTTGTTGCCTCCTTGAGCTCAAAAACCACCAAAAACTCCAAGAACAACCTGCTGGAGCCTCAGTTCCAAGAAGAAAGGTGGAACACTAGGTGCTTTAGTGCAATAGTATGGCACAAAACACCTAGTTTAACAAGAGAATGGGAGAGATATAGAAGTTATATCTATTCTAACCCTAAAACCAGAGCTCTAGCTCTCCAACCATGGCTAACCTTCTGAAAATTGCTAACCCTCAAGCCAAGAGGGAGAGCTTCCCTCTTATAGGCCAAAAGCTTACAAGCTTGGCCACTAAGCAAGCCCATCCCTCCATACACGTGTATGGAGGGGAAACAAGTTGCAAACAGCTGTGAGAAAATATCTCACCAAGCAAGTGCCTGATGGTCGGCAGGGCAAAATGGTCATTTCGCCCAAAATAAAGGCCGACCGGCACAAAATAGTGCCGACCGCACAATATAGTGCCGGTGACAACTACTGACCAATGGTAGCCTCTAGCCCCAGCCGGTGGTGTGTGGGGATGCCTCAGAAGGCATTCCCTGCCCCTCAAAGGCAAATCACAGGTGTTTGGTGCAAAACCAAACACAAACGGTCGAGTTCGGAGGTCGTGAGGCACGGCACGCGAGCCGAGAACTCCGGGAACTCCAAACGAACACACACATGGATAATCACCGAGTGTTCCAACGGTGACGTCCAAGTCTTGAGGACGGTCAAAAATGGGGTGTCTACAGTTTGCGTGCCAGCGTGCACACATTTTGAGGCATCTCTTTTTTATCTGACGGCCTCTTATGTGAGTGTGGCTGAGGTCCACTCATGTTAGTGTAAGTCCATGTTTCATTGTATTTGCCATTTCTTCGGTTTGCGTGCCCGCGTGCACGCATTTCGAGGCATCTCTTTTTTATCTGATGGCCTCTTTTGTGAGTATGGCTGAGGTCCACTCATGTTAGTGTAAGTCCATGTTGCATTGTATTTGTCATTTTAGTCCCATTGCATTGCGTATGCCACTTCTTCGATTTGCGTGCCCGTGTGCACGCATTCTGAGACATCTCATTTTCATAGCATTGTGTATGTTAGGATTGTATGTTAGCTACATTTCATGCATATCATGCATATTGCATCGTGTTCGGGATAGGAGTTAGCCCGCACGGAACGCAGATCCGAAAGTGACCAGTGAACGGGTCTCAATTCCCAAGTCACCGACACTCCGGATTACCCATGATGGAGTTAGGTTTTGTTGTAGCATTCATATGCATCTATTCTTATATTAAGTTGTGCAATTCGGTTCCTCGGCCATCATGCATCGATATGCGTGATTGGTGGCACGAGGATCGAGGCATGCATATATTTGTGAAATACATTGCTATGCCCCTTTCCTGCTCTCTGTTGCAGTAAAATGAAGAATCAGCAACTTTTCAGAGTCTGGCACGCATTTTGAGAAAAGGTGCAAACAGAGGCTAATTGGGGCATCCTAGTGGATTCCCGCGGAAAGCAGCCCAAACATGCATCATGTCATTATCCGGAGCGGAGTCAAGGCAGCCCCCTGGCTTGCATGCCAGTTTACAGTTTTTCTTAGTTAATCTGTTAATTAATTAGGAATTTGTATTATTCGGACTGTACTATTCTTTCATTCGGGACTGTATTATTTATTTAGACCCTCTGCGCAAGGGCATAATTGTAATAAGTGTGCGTGCGTGTGATGTATGTCTTCCAACCCCCATTTCTTTCTTCCCTTTTATTTACCCGCTTACGATGGTTAGATATAGGACATATTTCAATTAGCATACAGTATGACAGCATGTTTGCATCATTCATCTGTTTTGCACGCACCGGGCTCGGCGCATCATACAAACTGCATTTGTATTTCAATTCCAAATTGAATACTAGTTAATTGTAGCATTTCATATGCCATGTTTAGAATAGCCGAGCCTGCTATAGTTTGCATCTTCGCATGTGTTGCATTAGGTATTTCTGTATACTTAGGACTATGCATGGATTTCTAATGAGCTTCTGTTTTGGCTTGGAGTACTCGGTGAGTTTTATGCTTTAGCATCCTTGCATGCGTGTGAGTGACTGCCATGAATAGCATGCTTACCATGAGGCTATGTGCTTATGTGATATAACTGCCTTGAATGCCTGTGGGTGGAGGTTGAGTTACTTGAATTGGGACAATTCATCAAATGCTTGTTTTAAGCCCACTAGATAGTGGCAAAATCATGTTTTCTAAGCCCACTCGAGAGTGGCAAATCCGCGTCTTAGCCTACCTGCGGGTAGCACCATCAAACCATTTTCAAACAAACAAACATGAAATGTTTTGTTCCAATTCAGGCGATTCAGTCTATACTTGTATGTCATGCATCACATAGTAACCTAGGCTAATAACCGAATAAGAACTCACAAAGTTTTCAAAATCGATATCATGGTTAGTAGAGGCGGTCTCGACGGGCGAAGCGGGAGTGCTCACGGCGACCTTCCCCAATCGTACCCAAGTTCCCGAGCCGAGGCAACTTTGGTGATGACGGACACGTGGCCTTTGGCACCGAGTCAGGGTTTCCTAAATTTCCCATTTTAAAATTTAGGTGGCCACTCTGTATCTGGCGAAGCAGTCCATGTTTGGCACTTCTTTCAAAAAATTTGTTTTGAAAACGATTTGCCGGATTTGGACTCTTCGGTTCAAGATTGAGAACTGTGACATTTGAGTCCTTCGAACTGTAGTGACCCAATATCGAACCAGAACGGGGGGGGGGGGGGGACTCGCACTCCCTTCCCCCGGGATGCGTTCGGGGACGTCTACAACCATCCACTGTTCCGTCTACCCAGCCAATAATCCATGGGGAGGCTTGGTAGATGCCATAGGATAGTAGTTAATGTATACAATGGAAAGATGGGCAAGATCCTTCATGGATCGAATGAATTCCCATCAACCAACTATCATAAGGCACATGGAAGAAAATTCAAATGTTCTTCGACAAAGGCTGGCTAGAGATAAACATCCTATGCAAAGTAGTGGACATACTAATGGTCAGACTAGTAGTCAAAATCATGAAAGGCCATCACCTATACCTCAGTCATGGTATGAGCCTCTTTCGAGGCCTGTGGTAAATCAAAATATCTCATTACCTGACAGTGAAGTCACACAAATTGGTGGATTTGGGCCAACACTAGAAAATGGCATAAGAATATTTCCAAATCCCATGTTCGAAGCCATGCCTGGCACAAGGGGGTTCACTAATCATTTGTTTGAATTCATACCAGGGGGGTTGGAAGGGTTTCCTGCGGTTGGGAGAGAAACAACACATGTTCCTCCTATTGCAGCACCTTTCGCAGGACAGGCTCAGAGAGGTCAACCATACTGTCAACAGCAGCCAGTACCATAGGGATAAGCAATCCCAAATATACCTCCCTATGGACCAAGAGGACCTCAAGTACAAGGGTTTCCACCAAATCTTGTGTTTGTTCCTCTTGTGGTAGTCTAACAAGCACAAAATATGGTTCTTAGGGACCGAATTGCTGATATTGTCAGAGAAATGTGTGGACCTATGGCTTGGAGGGTTCAAACTCCTGTGTATAGGAAGCTATACCCAGAATGGGTGGATGAGGTACATGAATACCCAAGGGAGTTTAGAATACCAGATTTTTCTCTTTTTTATGGAAATGGAAACCAGTCAACAGTAAAACACATTGCTAGATTCGCAGCCTAATGTGGTATATTTACCAATAATGATTATATGAAGTTGAGACTCTTTCCAAATTCTTTAACTGGGGCAGCTTCTATATGGCATATTAACCTTACACCTGGCTCTATCCAAACTTGGCAGCAAATGGGTGAGGCATTTCATGCCCAATTCTTCTAAACAGAGCCAGAAGTTTCCATGAGAGATTTGGCAAGGTTGAGTCAAAGGCCTGATGAGAAGGCTGTTCAATTTATTGCCAGATTCAAAAGAGCACGAAACAAGTGTAGGGTCATTCTACCAGAGCCTGAATTTGTGAGATTAGCTCAAAATGGCTTAGAGTTTAGGCTTCGAAATAAGTTCGACTCAATTGAGTTTCGAGACTTAGTGGAATTAACTTATAAGGTGTCTAGATATGAATTTCTACTTGAGGAAGAATAGATCGAAGTAATGAATCATATAAGACTTATTATAGGGACCCTAATTATGAAATTGATGTAGTAGAGATCGTAGGGAAAAAGCCTATAACCTGTGAGGCATTAATTTATAAGAACACTACAATAGACTAGCAGTTTAAAAGGAAAGACCTTTATAGGAAGTATTTTTTTGATTTAACAAAAGCAGATGACATTTTTGATCATTTACTTGTAGAAAATTTCTTAAAGTTACCAAATGGAGTTAAGATTCCTAGCCGAAGAACTTAAAGGAAAAATGTACTGTAAATGGCACAATTCTTGGTCTCATTCAACTAAAAACTATATTATTTTTTGGGACAGGATCCAAGAACAGATTCGTAAGGGGTGTTTAAAGTTCCCAGCCAAAGCAGAGAAAGCCATGGGAATTGACTCTAACCCATTCCCAGAAATTGGGGAGGTTATAGCCAATGTTGGCGTGCCAGATTTCCAGAACCTATCTTTGAAGGAATTGGAGGAGGTTAGTGTGCAGATGCATGTTGCCAGCCAGACTGCTTTCAAGAAGAATAATAGAAGTTCACCAGCAAATGGACAGAGCTTTATAGACCAAAAAGATTACTCTAGTGAGGAGGTATTGAATGACGACTCTCTAGAGACAATTGTCATGCAAAGGATGTGCCCCAGATGTAGGTTAAGTTACAAATGGTTGAAAGGGCTCTTAATTGATGGGAAGTAGTATTACAAGGATGTACAGAGATGCCTTAAGCCAACCAGTACCTACAACAAGAGGCCATACCCAATCGTACCGGACAATGTACCATTTTGGTTGGATCACCAGCCATTGGAATATATTCCAAAGGTAAGAGACCTCTGCATGAGTTTAGATCACCCAATTACTATAGGATGGAAGGCAATTATCATGAGAGAAGGTCTAAATTGAGCTCAAGTCAGGGAACCAGATCCAATAATTGGCCTCCAAAGTCAAATTCGAACAAGAGGCAAGGTAATTACCCTGAAAGAAGGCCTAAATTAGGCTTAAGACAATGTGCCAGAGCTAGTGAATAGCCTCAAAAGTTAGCTTCGAATGTGGTTTCAAAGGCTAGGAAAGCAAGTTTAGCAACTGAACCAATAAATTCATGGGTACTTGAGGTGCCAAACTGGTTTGTCATGAAACGAGCCTAAAAGATACTGCACAGAGGAGTGTCTTTGGAGACCAGGGCAGAATGATTACACCACCCTTGGTGGCTCCAAATAATTGGGTATTATTAAAGCACCCAAAAACAAAGGAACCAAATATGGTTCCAGTAATCTTCAGGTCTCAAAGGGGGAAGATCCGGCGAAAGTACACTCAGTATCAAAAGGATTTGAAGGAAAGTGGAGAGAGTTCTTCATTGGCCAAGTCAAAATGCTAGATGAGAGGAAAAGAAAGTCCAAAATTGGATCCTAGTCCAAAATTGGCTCCTCAGAACAAAAGAACTGTCAGCAACGAGCAGTTGGCTAAAGTTCACATTAAATTGAAAGCTAAGGAAAGATCCAGCTTAACAGGTCTTGAAAAGGCCTTGATGGAAAGCGACAGTGAGACAAAAGGAGAAGTTGAACTAGGCCAAAGGAAAGAAATGGCTGAGGATGAGATGTTTGAAGCCTTCATGGCTGAACAGACATTTTTGGTCGAAAAACCAGCAGGAGCAGACCATTCTAAGAAAGTCACTAGTACTGAAGTACTAGAGTGCAGCATGGAAGATGCTTTTGAAATAACTGAACAAGTTAGCTTGGAAAATAAACAAGTGTAGCCAGCAGTTCAGTTTAGCTCATTTCCTCCAGTGTCAGTGAATATGGTGTATATATTGCCATAGGAGTTCCAGGTTGAAAATGGAAATCAAGAAGGTCAGGAAATTAACCCTATTCCAGTTTCTAGTGAAGATTCACAGGTTAGCATAGTTCAAGATGAGTCTGAAGTGGCCACACCAATGGAAACTGAAGATGAGAGTGAGGAAGTGAGTATTAATTTGTCATATCCCTTTGAGTATCCTACAACATCCATGACACAGTGCGTTAAGCCCTTGTATATCAAGGCTTTTGTTGATGGGATACAAATGAACAAGGTATTGGTGGATAATGGGGCAACAGTGAACCTACTTCAAGTCTTCTTTGAAAAAATGGGGAAAAAGCAACCCAGTTAATCCCAACCAAAGACAACCATTCCGACTTCATTGGGGATAAGTAGATGGCTCAGGCATCTTGCCCATCAACCTGAGTGTGGGAACCAGAGATTGTATGACGACATTCTTTGTTATAGGTAGCAATGCCAAGTATAATGCTTTACTTGGCAAGGATTGGATCCACACCCACAAATGTGTGCCTTCCTCTCTACATCAGAAGATAATGATGGCCTTATGCAATGGAGAAATAGAGGAGATCAATCACGGACTTAACCTTTTATCGCTTGCCGACTTCTGAGAGGCCAAATTTTATACTGAAGGATTGATACTGTAGACACCCCATTTTTGACCGACCTTAAGACTCAGACGTCACCAACTAAGCACTCGGTGATGTTGCATATTGTGCTCGTTTAGAGGTCACGGAATCTCGGCTGTGAGCCTTGCCTCCGAACTTCCGAACTCTTTTGTACCTTGCCTCGATTTGCGAATCAGGTCCCGTTTTCTCCGTTTTCTCTTCCCGAAGGGAGGAAGAGGTCTCGTAGATCATCTCTCAGTGGCCGTAGGCTATGTTTCGTGGTCGTGGGCCATTTTTCCCGTTTCGGAGCCTGGTTCCCGGTTTTCGGAGCCGTCGGCCGTGTGCCTCGGTTCGGGACAGCCTAACCACCTCCGTTTGCTCCGGTTTTTGGCGCACACCTTATTTACTCCCTTTTGAGGGACACTGTGGCTCGAGAGGCCAACTTCGTGGTCAAACGCCACCTCCGGTGCTTAGCAGTCAGTTTTTGGGGCCCCAGGCCGCTCGTTTCGGCCCCCGAACCTTCGTGTTGCATCAGTTTGGGTTCATTTTTGGTGGAGACCTTATTTTCATTGTTATGAAGGTCGTAGAAGGGTGGAAGGCCAGCAATTGTTCTAAAAAGCCAGCTTTATTCCTTCATTGCTCTCCGTCGCCCGTTTTCCTCACTAGAAAGCTAGTGTTGACCACCCTCGGGCCATTTTTTTGGGCCATCAACCACATATTTATGTTGTACACACCTGGGAGGCCACCAATATGTCATGGCCGGCCAGCAATTGTTCTTGACCCTTTTGAACCCCTCCGAAAATTTGGGTTTTCTCTCTCTTGGTTCACTTTTTCTGGGTTTTGACCACATGGTTGTGTTGTGCACACATGGGAGGCCACCAATATGGGTGGCCGGCCAGCTTTCTCTAAGTGACCCTTTTGAACCTGGTCGGCCGGCCAGGGGAGGTGGCCGACCGGCCACCTGAACCCTCTGAACCTGGCCGGCCATGCTCCCCTCAGCTGGTTCCTTACAGCTGCACCCTCATTTCCCCCCCAGATCTTGTATCTGAATGGGGTCTTTTGGGGGGAAAATTTGAATTTGATTTTCCCCTCCCTTTCCTCCACTCCTTTGCCTATATAACTAGCACCCCCAGCTGCATTTTAGAGGGTTACAAAATTTGGTTTAGAGCTCTTGCATACAATCTCTCTCTCTCTCTCTACTTCAACCCCCCAAACTCTAAGGTTCTTGCACCAATCCATAGCAGCACACCTCCACACTCCATTCCAGCCATCTGGAGGCTATTTCCAGAGGTTAGGAGCACCATTTCTTCAACCAAAAGCTGCTGAAGCTTTGTGCTACAAGGGTAAGCTTCTTTTCCCTCTTTTTTGTTCTTATTTTGCATGCAATCTTAGCCATTGTTGCTTACATTTTTGGGCTCCGACCCAAAATGTAAATAGTCATATTTTGAGCTCCTTTTCGTGTTTGATCAAGGACCTTTTGCTTTTTGAGATCTCCTACTATCACTTGCCTCTTTAACTCTCTCTTAGGCCTTTTTTTGCATAGTATTTTAGGCTTATTTTTGAGCTGTTTTTTACTTGGTCATAAACTGTAAAATATCTTTTTTTGAGCCCCTCTTCAACATTGTTGAAGGGCTCTCCTCTGTTTGAGGCTAGCAGCTACCACTTGTCTCTTTATCCCTCTTTTAGGCCTTTTTCTTGCATGATAGTTTAGCCTCACTTGTGTTTATTTTCGTGGCTTGATGTAAACTGTAAAATACCTTTTTTCAACTTTTTTGAAGGGATCATTGCCATTTGGGGCCAGATGCTTTCCCTTATCTCTATTCTCTCTTTTAGGGCCACTTTTGCATGATAGATAAACCCTATTTGTGTTCACTTTTGAGACTTGTTATAAACTGGGAAAAAGATTTTTTTGACATCATCTTCATGTTTCATTAAGGTCATTTTCTTATTTGAGGTCACATGCTTCCTTGAATGCTAGATTGTTCCTTGTTTCGAGCCTTACACCTAAGCTCCAATGGCATGCTTTGTTTGGCCTTCTAGCCACTGGAATCCAATGGATTTCCAGTGGCTTTGATGTTGTGTTGAGCCTCCAAATCAGGGGGGGTGACCCCCTCACCTTGACTTGTTTGATGGCCATTTTGGCCTTTCAAAGGGACCCCTCTTTACTTCTTTTAAAGTCACATTTTAGAGTCAATTTGGCGAGTTTTGGGACTACCATATTTGATTTCCAGAGTTGTTTCAGTCATGCTTCATGTCTATCTTGTATGTGCCTAATAATCCCTTTGTATGCCCTCTAAAGGAGCCCCTCATTTGTGCATGTGTTGGCTGCATTTCCATAGTTATTTGGACATATTTTGGTATGTTTTATTCACTGATTTTTTCTGGTTTGATGAGTTCTTACCTGCTTCATACACTTGCCATGTAAACCATATTTGCCAGTCAAAATTGCATGCTAATTTAAGCCATCTTGCTAGCACTTTTTGGCCACACTCTAAACTAGAAAAGTTCATGTTTTGGGACTGCCTTGACTCTGTCTTCATGCTTCATGTTCAAATAATGCATGCTTTGTATAGCTATAAGTCATTCCATGTGCCCAGTTTTGAGTTTCGGGTCTCATCTCATGCATCGGGTGCCATATTGCCGTGCTTCGGGGCTGTTTAGCATCACGTTTTAGTGCTGAAATTTTCTTGTTTGCATATCATGTTCCATGCCTTACCATGCTTTGGTAAAGTGGCATTCGTGCCTTAGGTTCGGTCCTCGATTTGCGTGCATGTGTGCATGCATCTCGAGTGTCTCATTTCCATCTAAATGGCCTCCTATGTGAGTGTGGCTGAGGTCCACTTGTGTTGGTGTAAGTTCATTATGCATTGTGTATGCCATTTCATTTCATAGCATTGTGTATGCTAGGTTGTATGTTAGCGTATTGTGTATGCCATGTTACCTCGTGCATCGTGTATGCCATTTCATAGCATTGTGCATGTTAGGTTGTATCTTAGTTGCATTCATGCATGTCATGCATATTGCATTGTGTTTGGGATAGGAGTTAGCCTAAGCACGGGAAACGAGGTACGTTTCGTACCCCGAGTGACGGAACGTGTCTCAATTCCCAGTCACCGACACTCTGGATTATCCATGATGGAGTCTCGGTCTTGTTGTGTTTATGTGTATATTCATTTCATATTAAGTCGTGCAACTTGACTCCTCGGTCATCATGCATCGAGATGCGTGATTGGTGGCACGAGGATCGAGGACTATACTCCCTGAAGAGTAGTCAAGCATACATATGTGAAAATACATTGCTATGCCCCTTTCCTGTTCTCTGTTGCAGCAAATCAAGAATCAGCAGCCTTCCGGAGCTTGGCGCACTTTCCAAGAACAATTGCAAACAGAGGCTAATTCGGGCATCGCGATGGATTTCTGTGCCAAACAACCCGAACATGCATCATTCATCATCCGGTAGAGTCGAGGCGCCCTAGCTTGCATGCTAGTTCTGACTTTTCTAATTTAGTTTGTTAATTAATTAGGATTTTTGTATTTATTGGGATTTGTATTATTTATTTGGGAATGTATATTATTCTTTCGGACCCTCCGGTGAGGGCACAATTGTAATAAGTGCGCGTGTGATGTATGTCTTCCAACCCCACGTCTTTCTCCCTTTTATTTACCAAATTATGATGGATAGATTAGGGCATGTTTCAATTAGCATATGATGATAGCATGTTTGCACTCATTCATCTGCTTTTGCATGCACTGGCTTGGCGTATCATACTAAGCGCATTTGTATTTCAATTCCAAGTTGAATACATGTTAGTTGTATCTCATATGCCATGCTTAGAATAGCCGAACTCGCTATAGTTGCATTTTTGCATGTGTTGCATTAGGCATTCCTGTATAGTTAAGATCATGCATGGATTTCTAATTAGCTTTTGTTTTGGCTTGGAGTACTCAGTGAGTTTTTATGCTTTAGCATCCTTGCATGCGTGTGAGTGACTGCCATGAATAGCATGCTTACCATGAGGCTATTTGCTTGTGTGATATAACTGCCTGAATGCCTGTGGGTGAAGGTTGGATTATTTGGATTGGGACAAATCATCAACTGTGAGTTTTAAGCCCACTACATAGTGGCAAAACCATCTTTTCTAAGCCCACCTGAGGGTGGCAAAATCTGCATTTTAAGCCTACTTGCGGGTAGCAAACCATCTTTTAAAAAAATAAACATGAAATGTTTTGTTCCAATTCAGGCGATCTGGTCTATACTTGTATCCTGTGTGCATCACGTAGTAAATCTAGGCTAATAACCGGAATAAGAACACATAATGTTTTCAAAACTAGATATCATGGTTAGTAGATGCCGATCTCTGATCGGGCGAGCGGGGGTGCTCACGAAGTGACCTTCCCCAATCGTACCCAAGTTCCCGAGCCGAGGCAACTTTGGTGATGACGGACACGTGGCCTTAGGCACGAGTCAGGGTTTCCTAAATTTCCCAAAAACAAAATATTTAGGTGGCGACTCAGATTCGCAAAGCGTCCCATGTTTGGCACTTCTTTCAAAAATCTTTTTCTCAAAACGATTTGCGGATTTAGACTCTTTGGTTAGATTCTGAACGTGACAATTAGAGTCTGAATGTAGTGAGCCTAAGATGAATGGAACAAGGGACTCATCCTCCCCGGGCGTTCGGGGGCGTCTCTGATTCTGGCGACTCTGGGTACTTAGAGAACTTGACTCGAACTCATGATATCCGGTTTTGACTACACTTGTGTGTTTCTTTACATAGCATTTACATTTGTGTGCCTAGGACACCGTGTTTGCCATCTGCTATTCCGAGCGGTTTCTTGGAGGCTTGTCTTGTCAAGGCATGACCATAAGGTGACCGATTGTGGGCTCTGCCAAGATGTAGGAACACAAACCCGGTTTTGGGGCACCCTCTTTGACCATTCGACCTAGTGCATATTCGGAATCCGTAGTGACCATAACAAACTAGAGCAGGTTGCATACCCGATATAGGTTGTTTGAAACCGCTGCGTGCGTAATGAAACCCTAGCTCCTACCAAAATAGGATAGGGAAACCCTACCCCAACCTAGGGTGTTTTGGCTCTCATTTATCATTATGTGCTTTTAGAGTCGTCTCAGAAAATGCATGTATCAGTTCATGAGTTTGGGCATTAGGCCTGCGGGCATCAATCAGTATTTGAGAATCAGTTATCTGCGGGTATCGGATTCAGTTTTCGGGGACATTGATTTAGGGATAATGACCAGTGTTTGAGGACAGTGTGTATTCAGCTTATCAACCGTGTGTTGTTATGCCTGACTGTGTGTTGTGTATTTTAAGCTGTTATGATGTTCGTTTATCTGGTTATTTATTTCCTTTTTGCTTTATTTATCTTTTTGCTAGGGCAGTTTTAGCACAATTGCTTCCGACCTAGTAGATATTCCCTAAGCACTTTGGACAAGAGGTCGTCGGCTCAATCGATCTGAGGATCTGGTTGACGGACAGCCAGTGTTTCATTCTCTACCCCCGGTTGTCAGAAGAAGACCGAGAAAGCGCAGTGTTAATACGGCGAGAGGTTACGAGCGATGGTCTACCTTAGCGATGCTTGATCGGGTTGAGGTCGATTTACGCCATAGAGATACACATACCAGTCAGTCAGCAGGATTAGTAGAATATTGCCAGAATGGAAAAAATGATGTGCCAGCTCCAAGAGAGCATGAAGCAAATGCAGGAGGACGCTGTCCGCCAAGTGGAGTTCTCTAAACAGCAGGCCATAATCATGGCCCAACAGGCGGAACTAATTGTGCCTGTTTGGCAGAGCTTAATTACAGCTTATTTAAGCTTTCAGCTTAATTTAAGTTATTTTGATGTGTTTGGTTTAGCTTATAGCTCATAGCTTATAGCTTTTTGGAAGTCAGAAATCAACTTATTCTTTGAGTGGGGCAGGAGATGCTTTAAGAATAAGCTGGAAATCAGCTTAAGCTGAAAGTTATAAGCTATAAGCTGTTTAGGCATAAGCTATAAGCACTTTCCCACAGCTCTACCAAACAGGGCCATTACCCAGCTACAGCAGCAAGCCGGAGCATCTGTCTCACATCCAAATCCTCCTCCACCAGGAGTCCCCCTACCCGAGCAAACACCAACTACCCAGAATGTCCTGCCAAACATCCAAGACACCTTGCCAAATGTCCAGAACATCCAGGAGGACACAGACATTCCAACGGGGCCAGCTCCGCCCCCACTTCCACCTCAACTGTCCAAGGTACACACACCCGTCAACCAACCGGACTCTTCTTTCAAGTTCGAAGTCAGCACTGAAATTGAGCAAGCTCAAGAAGCTATTCAAAAAATCCCAGGGGGTAAAGGCTATTCCAGATATCGAGGACGGATATACCGATGTGGCTATAACATTGCCGAATAGATTCAAAATGCCGCAGATTGATTGCTTTAACAGATCTGGTGATCCCATGGTCTACCTCTGACTATTCTCAGATATTCTACGACCAATGGGCCTAAGCAGACCCCAGAAGCTTTCGCTATTTGGTCGAACCCTATCGAGAGTAGCTGCCATCTAGTATGCAAAGTTGGAGGATGATGTCAAGCGGAGTTGGGATGAAATGGCCGAGGCCTTTGTTGCACAATACTCTTACAACACCCAAATTGAGATTACCACTCATGATCTCGAAACAACAAGGCAGGAGCCCAAAGAGAGTTTCTCGGATTTCGTGACCCGGTGGAAGGGCGAAGGCCTCGATGATGACTTTAAGGCCCACCGATAAGGACCAGATCAGGATGATTGTGCGCAATCTCCAACCAAAATTGATGCAAAAGATTATTGTACTCCCCTTCTCCACCTTTTCGGATCTACACGAGATGGGGGTACAAATTGAAGATGCAATGAAACAGGGTCTGATTGACCAAGACAGGGAGCAGCCCCGGAGAACCTTTAATCGCAACAACAATGCGGGCCCGAGTGGCGCTGCAACTGCAACAACTTCAGAGGTCAGCATGGTCGCCACCATTCCCTTTCCCCTTCCAAGGCCCATGGCAGCCACACCCTTCTCCGGTGCATCCGGAAGCAATACACAGACCACTAAATACCAACCCAGAGGCCAAAGAACCTTCACCCCATTGTACATGCCTTTGTCCAAGGCTCTAGGGGTCTTAATCAGAAAGGGGCACCTAAAACCCCTGGAGCCGAGGCCGTTGCCAAATCCACTTCCCCCCACTCACAACCCAGCCAAGTACTGTGCATATCACCAGCAGCACGGTCATGATACCGACTAATGTTTCAGGCTGCGTCACGAGATTCAAGACCTCGTTGACAAAAATGTGATTTTGCCTCTAGAGAGACCTAATGTTACAACTAACCCGCTCCCTACACACAACCAAGCTCCACTTCCCAAAAGAGTCAATCTTGTCCAGACTGGGTCGTGTCTTACGATCCTAGCATCTATATCACTCCTTCCCATCTACCTAAGCCAGAGGTGTTCCTTCCTGACTGCACTGACCTTTTGTGCATGTTGGACATCTCTACAACCCAACCTGAGTCACTGGTGGTGGCCATTGAAGAAAGTGCAGGGGAGATTGCAGAGGAGGATAGAACTGTTGAGTCAGGGATCGAGCAGTCTGAGAATTTTGCTAGGAAAGCTTACGATCCGAGTTAGTACATCCTGTCAGCGGACCAACCTGAGCCAAGTATAGAATTGCCAAAGAGAGCAGAACTGTGTGTGATCCGGGGGGATAGACTTGAGTAGGGAACGAATGATCTGACGGCCGTAGAAGAGGACTTTGCTAACCTACAGTTTTTCAATGACCAGGAATCAAGGGACGCAGCAGTCAACTGGTTTGATTATGAGGAATCGGCGGAGGCCACTGGATGGCTAGATGATCAACCAGATGTGGTGGAAGCGTTCCAACCAGCGAGGCAGGGCAAGGGTATCAGTAGTGGCCGGAAGGGCCGAAAGTCAGAGTAAATTGCCGGAGAGCGCCGGTATAAAGAATTTCGCTCAGAATAGGGGCATTGTGAGTACAGGGAAAGTTGAACAACAAACTGTGCTGACGCAAGTAGAACAACAGGGTTTTGAAAGAACTGGGAAAGCCAAAGCCCATGAAGGGATTGAAAGTGCTGTGGGCACGAGGTCAAAAGATGCTGTGAGCACACGAGAAAGTGTTGCAAGTACAATCATGCGAGCGACAGGTGCCTTTTCGAATGCCAGCGGATGTGGTGGGAAGGCGATGATTTATGTCGACCCACGAGGCGAAGATTGGGGGAGCAATCAACCAGACGACACCTGGTATCTCGATGAGGTGGACCACATGACAAGAAGTGGACGGTATTTCAAGCCCCCGCACCTAGACCAACCAGAAGCGTCGGGGAAGGATAAGGAAACTGAAAAGCAAAAGGAGAAGCAAATTGAAGAAGAAGCTGTGCTGAGGCAGTTAAAGAAGATACAAGCAGACATCTCCATCTGGGGACTGCTTATGGCGTCACGAGTGCCTGAGACAATGTCCTATTTGCTATGGACAAGGCCAAATCGTCCATAGATACCACACTAGAGCAAATTGGTTGGTGGTCTTTGCCGGAGAAGGTTTCCCGACGGTAACCTTTTCAGACAAAGAACTGCCGCCTGAGGGTGCAAATCATAACAAACCCCTTTACATCTCTGTGGAATGTAGAGACAAGTGGGTGCCAGTGGTTCTTGTTGACACGGGATCCGCCATTAATGTGTGCCCATCAAGGACAGCATATGCAATCAGGTTAAAGCCCGCGGACTTCATACCGACCACTCAAGTGGTTAGAGCCTATGATAACACCAGCAGGGAGGTGATGGGGACTGTCAAAATTCAGACTCAGGTTGGTCCGGGACAACACAACATTGAATTCCATATCTTGGACGTTCCTGCAACCTTTAATCTACTCTTGGGGCGGCCGTGGTTGCACCAAGTGAAGGCAGTCTCTTCCACTTTGCATCAGATGTTGAAGTACCCTCACGGGAAGGGGGTGACCATTGTTTTCGGGAATTCGTCAATCCATCCACCGCCAGAAGTGTCCACACCAGTCTTGGAGATCGAGCACGGCATGGAGGATGTGTTCTTATCAGGGTTTACTCTGGCTGAGGCTCGGGTTGTGCAGAATATCATGGCTGTTAATAAGGGAGTATACGTCAGTGCTCAATCTGTATACCTTATGAACAAGCTACAACACATCCCCAGGATGGGATTGGGAAGGAGCAGCCGGAAAGGCATCGCAGCATTGACCGAAGTGCCACACAACCCTCATACCTTTGGATTGGGTTATCAGCCCACCAAAGAGGATTGGTTAAGGAAGGGAAAGGAAATGGTTGGAAGAGCCAGAGCAAAGAAGGCGGGGAAGCCTTTTGACTTAATGTACTGACCCATTCAGGGCACCCTAAACGGACGCTTCATCCGGGAAGGGGAGGGCTTTCCATTCTGTGGTTTCCCCGAGCCGTGGTTGAACGCGGAGAAGAAGCGCGTACCAGGCTTCGAGATTTTCTTTGACCTACAATTATCCGAGGATGACGTTGCCGAAGAGCAGACAAACCCATCAGCTGAGGTTGAGCAGAGTAAGGTAGTGGATTCCGAGGGCGCTGAAATTGAAATGGGGGTAGCACTGGCATGTCTACTTTCAGATCCTCTGATCGACCACGAGTGCTTGGGGGATAACTTCTCGGTTTCCATGATTGGGGATGAAATGGCTGCGAGCCTACCAGCAACTATTTTGGATGCATCTATCGCACCCTTTCTCACTTGGCAATCTGAGGGATTTTGTCCAAAGATGTCGGTCGTAGTGAGCCAGAATCTGATTCCACCGAATCTTGTGAGTCGAATCAGTTCTAGCTCGACCGAAGTCTGAGTCCGTAATCCCGGGATGATAACCGGGATGCCACAGTCTTGTCCACGTCGTCTTTTTCTTTCACATTTGAGTCTGTTGTAATCGAGAAATCGGACGATTTGGATGTGCTTAATGAGAATCAAGTAACTGTGATTTCTGAGTACTTTTCTGTGCCCTTAATTTATTGCATAAACTCAGACTTTCAAAATTTTGATGAAAACGACGAGGAAGAAATTCCTCCGATTTTGCAACGCTTAATTGAGCAAGAGCAGGAAAGATTTGTTAAACCTCTAATGGATGAAATCACTACCGTGAATATTCATACTGAGGAGGACTCGCGGCTGGTCTAGATCGGGTCCATGTTGTCTTCGGAGGAACGCGAGTGCTTAGTCGCTGTATTAAAAAATTTCAAAGATGTTTTTGCGTGGTCCTACGAAGACATGCCTGGGATCGATCCTGAGATTGTATAGCACCGGATCCCCCTTGACCCGGAGACCCGACCCGTCAAACAGAAACTTAGGAGGATCCGCCCGGACTGGGCTCTCAAGATTAAGGAAGAGGTCACCAAGCAAATCGACGCAAGCTTCCTACTGGTATCCGAATACCCGACTTGGTTAGCTAACATCGTTCCAGTACCGAAGAAGGATGGCAGGATCCGAGTATGCATGGATTTCAGGGATTTGAACAGAGCTAGTCCGAAGGACGACTTTCCCTTACCGCATATTGATGAATTAGTGGACTTCACAGTGGGGCATGCTTTGCTTTTGTTCATGGATGGCTTCTCAGGATACAATCAGATAGTGATGGCACCGGAAGACCGGGAAAAGACTGCATTCACCACCCCGTGGGGGACATACTGCTACAGAGTAATACCGTTTGGGTTAAAGAACGCTGGAGCTACTTATCAACGGACCGCGACCACAATATTGCATGACATGATCCACAAAGAGGTTGAGGTGTACGTGGACGACATGATTGTCAAGTCCAAAGAAAGAGAGGGCCACTACGCCGCCTTGAAAAAGTTCTTCCAAAGGATCAGAGGATTCGATTCTTGGTGAATCCTCAAAAATGTACATTCGGTGTTACAGTGGGAAAAATGCTGGGGTTTCTGATTACACAAAGAGGTATCGAAGTCAACCCTTCCAAAATCAAGGCCATTCTAAAAATGCCCCCACCAAGGACTGAAAAGGAGGTGCGAGGCTTTCTGGGTAAAGTGCAATTCATAAGACGATTTATCTCAAAATTAATCTTGACTTGTGAACCACTTTTTGGTCTCCTGAAGAAAGGCAAGAAATTCCAATGGGACAGCTAATGCCAAGCTGCTTTTGAACAGATCAAGGAATACTTACAGAACCCGTCCGTGTTGTCACCACCAGAGCCGGGGAAACCGTTGATATTGTACCTTTTAGTAACTGAGACTATAATGGGCTGCATGCTCACGCAAGAATCAGAGGACAAAGTGGAGAAAGCCATCTACTATCTGAGTAAGAAGATGCTAGAATATGAGACCCGCTACACACCGTTAGAAAAGGCTTGCTTAGCTTTGGCATGGGCTACCAGGAAGCTGCGGCACTACTTGTTAGCTCACTCTGTAATGTTGGTTTCACGACTCGATCCCATCAAATATCTTTTCGAGAAACCAGCACTTACGAGTAGGCTAGCTCGTTGGTTGCTGTTGCTCTCCGAATTCGATCTGAAGTATGTAACGCGCAAGTCAATCAAGGGAAGAGCAGTAGCAGAATTCTTAGCCGATCATCCAGTGGAAGGGGGTGAAGCAGTCGAGTACTTATTCCCAGATGAAGCTATTTTGCACATCGACGATGAAACTTGGACGATGTACTTTGACGGAGCGTCAAACCAGTACGGATATGGGATAGGAGTGTTGCTGATAGCACCTGACAAGTCCCGTATCCCTCTAGCCTTCAAACTCCGATTCAAAGTCTCGAACAACGAAGCAAAATATGAGGCATGCATTGCCGGTCTAGAAGCAGCCCTAGAGCTAGGGGCAAGACGGTTGGACGTCATCGGGGACTCGAACCTTGTTGTGTCTCAAGCAAAAGGAGACTGGAAAGTCAAAGATGAAAAGATGATGATGTATCACCAGACCTTGGATTTGTTAATTCCTCGGTTTGAAAAGCTAAACTTTGTTCATCTACTAAGAGAGAGCAACAGGTTCGCAGATTCTTTAACAACTCTATCTTCCATGATAGACATCTCGTTCGGAGTCCGGATGTGTCTAGTCATCATTGACCAGAAATTTGCGCCAGCCTACAAGTTGATTGCTGCTATAGATGAAGTTCAGAACGAAAACCCTTGGTATCACGACATTTGGAATTTTCTGGAGAAAGAAGCATACCCGCCAGAGGTAAATGCCAAGGATAAAAGGGCAATAAGAAGAATGGCCGTTCAGTTCATCATCTGTGGGGGTAAGCTGTATAAGAGAGGCCATCTGGGAATGCATAAGCTGTGTGTCGATGCCGAAGAATCAAAGCATCTAATGGAAGCCATCCATGGAGGGGAATGCGGTGCGCATATGAACGGAGTAATGCTAGCACAGAAGATCCTCAGACAGGGTTACTATTGGTCCACCATAGAGGAGGATTGTATCGGTTTTGTTCGGCGATGCCACAAGTGTCAAATTCATGCAAATCGCATGAACATTTCGCCATCAAAGCTGTATAATATGACTTCGCCATGGCCATTTTCAGTCTGCGGAATTGATGTGATCGGGGCCGTCACTCCGAAGGGGTCGAATGGGCATGAGTTCATCCTGGTCGCGATAGATTATTTCATAAAGTGGGTCGAGGCCCAATCTTATGCGGTGTTGAAGGCTTCGCACGTTGCAAAGTTTATCAGAAACAACATCATCTTTCGCTACAGAGTCCCAAATGAGATAATTTCAGATAACGGTTCCCACTTCAAGAAGGAAGTGATTGACTTGTTGGAGAAATACAACATGGCTTTTCATAAGTCATCTACCTATCGGCCGCAAACCAACAGAGCGGTTGGGGCCGCCAACAAGAACATCAAACACATGCTGCAGAAGATAGTGGAAACCTACCGGGACTGGCTAGATAAACTGCCGTTTGCTCTATGGGGCTACCGGACTTCAATCAGAACTTCTACTGGGGCAACTCCGTATTTATTGGTTTATGGGATAGAGGCCTGTAACAAGCCCGCGGGGGACCTCGCTACAGTTCGGACTCGATTTGTGTCACGGTTCTTAATCTTGAACCAAAGAGTCCAAATCCGGCAAATCGTTTTGAGAAAACAGATTTTTGAAAGAAGTGCCAAACATGGACTGCTTTGCCAGATACAAAGTCGTCACCTAAATATTTTATTTTTGGGAAATTTAGGAAACCCTGACTCATTGCCTAAGGCCACGTGTCCGTCATCACCAAAATTGTCTCGGTTCGGGTACTTGGGTACGATTGGGGAAGGTCGCCGTGAGCACCCGCTTGCGATCAAAGATCGGCCTCTACTAACCATGATATCTAGTTTTGAAAACATTATGCGTTCTTATTCCGGTTATTAGCCTAGATTTACTATGTGATGCGCACATCATACAAGTATAGACTGGATCGCCTGAATTGGAACAAAACATTTCATGTTTGTTTATTTAAAAATGGTTTGATGGTGCTACCCGCAAGTAGGCTAAGACGTGGATTTGCCACCCTCGGGTGGGCTTAGGAAAACATGATTTTGCCACTATCTAGTGGGCTTAAAACACACAGTCGATGATTTGTTCCAATCCAACTAACCCAACCTCCACCCACAGGCATCCAAGCAGGTATATCACATAAGCAATTAGCCTCATGGTAAGCATGCTATTCATGGCAGTCACTCACACGCATGCAAGGATGCTACAGCATAAAAACTCACCGAGTACTCCAAGCCAAAAGCAATGATTAGAAATCATGCATGATCCTAACTATACAGAAATGCCTAATGCAACACATGCAAAAATGCAACTATAGCAGGCTCGGCTATTCTAAACATGGCATATGAGATGCAACAGCTATCAAGTATTCAATTTGGAATTGAAATACAAATGCAGTTAGTATGATGCACCGAGCCCGGTGCATGCAGAACAGATGAATGAATGCAAACATGCTATCATACTGTATGCTAATTGAAACATGCCCTAATCTAACCATTATAAGCGGGTAAATAAAAGGAAAGAAAGACGTGGGGTTGGAAGACATACATCACACACACGCACACTTATTACAATTCTGCCCTCGCGCAGAGGGTCCGAAAGAATAATATACAGTCCCGAATAGTACAGTCCAAAATATGTACAAATTCCTAATTAATTAACAAATTAACTAAGAAAACAATAAACTGGCGTGTAAGCCAGGGACTGCCTTAACTCTTCTTCAGATGATGAATGATGCATATCAGGGTTGCCTTTGTGCGGAAATCCACTGTGATGCCCCAATTAGCCTCTATTTTGCAATAATTTTTGGAAAGCGCGCCAAGCCCCGGAAGATTGCTGATTCTTGATTTGCTGCAACAGAGAGCAGGAAAGGGGCATGTCAATGTATTTTCACAAATGTATGCATGCCTCGATCCTCGTGCCACCGATCACGCATCTCGATGCATGATGGCCGAGGAGCTGAATTGCACAATTCAATATGGAATGAATGCACGTGAAAACTCAACTAAAACCTAACTCCATCATGGATAATCCGGAGTGTCGGTGACTGTGGAATTAAGACACGTTCCGTCACTCGGAGTACGAAACGCACCTCGTTTCCCGTGCTCAGGCTAACTCCTATCCCGAACACAATGCGATATGCATGACATGTATGGATGCAACTAAGATACAAGCTAACATGCACAATGTTATGGAATGGCATACACGATGCACGAGATAACATGGCATACACAATGCGCTAACATACAGCCTAGCATACCCAATGCTATGGAATGAAATGGCATACACAATGCATAATGGACTTACACTAACATAAGTGGACCTCAGCCACACTAACATAATGAGACACTCGAAATGCATGCACGCGTGCACGCAAACCGAGGACCGACCCTAAGGCACCGAATGCCACTCTAACAAGACATGGAAAAACAGGGAATATGGTATACTAGCATGCAATTTTTAGAGGCAATAAATGATGCAAAACAGCCCCGAAAGATGACAAAATGACATCCAATGCATGGAATAGGTCCCGAAACATGAAATTAGGCATACCGAATGACCTATAACTATGAAATGCATGCATTATTTGAACATGGAATGTGAAGATAGAGTCAATACAGCCCAAAAATAAGCATATTTACAGTTTTAATCAAGGCCAAACAGCGAACGCAAATGGGGCTAAACTAGCATGCGAAAATGGCCCCGAAAGCAAGATAATGAAACAAGTGGCAGCTGCTGACCCTAAACAGAGAAGAGCCCTTCTAAAATGTTGAAGAGGGGAAAAAAATATGATGTTTTATAGTTTACCACAAGCTACAAAAACAGACACAAGTATGGAAAAACACTCATGCAAAAAGTGGGCCTAAAGGAGGACAAAGAAGTAAGTGATGCATGCTGGCCCCAAACAGATGAAGGTCCTTCAACAAAGTTGAATAGGTACCTAAACTATGAATTTTTACAGTTTATGGTCAAACCCAAAACAGTGTACAAGTATGCTCAAAATACTATGCAAGATAAGGCCAAAAAGAGAGCTATAACACAAAGTATAAAAAGGATGCTTCAAACAGCAAAAGAACCTTAATGAAACATGAATAGGGGGTCAAAATAAGGCCATTTTTAGTTTGGACCAGAGTTCAAAAACAGAAGCAAAAGAGGCTAACAAATCATGCAAAAATGGGGCCAAAAGAGGGATACAAAGGCAAGTGACAAAAGGGGGCCCCAAACAGTGATGATCCCTTCAACAATGTTGAAGAAAGGCTCAAAATAAGCTACTTTACAGTTTACAACATGCCTCAAAACAGTTTACATATAGGCCAAAAATACTACACAAGAAATAGGCATACAAGAGAGATAACGAAGCAAGTGTAATAAGGAGGCCTCAAAAAGTGAGAGGCCCTTAAACAAACATAAAATATAGCTCAAAAAAATGCCATTTTCAATTAAGGCCGGAGCTCAAATATGCAAGCAAGTATGGCTAATGTATTGAGCAAGAATAGGACCAAAAGGAGGAGAAATGTACTCACCCTTGTAGACTAGTCTTGGACAGCTTCTTGGCACAAGAAATGGTGCTTCTTAAGCTCTAGAAAGCTGCTTCAAGTGGCTGGAATGGAGGTGGTGGTGTGGTGCTAGGTGGTGGTATAGAAAGGGTATAGGACTTGGATGGTTTGGATGCTTGAGATGGAGGAAAGGGAGAGGTGTGATACAAGGCTCCAAAACAATTTTTTCTAACCCCTAAAACCAGACCTAGAGTGCTGGTTATATAGGCAAAAAGAGGGGGAAAATGGTGGGGAAAACAATTCAAGTTTCCCCCCAAAATGGCAACCCCCTCCCGGATACAAAATCTGGGAAAAAGGAATATAGATTTGTAATGTACCAACCCTGAGGATCATGGCCAGCCAGTTTTCTTGGGCTTAGGTGGCCGGCCGGCCTTCCCCATGGCCGGCCGGCCAAGGGTCAAAAAGGTCAATGAAGATTAGTGGCCGGCCATGCCATATTAGTGGCCTCCTATGTGTGCACAACACAACTATGTGGTCAAAAACTGGAGAAAGTGAACCAGGAGAGAGAAAAGGCCATTTTTAGGAGGGGTTCAAAAGGGTCAAACACAATTACTAGCCGACCATATGATATTGGTGGCCTCCCAGGTGTGTACAACACAAATATGTGGTTTAGAGCTGGAAAAAGTGGCCTTAAGATGGTCAACATTGGCTTTCAAGTGAGAAAAACGGGCGACGGAGGGTGATGAGGAAATATAACTGGTTCCCAGAACAATTACTAGCCTCCCACCCTTCTACGACCTTCCTGGTGATGAAACAAAGGTCCCTGCCAAAAATGAACTCAAACCGATGCAAAATGAAGGTTCGGGGGCCGAAACGCGCAGTTCGAGGCCCTAAAAACCGACTGTTAGGCACCGGGAGTGGTGTTCGACCACGAAGTTGGTCTCTCGGACCACAGTGTCCCTTAAAAGGGAGTAAATAAGATGTATGCCAAAAACCGGAGCAAACGGAGGTGGTTAGGCGGTCCCGAACTGAGGCACTCGGCTGACTCAAAGGAACCGGACTCGAAATGGGAAAAATGGCCTCGACCATGAAACGTAGCCTCTGACCATCGAGAGATGATCTACAAGACCTCTCCTCCCTTGAAGGAAGAAAATAGAAAACAAGGCTGGCTCGCAAACTGAGGCAAAGCACAAAAGAGTCCGGAAGTCCGGAGGCAAGGCTCGCAACCAGGACTCCGCAACCTCAGAACGAGCACAATATGCAACATCACCAAGCGCTCAATTGGTGACATCTGAGTCTTAAGGTCGCTCAAAAATGGGGTGTCTACAGGGCCGTTCTACCTATCGAGATTGAGGTTTTGTCATTACGAGTATTGGCTGGGTGTCAAATAGCAAAGCGGATTAGCGTGAGGCAGGTTTGAGAACTCATGCTCTTTGATGAGAGAAGATGAAAGCATGCCATGTTCAAGGTTACGGTCTTGAGACTGCCGAACTTTCAACAAGAAAGTTAAGTCCAGGAATCTAAAGGAAGTAGATTTGATGCTCAAAGACAACCGCGCTCCCATCCACGACCCAAGGGCAAAGTTCAGACCCAATTGCTCTGGTGCCTACATCATTAAGTCTATCCGTCGAATTGGAGCTGTGGTTCTGATGGATCTAGATGGCTTAGAGTTCTCACAACCAATCAATATGGACAAGTTGAAGAAATATTACCCTTGAGAGGCTCGCTAGGCTGAAAACCCGAAAGGGCGACCTAGGCAAAACTCAGAGCACAAAAAATTTTGAAATTACAAAAACTGAGCTCGCAAGGTTGAAAACCCGCAAAGGGCAGCCTTGGCAAAAGTTAGAGCATAAAAGGAGAGTGAAAATACCCGAGTGAACCCGAGCCTGAACTACGTAAGGCTTGATTCCCATCTTTGGGATACGTAGGCAACTTCATCCTGAAGTTCAACCATAAACTCTTCCCCGATCAACTTTGTCCATTTTGATCGTCTCAGTCATCTTTATCTATCAGCATTCACCGTAATCTCCGGTACAGTGCTTTTTCAGACTAGGGGTAATTTTCCGTTGCCGTGCAGTGCTGCGGTACTATTCAGACTAGGGCCAACTTTCCAGTTGCTAGGATCCGGGGTTGTGCATCTTAGTGACAGATCTCAGGCGTGTCCAGTTCTGATCCATATCGAAAATGGTTTTGAAAAGTTTTAATAAAAGTTGACTTTGTTCAAATTAATCTTTTTACAACTAAGACCATTTTTGGACCAAAGCAGAAAATTTTCAGTACCCACAACCTTCAATTTCATTGATTTCAATACAGAGTTCTCCTGCTCTTGCATACAAATTGAAGTTGCTTTTTATTACATTCATAAAGAAAACTTGAAAGTACTGGTAAAGCAATAAATCCGGGGCATAGTCAAGTCAGGTGTCCCTGCGCCCCCTCCCAGAGCTAGTCGAAGCCTCTGATGCCAAGCTGGGCCCAACCTGTGCTTCGTCATTGAGCCAATCCAAGCACTTATCAGACAAAGTGCAACTGAAAGTAGGAGCGGGGGCCAGGAGCTCTCTAGTCGTCCATGCTGTGGCATACCGGGCAAGCTGTGTGTCTCGAACCGGGAATGTGGCAAGATACTCTATCCCCTCTGGCGGGCAAGTCTGGTCATGACCGAACTGACGCTGGAACCGAAACGAAAAGTAGAACACACAGTGAGTCAGACCAATCAACTGGATCCCGATCAGCCGGGACATGCTATAACTCATTGCCGGGAGATTGAGCCAAGGGCAGCGCCAAACAATGCGATCTGCAGACAAATTGCACATCCAGTCAAACCACCACCCCTCATCGAGGGCATCGACTAGGCGTTGTCGAAAGATGTAGCCGCGGGCTGAATAGGCTGGGCAAGAGTCCACAACCTGCAATTTATCCATCAACCATACCTGGGGAGGGATGAAAAATAAGAGAATAAAGAATAGAGAGATGTACGATGAGAGAAAAGTAAGACAAGGGTTTTGTGAGAAAAACTGAGCCTGAGGGCCGAGCGATGTGAGCAATACATATGTAAGATTGGGTGGGAAACATTACCTGCAACAGCAGTGGGCTCCCCGCAAATCTGGTCGTCTCTCGGCGATAAAAGGAGTCCAAGCCCATCAACGTCTCAGCCAGAGTCATGGCAATGCAGCTTTTGCCTTCCTTCAAGCCTTGAGCAACTTCAATCAGACGAATACTAGATCCCCCAAAGCCCGGGGCAAGCAGAAAGTGAGATAACATACACAAGCAGAGGGCATGTTGTCGGAAACCTTGCCAATAATGGTCGCCGCGGTCACCGGCCTCAGAAAAGCGATGAATCAAGCCGAGGATGTCTAGTTCCCCATTACAGATCAGAAATCGAACATCTTGAATGGTGAGTCCACACATTCGCCCTAAAGCTTGGGTGTGGCCAAAGCGAAACTGAGGCAAGATCTCTTCATAATGTTCAGATTCCATCAAAACTTGAAAATCTTCGAAGGTTGGACATACCTCTTGCCCGTCGAAGCTAAAGACGTGCGTTACCGGGTTCCAAAACCTTGCTGCGGCATGGAGAAAAGGAAGGTGCAGCGAAGTACGGCTCAGTGTGAATAGTGCATTCAAGCTGAAACCCCAGAAGTTCAACATTTCCGAGCCATCTAGAGAAGCGATCCAAGCTGCGAGATTTTCGATGAGAAACGCCTCCATTTTGATGCAAAACTAAGATGGAATGAATGAGCTACGGAGCTAGGATTTTTAAAGAGGATAAGGCCTTCGTTAGGGGACACGTATCAAAAATTTGTTGGTTGCTGGGCTAAGTGGCCGGCCGGCCACCTTTCCTGGTAGGCTGGCCACCTCTCTCCCCTCAAATGCAAAAAGCTGGCCGGCCAGCTCCCGAAGGTGGCCGGCCATGTTCCAATATGTGCCATTGGTCTTGTTTTACCCTCTAGAAGGAAGTTCCAAGCATTTCCATGCATCGGGAGTGTCAAAGGCCTCCATTTCCCTCTGTTTCGGATGCGTTCTGTCACCCAGATCGTCCGAAATGCACTTTGTTTATCGAGTTGTTGTTTTGCTTATCGAGTTGTTGTTTTGTTGGTTGAAATGTCTCGTTCATTGAGTTGTAAGTTTTGTCGAGCTGTCGAGTTTCGTGCTTCGAGTTGTTACCTTTTGTTTAAACCAATTATGTTGTGTTTTGCCTATTTTGTTGTCAACATTATTGTGTTTTGCTTATCAAGTTGTAAACTTGCTAAGGTCTTGTTATTTCTTGGTAAGTTAGGTTGTTTAGTTTGTTGCGTCGGTTCACTACCTGACTTGGTAAATACACAGCGCACAATTCCATTCAATCTCATTTTTTTGTGCAAAATGATGCGATATGATGCTAAGAGTTTAAAATGCAACACTTTTTCAAAAGCTGTTTCATTCCATCATATTTCCTTTGTTACAACATTTTACAACAAGGATGCGAGTTTTACAAAAAATAAAACTGCCTAATAACGTACAATGTGCTACAACTACTAGCAAAAAGGTAAATAAAACAGGGAACAACTGCATCAATGCTCTCAAAAGCAGGACTAAGAGGCCCTCTTCATCCTCTTCTGCGAAGCAGCCTCTGCCACCAAAGACTATCCGAGTCGAGTCGCCCTCAGGATCCTCCTCGGCCTCACCTCCACTCCCGGAACCAGGGTCAGAACCCTCCTCCCTGTCAGCAGATGTATCTGACTAAGGATCGACAACCTCCTCCTCCTCACTGGCCTCCTCCTGAATGATGTGCGCTCTGCATCTGCAAGACGACCCCTCTCCCCTGGCTCCTCGAGAAGGCCTAGATGGTCCAGCCCCTCGAGAAGGCCCAGATGGCCCGGCTCCTCGGGAAGGCCTAGATGGCTTGGTCCGTGGCTCAGTGTATACCGAAGGCATTTGAAAGTAAAGAGTGCAGTTTGAGTACATCAGTTAAAACATGTATATCAGATGCAGATACAAGCAAACTACACGGAGTGGAAGTATGCAGATACAGTACGTGAATGAGGTGTGTATCGGATGTGCTCTACACAGACGGTCTATCAATGCAATAAAATGTTCAAGATCCGCATGTCATCAGAAGTGTGATAAATGCAAGAAAACTAGAGGGTACTTGGAAACCCATGATGGACAACTGCGCCTCTCTCCGCAGGACCATGCCCTCAAGAGAGGCTACCATCTCGAGCACCTCATCCATATACTCGACAGGAGGCTGCAAATGCAAAGGCAAGAGTATCAGCAAAGGAATGAACGTCCAAGTATCTGAGTAATAAATTAAAGCTGTAAAGCATACTGGTGGTGAGTCGGGGTCTCTGACATATCGATGGTCAGGCATCGGAGGCTCTATCGGGATCGGGTAGGTAGCCCCATATCTCCATCCCGTCAGCTCAGTCGGCATATCTGGCCATCCAGGATGAGGATAAGTCGGAGGAATCGGAGGAACCAATCCACCCCCACCTCTAGATGTACGAGCCCTGCTAGTGGAAGGGGCATCTGCAGTCCGAGCCCGGCTCGATGATGGCATACCAGCATACCTCATCGTCGGAGTACGAACCCCCGTCAGTGGAGGCATCAGATATGTGTGACGATAAGTCGCGTACTCCCCCTACTCCAGATGAAGAAATGCATCAGTGCCCAACCTGGCGTCAATCACACCTTGGGTCGGGAGCCTATCAGCGGTCCGTATGTTGACTGGGGGTGCTGAAGGAAGGTCCTGAGTGGCGTAGCCCCACACCTGGCGCAAGAAGCGATCACCCAAAAACCAGGCCCTACAAACTGGCCCCTCAAGCAGGATCCTATACCGGGAGGTACCCCATCCTCTGGCAAACTGGAATCGGAGATCTCTACCCAAAGGCACCCAGGGCTGCCATGTGATCTGCAGATAATCAATGCATAAGCTAATCAGAAATTGTAAAAGTGTAAGATTGGAAACATGAAGAACTGAGAGTTCTGAAATACCTCCGATGACCGTGATTGTGTCAAAATCGCCAGAAATAGGAAGAGACTCGAGGTCTCGCGGCAGTCGCCTTCGAATACGAGTGAATACGGGGTCGTGAGAGGCACCTCCACTATAAGCTCTGGGGCTAGTATCGGGAAGTATGCGTAGACCCACAACTGTGAGAAACAGAGTAGTAGCCATCAGAATACAGAATGCTGAATGTAGAATGTAAATACAACATGCTAAGAGCAAAGTGCAAAGTACAGAATGTAGAGTGCGCCGTGTGTGCAATGTACAAATAATGAGAAGCAGAAATGTAAAGGGCAGAAAGTACCTCCCAGGCTCTCCAATAGCCGCCAAGTATGTTCCCCCGCCCGCAGGAAGTCGCGCTTATATAACAGTATAGAGTGGCCAGGCTGGCACCGCCCCAATCATACCAGCTAACTTGTGAAAGGTCCACTAGAGCGCTCAGCAAATAAAGCCCGACAGTGTTCCCCCTATCAGCAAACAGAGTGGTGTCGAAGAGGAACATCAGGAATCCGCGAGTATACTATGCCACCTTCTCGGGAGTCTTAGGCTCCATCTCCACCCTCCTGAAGTGGGAAGAGAACCAGGTGTATCGGACTCTACCTGAAGATCTATCCACTGGCGGGCGAGCTCCCAATAAATATGTCCAGGCGACCTCCCACTCGCCCATGTCCTCATCATATGGGATGGCCCAACCTCCCACATCAAGGCCCGTCAGTATGGCAAAGTCAAACGGGGTCATGGTCATGTCCCCGGTGGCAGAGAAATGAAAAGAGTTGGTGGTGTCCCACCATCTCTCTACCAAAGCGCCCATCAGTGTCCTGCTAGTAGGGCGTGAAAAGATCGATGTAGAAGGTCCGAACCCCGCCACATCAACCAAATCTCCTGACACCTCCGGGAGCTCGGGCGTACCACTCTCTCATGTGGATGAGCCATATCCCCGACAAAGACAGAAGTCACTGCATTGAGAATGAATATAGATTTGAACTTCAAAATGAAACGAACAAGGCTGCGGCAAATGAAATGAATAAGTCGCGTATGAGTTGTGTGCAAAATCAAATCGAATCTGAGACAATGGGTCGTGTGTTGAAAAATTAGAGTTACCGTGTGTTCTACTCTCAATTAGTGTGTGCCGCGTGTTCACCTCAACAATGGGCTGTGTGTTTAGAAAACTAGAGTTTGGGGCTGCGTGTTCTACTCTCGATCAGTGTGTGCTGCGTATTCACCTCAACAATGGGTTGTGTGTTCAGAAAATTAGAGTTGGGGCTGCGTGTTTTACTCTCGATCAGTGTGTGCTACGTGTTCACCTCAACAATGGGCTGCGTGTTCAGAAAACTAGAGTTTGGGGCTGCGTGTTCTACTCTCGATTAGTGTGTGCTGTGTGTTCACCTCAACAATGGGCTGTGTGTTCAGAAAACTAGAGTTTGGGGCTATGTGTTCTACTCTCGATCAGTGTGTGCTGCGTGTTCACCTCAACAATGGGCCGTGTGTTCAGAAAACTAGAGTTTGGGGCTGCGTGTTCTACTTTCGATCAGTGTGTGCTGCGTGTTCACCTCAACAATGGGCTGTGTGTTCAGAAAATTAGAGTTTGGGCTGCGTGTTCTACTCTCAATCAGTGCGTGCTGTGTGTTCACCTCAACAACGGGCTGTGTGTTCACCTCAACAACGGGCTGTGTGTTCAAAAAATCAGAGTTTGGGCTGCGTGTTCTACTCTCAATCAGTGTGTGCCGTGTGTTCACAATTAATTTAGGGGTTGCGTGTTTAGAAATTCAGAGTGATTGAACTATGTGCTAAAGATGCAAATAGAATATGGTGTCATAGGCTAAGCATTCTAAACAAGCTGTGTACTCAAATGAGCTGATAAACATAGCAAAAGCAAAAAATGCACTGAAAATGCAGAATACATTGCAGAAAATGTAAAGGTGAAGTAAATACCTCTCGTGCCTGATAGGAGAGGTGAGACTCCGGCTCTCGCAAAAGTAGATCCCCGAGCGCTCGATCATCAAAATCAGTAAAATGGTAGAAAATAGCCTGCGGAAGGACATGTACCCGAGGGGCGTACCTCTCCAGAATGAATGGTTGAACCCTCGAAGGCAAGGCGATAATATCGGGATCACCCCCGGCACCTGGAGGACCTCCACTGTGAGGAAGATGACCAGCCATTTCAAGAAATCTGCAAAAACGAGCAAAAACGAGCAAAATGAGCCAAAATTAGAAAAAGTCAACAAAAGTCAACTCTTGGGAAATGAAAAAGTCAACAAAAGTCAACTCCCGAGAAAATCTTCCAAATATTGAGACTAACTTACCTCAAGTGGTGAAAATGGGAAAAGAAGCCCCGAAATCAAAATTTAATCGGTTCAAAGTGAAGAGAACTGAAAGTTTTTGCGAAAACAACTTGCGTGGGGCGTTGGAAAACGTGTATAGAGCGCAGATCTGAGAGAGAAAATGGTTTGGGAAGGAGGAGAGAGCAATTTTGGAGCTACACTTGTGAGGAAAAGTGCTTTGGATGAGCACATTTAAAGAAAAGAAAGCAAAAGGACCAAATTGCCCACGGTTTTGGCTATGTGGCCGGCTGGCCACCTTTTCTGGCAGGCCGGCCACCCCTCTCCCTCAAACCTGGCCGGTGGCCTCCCCTTGGGAATAAAACTGGCCGGTGGTGTCCCCCATGTAGCCTCCAAGGTCCCTACAAATTTTGGTGATGATTGGAGTCCCCGGCACCTGAAAAAGTACAAGAGAAGTGCACTTTCCGCCGCGAAATCGCTCCGTCGGAACTTCAACTTCAATTTTCGATATGTATTACCTCAATACTCATCAAAAGCAAGGTGTATCCTTTAAGAATATGTTGTGACCCTTCCGGGGGGTGAACCGGAGGTCGCGATCGAGTCGCCTCGAACGCAGCGCATTTCTTCGCTCGTTGTTTTGTGACAAACGTGCATCTTAGTTTACACTTGTTCTGCATTGTTATGCACATCACTTGCATTCTCATGCATATACTTGCATTGTTATGCACGTTTCCTTGGTATTACCATGCCTCCGTGCTTAACTTGCGTTGTCACGCGCGTTTCTTCTCGCATTGCGATGCACTCACCCATCAACATCACGTTTGTCGGCATTTCGATATCACATTGAAGATATGTTGCTAAACATGTTGTGCTTGTTGAGTTTCTTTCTTTTACAGGCACGATATTGTATGTACGGTTCATTTGAGGCTGGTGCGGCCAGACAAATTGTGCAGGTATTGTACCTTCTCCGTGTGAGATGTGGCGAGAATTGAATAATTCTCTGCATTCTTAACTGCATGAAATGTAGTTGTTGCTTTGCATTCTTTCTTAAAACTGTTGCATATATTTGCGAATACTTGCTTCATTACAGCTTGCTACATTTGCATGATCATTGAGTTACATTCGGCTTTGTGCATATCGCTTTGCATTTTGCCCCCCCGCCTGCGGGCACGTTTCTCGGTTTATCTTGTATGTTTGTCTAAGTCTTCGGCCTTGTCAAAAATGGGTTGTCTCTAGGCTTTGACATTCACTCCCGTCAGTTATGACTTTTGAGTTCTGTCAAAGAGGGGCAACTGTAGACACCCCATTTTTGATCGACCTTAAGACTCAGACGTCACCAATAGAGCACTCGGTGTTGTTGCATATTGTGCTCGTTTGGAGGTCACGGAATCTCGGCTGCGAGCCTTGCCTCCGGACTTCCGGACTCTTTTGTACCTTGCCTCAGTTTGCGAACTAGGTCCCATTTTCTCTGTTTTCTTTTCCCGAAGGGAGGGAGAGGTCTCGTAAATCATCTCTTAGTGGCCGTAGGCTACGTTTCGTGGTTGTGGGCCATTTTTCCCGTTTCAGAGCCCGGTTCCCTGTTTTCGGAGCCGTCGGCCGTGTGCCTCAGTTCAGGACCTCCTAACCGCCTCCGTTTGCTCCAGTTTTTGGCGCACACCTTATTTACTCCTTTTTGAGGGACACTGTGGCTCGAGAGGCCAACTTCGTGGTCGAACGCCACCTTTGGTGCTTAGCAGTCAGTTTTCGAGGCCCCGGGCCGTGCGTTTCGGCCCCCGAACCTTTGTTTTTCATCGGTTTGGGTTCATTTTTGGTGGAGACCTTATTTTCATTGTTATGAAGGTCGTAGAAGGGTGGGAGGCCAGTAATTGTTCTGAAAAGCCAGCTTTATTCCTTCATTGCTCTCTGTCATCCGTTTTCCTCACTAGAAAGCTAGTGTTGACCACCCCCGGGCCATTTTTTTGGGCCATCAACCACATATTTGTGTTGTACACACCTGGGAGGCCACCAATATGTCATGGCCGGCCAACAATTGTTACTGACCCTTTTGAACCCCTCCGAAAAGTTGGGTTTTCTCTCTCCTGGTTCACTTTTTCTGGGTTTTGACCACATGGTTGTGTTGTGCACACATGGGAGGCCACCAATATGGGTGGCCGATTTTCTCGAGTGACCCTTTTGAACACAGGTCGGCCAGGAGGTGGCCGCTAGCCACAGAACCCTCTGAACTGGCCACCATGCTCCCTGTTGGTTCCTTACAAGCACCCTCTTTTCCCCAGGATCCTCAGATCCGATGGGGGGTCTTTTGGAGGAAATTTGAATTTGATTTTTCCCCTTTCCACTCCTTTGCCTATATAACCAAAGACCCCATTTTGCATTTTAGAGGGTTACAAAATTTGGTTTAGAGCTCTTGCATACAATCTCCCTCTCTCTCTCTACTTCAACCGCCCAAACCCTAAGGTTCTTGCACCAATCCATAGCACCACACCTCCACACTCCATTCCAGCCAGTTGGAAGCTATTTCCAAAGGTTAGGAGCACCATTTCTTCAACCAAAAGCTGCTGGAGCTTTGTGCTATAAGGGTAAGCTTCTTTTCCCTCTTTTTTTGTTCCTATTTTGCATGCAATCTTAGCCTTTGTTGCTTACATTTTTGGGCTCCGGAACAAACTGTAAATAGTCATATTTTGAGCTCCTTTTCATGTTTGATCAAGGACCTCTTGCTGTTTGAGGTCTCCTACTATCACTTGCCTCTTTAACTCTCTTTTAGGCCTTTTTTTGCATAGTATTTTAGGCTTATTTTTGAGTTGTTTTGGACTTGGTCATAAACTGTGAAATATCTTGTTTTGAGCCCCTATTCAACATTGTTGAAAGGCTCTCCTCTGTTTGAGGCTAGCAGCTACCACTTGTCTCTTTATGCCTCTTTTAGGCCTTTTTCTTGCATGATAGCTTAGCCTCACTTGTGTTTATTTTTGTGGCTTGATGTAAACTGTAAAGTGCCTTGTTTTGAGCCTCTCTTCAACTTTGTTGAAGGGCTCCTTGCCATTTGGGGCCAGTTGCTATCCCTTATCTCTATTCTCACTTTTAGGGCCACTTTTGCATGCTAGATAAGCCCTATTTTTGTTCACTTTTGAGACTTGTTATAAACTGGAAAAAGGATTTTTTTGACATCATCTTCATGTTTCATTAAGGTCATTTTCTTATTTGAGGTCACATGCTTCCTTGAATGCTAGATTGTCCCTTGTTTCGAGCCTTACACCTAAGCTCCAATGGCATGCTTTGTTTGGCCTTCGCCCTTTGGAATCAATGGATTTCTAGTGGCTTTGATGCTATTTTGAGCCTCCAAATCAGAGGGGGGTGACCCCCTCTCACCTTGACTTGTTTGATGGCCATTTTGGCCTTTCAAAGGGACCCCTCTTTACTTGTTTTAAAGTCACATTTTAGGGTCAATTTGGCGAGTTTTGGGACTAGCATATTTGATTTCCAGTTGTTTCGGTCATGCTTCGTGTCTATCTTGTATGTGCCTAATAATCCCTTTGTATGCCCTCGAAAAGAGCCCCTCATTTGTGCATGTGTTGGCTGCATTTCCATGGTTATTTGGGCATATTTTGGTATGTTTTATTCACGATTTTCTTGGTTTGATGAGTTCTGGGGGGAAGTGGTTCTGGAAATACTCTTCAGATCCTGGGAGACGCTCTTGATCCTCAGCTAGTCACCTGCAAAGACAAACACACCGGTCGGGGGTGCCGGGGTTAGCACTCTGACAGGTAAGTCAGTTCTTATACTCAAGAAAGCTTGTTTTGTAAGTTTAATGAAGTCATTCTTACATACCATTCCAAGAACGCTACTTCTTTATTTATATCTGTTCCTTCCGAGGCCTCGGGGCCTGGGCCTACTTTTCAATCATTACCTGTTCTTCTATTCGGCCTCAAAGATCCTTTCTTAATCCACTTACGTATTGTATTCGGCTCATCCTAGTCTTGCAGGATGCAGCCGGTTAATGTCAATCCACTAAAATATGCCCCTTCCGATTTAGCCATTTATTCGGCTCCCACAATTGCCCCCCGAACTCCCTATTGACGGTAGTTAATCGGCGTGTTTGGTCTAGAATTCGAAAAGCTTAGCATAGATCAAGCGGCTTCGCGTTTCCCAAGACGTCAGAGGATGTCAGAAGACGCACACCTTTTCGTTTATCATTACACTTTCGCGCCATTCATGTGTCTCACATTTATTGCGATTTGAAACTTCATTTTGGGTGCACATTAAATCGATCATCGATATGTTTGGACCGCCAGTATGCATCTCCTCTCACTCATATTTTCGCAACTTTTCGTCAAATCGCCTTTTGCCTTATCTCGCTCTTCCTAAGTCTTCTTCCTTTCTTTGTAATCCTATTCTCGCTTATCGCTTTTTACTTTGGCGAATCCTTGGGTCCCTGTTGGAATGGCTAAACACTTGAAAGACCTCATTTTTGAGAGTCGCATTTCCGGATTCCGACGACATTTTTCCATTCCCGATGACGTCCATTTGTCTCTCGTAACGGACAACACTCTAGATATGGAGAGAGAGGATCAGAATACGATCGTATTCCCCCTCCTCTCTATTGCGGAGGGCGGAGTTCGTTTCCCCTTACATCCATTGCTTAGGGCCGTTCTTTGCTATTGGAGTCTGATTCCTTCTCAACCCAATGTAAATTTCTTTCGAATCATTATGGGGGTTATAGAGTTGAATCGACACCTTAGGATCAATCTCGAAATTCCGGCCATTCGACACTGCTATGCTTTAGCCAAATCCTCTGGTCGGCTAGGGCGGTACTTCCTCAGGGCCAAGGATACTGACCATCATTTGGTGACTATGCTTGCCAGTTCTGGTAAGAGGGTTGACGATGTAATGGTCAATGTCCGAGGTAATTCGGAGTTCGCTGAAGGCGAAGATCGCCTAGACCCCATTCCCAGACATAAGGGTGATCCAGGTTGCCACGTAGTATCTTATGTTTGTCGATCTGTCTTTTAATCGGCTCTCTTTCCTTAAGCTCTCCTTATCTTTTGCAGGTAACAAATTGAAGAAGATTCTAACTTCAGTTGATGACGCGGTCCTTAGGGACATTAAGACTGCACTCGACTACTTCGGTCACCCAAACGTGCAAAAACAAGGGAGAGCCGCCTACATTTTACTCCAGTACGAACCCACTTATACCACATTCTCGGCTGCAGACAACATCCTAATTCCATCCGGCGATCAGCACCTCTCGGCTCTTATCTTCCCCAGCTACAAGAACCTTAGGCAAATTGGTCTTGAAGCTTCTGATTCAGGGCAAGACGCAGAGCCGGTGATAGAGGTAGTTGCCGACCCGGCCAGAGAATTCACTGAGGAGGGCGAAGAGGTTGACGAGGCCGTGCGTTCGGCGTTCGAGGCTGCTGGACCCAACAGCTTTAAATCTGTTTGAATTTCAAACCAAACAGTGCCTAAACAGTATGTATCTATTTAATTCAAATTGAACAGGTACAGTACCTGTTCAATTCAAAAGCAAGAGCCACCTTTACATCTATAAATAGATTAAGCCTCCCATTTGGATTTTTCACTCCAATTTTCGTATTCCATCCTCTGCTTTAAATCTCTACATTTTGCTGCATTTTATTTCTGAAAGAAAGAGTGTAAACACTTAGTGTGTTCGACGAACGATTAAATTGTAGTGCTACTTTTATTCATTGATAAGATCATTTTATTCTGGGAGATAGACGTCCAAATTCTGAAAGCACTGTGGAAAGGACGAATCTATCTTAAAGACATAGTGTTAAACACTGGACTTGATCAGAAAAGTTATTCAAAGAAATTAACTAAGTAAGTTGTTTAATTTTATTCTGGTTTTATTTGTTTATTTAATCAGATTTTAATTTTGTTTTTGTAACAAAATAAAATCTGTTATTTATTTATTATTTCGAGTTTGATTTTTGTAATCAAACAAATTATCTCCTTTTCTTTATTTCTTTAAATTCTACTTGTTGTTTTGTACACAATAGAATTAAATCTTTTAAATACAGTGAAGATTGTTCCAACAATCTTAAGACAGAATAATTTTTTGGTATCTTCATTGTATTTAATTTTACATTGTCATAAAGACATATTGCAGTTGGAAAAACAAATAGTGTTTATGCTATTTGACGGATAGTAGTAATATCTTGTCTCTTTTCTTTGACAACTAGTAGTGATATCTTGGTGTCATTAACAATTGCGTATTAATTGTGTTAACAGAAAATTATTGTATTATTTTATTTTTCTAGTTTTAGTAACAAGAAAAATAAAATTATTTTGTGTTATAATTTATTTTCTGGTTTTAGTAACTAGAAAATTAATTTGTCTTTTAATTTTTCTGATTTTTGTAATCAGAGATTATGACTACTACAATCGAAGCGCTGCAAGGTGGTACTCCTATTGTTACACCAACATTGGTCCCTATCCAGAACCATGTTCATGTACCTATCGGTCATGGAGAAAAATCGGAAAAATTTAATGGTACTGAGTTTAAGAGATGGCAGTAGAAGATGTTGTTCTATCTTACAACTCTTAATTTGGCCCAGTTTCTCCATGAAGAGGCTCCAGCACTTAAAGATGGTGAAAGTGATCGGCAAGTTGTTGCCGCTGTAGATGCTTGGAAACATTGATTTTACGCGAAACTACATCCTCAATGGCCTTGACAACATCTTTGTATAATGTTTACTGATCCTCTGAAGTCGAGAAAAGAATTATGGGATTCTTTGGAGAAGAAATACAAGAGAAGATGCCGCACGAAGAAATTTGTCGTCGGTAAATTTCGATTTTGTTATGTTAGACTCCCAAACGGTAATATCTCAAGTTCAAAGTTTTCAAATAATTTTGCATGATATTCATTAGGAAGGTATGTCTTAGCGAATCTTTCCAAGTCGCTGCTTTGGTGGAAAAGTTACCACCGGCTTGGAAAGATTTCAAAAATTATTTAAAACATAAACGCAAAGAGATGACCATGGATGAATTAATTGTAAGATTAAGAATTGAGGAAGATAACCGAAAGGCGGAAAAGAGGAATGAAAAAAATCCCATTGAGTCCAAGGCTAATGTGGTTGAACAAGTTCATAAACCACATAACAAAAAGAGAAAGTTTACTAGAGATGGTCCTAAACAAGGCAACAACAATGGCAACAAGAAGTTCAAAGGAAAATGCTATAACTGTGGCAAGACTGGACATCGAGCTTCTGACTGCCGCCGCCCTAAGAAGGATCATGGAAGTACAAGTAAGAAGACCACCAATCAAGCCAATGTGACAGAATTGGATTACATCTCTGACGGGGTGAATGACATCAACCTCTCTGCTGTGGTGTCTGAGGCTAACTTGGTTAGAAATCCCAAAGAATGGTGGGTTGACACTAGAGCAACTCGTCATATATGTGCGGACAAGAAGATGTTCACTACCTACAAAGAGGCTGCAAATGGTGAACAACTTTTTATGGGAAATTCTTCTACTTCTACTGTGGCTGGACAAGGAAAAGTGATCTTGAAGATGACATCAGGAAAAGAACTGACCCTCAACAACGTACTGCATGTACCTGACATCCGGAAGAATTTAGTTTCTGGTTCTTTGTTAAGTAAAAATGGTTTTAGGCTTGTCTTTGAGTCAGATAAATTTGTATTAACAAAGAGTGGTATATATGTTGGTAAGGGATACATGAGTGATGGTCTCTTTAAGCTAAATGTAATGACAGTTGTACCAAAAGTTGCTATGAATGAGAATAACACATCTTTTGCTTATATTCTTGAGTCGAATTTATGGCATGGTAGATTAGGTCATGTAAATTACGATGCTTTGCGTAGATTAATTGGTTTGGATTATATACCAAAGGTTGAAATTAATCCTAATCATAAATGTGAAGTTTGTGTAGAAGCAAAACTAACTAAGACTCCATTTAAATCAGTTGAAAGGAAAACTGAACCTCTAGAATTAATTCATACTGATGTATGTGATCTAAAATTTATTCAAACTAGAGGAGGCAAAAAGTATTTTATAACATTTATCGATGATTGCACAAGATATTGTTATGTTTATTTACTTAGAAGTAAAGATGAAGCCTTAGAAATGTTTAAACTCTACAAAACAGAAGTTGAAAATCAACTTGGTAAAACCATTAAAATGGTTAGAAGTGATAGGGGTGGTGAATATGATGCACCATTAAATAAATTTTGTGCACAACATGGCATTATTCATCAAACTACAGCCTCTTATTCTCCACAGCAAAATGGAATTGTTGAAAGAAAGAATAGAACCCTAAAAGAAATTATGAATGCCATGTTACTAAGTTCAGGTTTACCATAGAACTTGTGGGGGGAAGCAATATTGTCTGCTAATTGTGTTCTTAATAGAATACCCCACAAGAAAACCAACAACACTCCTTATGAATTATGGAAAAGTCGACCACCTTCCTACAAATACTTAAAAGTGTGGGGGTGTTTGGAAAAAGTGGAAGTTCTTGTTCCTAAAAAGACTAAGATTGGACCAAAAACAGTAGATTGTGTGTTTATTGGTTATGCTCAGAATAGTAGTGCATATCGATTTCTGACTTATAAATCATCAATACCCGATATAAATGTGAACACTATTATAGAGTCAAGGAATACTGTGTTTTATGAACATGTCTTTCCTTAAAAGAAAGGACAGGAATTAAGTTCACAGAAAAGAACTTATGATTGTACACAAAGTCAAGAGACTAATGACAATCAAACACAAGAGACTAGTAATAGTCTCAACCAACAGGATTTAACTGATGATGAACCAAGAAGAAGTAAGAGAGCGAGAACATCAAAATTCTTTGGTCTAGATTTTCTGACATACTTGTTAGAAAATGAACCTCAAAGCTTTAAGGCAGCAATGACAGGTCCTGAAGCATCTTTGTGGAAAGAGGCTGTTAATAATAAAATTGAATCCATTATGCAAAATCATACTTGGGAATTGGTGGATCTTCCACCAGGATCTAAACCTCTTGGATATAAATGGATATTCAAGAGAAAAATGAAAGCAGATGGTTCAATTGACAAATATAAAGCAAGACTTGTAGTTAAAGGTTACAGACAAAAGGAAGGTCTGGACTATTTTGACACATATTCCCCTGTGACAAGAATAACATCCATTCGCATGCTTATTTCTATAGCAGCGTTGTTTAATTTAGAAATATATCAAATGGATGTTAAGACAGCTTTCTTAAACGGTTATCTAAATGAAGAGATCTATATGGAGCAACCCGAAGGGTTTGTAGTATCAGGGCAAGAAAAGAAAGTTTGTCGACTTGTAAAATCCCTTTATGGATTAAAACAAGTACCGAAGCAATGGCATGAAAAATTTGATCATGCAATGCTTACTAATGGGTTTAAGATAAACGAATGTGACAAATGCGTCTATGTTAAAAACACTGACCAAGGATATGTCATAGTTTGTCTTTATGTGGATGACATGCTTATCATTGGAAGCAGTCAAAACATGATCAAATCAACTAAGCGAATGCTTAACAAAAGATTTGATATGAAAGATATGGGGGTCGCAGATGTTATATTAGGAATGAAAATTACTAAAACATCTGACGGATATGCATTATCTCAATCTCACTATATTGAGAAAATTCTTGATAAATTTATCAAGGATGATTTGAATTTAGCAAGAACACCTATCGACATCAGTCTTTATTTATCGAAAAATAAAGGTGATGCAGTGTCTCAGTTAAAATACTCCCAAATCATTGGAAATCTAATGTACCTAATGAATTGTACTCGTCCTGATATAGCTTATGCTATCAGTAAATTGAGTAGGTACACTAGTAACCCTGGAGAAGACCATTGAAAAGCGATCATTCGGGTTCTTAGATATCTAAGATTTACTCATGATCATGGTTTGAACTTTACTCAATATCCAGCAGTACTCGAAGGTTATTTTGATGCCAATTGGATATCGGATACTAAAGATTCAAAATCCACTAGTGGATATGTCTTTACTCTAGGAGGTGCTCCTGTTTCTTGGAAGTCCACGAAACAAACTTGCATCGCATGATCCACAATGGAATCCGAGTTCATTGCTTTAGATAAAGCAGGTGAAGAAGCAGAATAACTTCGTCACTTCTTAGAAGACATTCCAATGTGGCCAAAACCTGTGCCAGCTATTTGCATTCATTGTGATAGTCAATCTGCAATAGACAGAGCACAGAATCACATGTATAACCGTAAGTTACGACATATTCGTCGTCGACATAATACCGTAAGGCAATTGTTGTCAATCGGAATAATCTCAATAGATTATATAAAATCTAAAGAGAATATTGCGGATCCATTAACATAAGGTTTGACAAAAGAGCTAGTGTATAGTTCATCGAAGGGGATGGGATTAAAGCCTATTACATAAGAGTCGTCATAATGGTAACCCTACTTATATGACTGGAGATCCCAAGAACTAAGTTCAAAGGGACAACTAAGTTATGTATAGCTCGCCAGAAATCACCAAGGGATTACAATTCCCTACCCATTTCTATGGTGAGAGTGATATCTGCAACATATGTTGTTTGTAAGGGCATAAGGATAAGCTTTGCTTTTAATGATTACTTATATCTTGATTAAGACATAAAATCAAGACGAGTATAAGAAGATACTTACAATAAGAATCACCTATATGAGTGTTGAACTGGGGCCGGTTCTATGAGAATGAAAGAGGCTACATTCTCTAGAAACACTCATGAAAACCAGGAGCGTTCAAGGCCAAAATGAACACAACAGTGAGAACCACGATGTATTAGAAGATATTTTGTGTGAAATCTATTGTCTTGGCTTACACAAACGACTGAACAATTCAAGGCATCGTGTCCATTGGTTAGCCAGTAAGTCCGATAGGTTATCACTAGGGAAGGTTCAAGGCCGAAAACTACCTATCCTGATGCAAGATATTTTCGACTTATACTCTTTCGTTAAGTCTGCATTTTGTTGCATTTCCGTTGTCATCAAATTCCATTCATGTGGGGGATTGTTGGAAATGGTTATAAAATTCTAGTTAATACTAGAATTTTTTCCTAAGTTTAGTCGAATTTTTAGGTGGGTCCCGTGCATCGATTTACACGGGTCAAAGTGGTAACGCGTTCTATGCCGCTTTGTGATTCACGTGGTATATTTGGTTGCTCAAAACTATTACCGAGTGAATGGAAAATTGAAGCCAAAGTATGCTCCATAGAAATGGAGTTTTGGTGGAAATTCCTTAAAGGTTTGAATAAGGCTTGTCCCACATTGATTTGGTGGGAGGTTTTGAGAGGGTTTATAAGGCATGGGTTTGGTATTTGGGGTGTGCCCCAAGGGGTACCCAAGTGTTTTAGAGGGAGAGGTTATGAGCAAAATGAGCTAGACCCATTGGACTCAAAACCACCACCAGCGTCTTGCCACCGCCACCGTCGTGCCGTCTGGACGGGGGTTCAGGCTGACGGTGCGTGGTGTAAGGTTGGGTTGGGCTTGTTCGGCCCAATACTAATCTTTTTGGACCAAAAACATTTGAAATAAACTAGTTTGGATTTACTGTTCATCCAAACAGGGCCCTTCCCGTTTTCAAACAGAATTAAACTGGTTTGGATTTAATGTTCATCCAAACAGGGCCCTTCCCGTTTTTGAACCCAACAGCTTTAAATCTGTTTGAATTTCAAACCAAACAATGCCTAAACAGTATGTATCTGTTTAATTCAAATTGAATAAGTACAGTACCTGTTCAATTCAAAACCAAGAGCCACATTTACATCTATAAATAGATTAAGCCTCCCATTTGGATTTTTCACTCCAATTTTCGTATTCCATCCTCTGCTTTAAATCTCTACATTTTGCTGCATTTTATTTCTGAAAGAAAGAGTGTAAACACTTAGTGTGTTCGACGAATGATTAAATTGTAGTGGTACTTTTATTCATTGATAAGATCATTTTATCTTGGGAGATAGACGTCCAAATTCTGAAAGCACCGTGGAAAGGACGAATCTGTCTTAAGGACACAGTGTTAAACACTGGACTTGATCAGAAAAGTTATTCAAAGAAATTAACCAAGTACTTTGTTTAATTTTATTCTGGTTTTATTTGTTTATTTAATCAGATTTTAATTTTGTTTTTGTAACAAAATAAAATCTGTTATTTATTTATTATTTCGAGTTTGATTTTTGTAATCAAACAAATTCTCTCATTTTCTTTATTTCTTTAAATTCTACTTGTTGTTTTGTACACAATAGAATTAAATCTTTTAAATACAGTGAAGATTGTTCCAACACTACTATGGCATTGGATACCTAACCAATTGGGTATGGACCTCCCACCACATTAGAAAAGTCTACCATATCATCATCAAAACACAAAACAAGCAAAACTATAAAACAAATTCAACTGTAAAAGTTCATCACGAATCTAACTATGGAACAAGTATCCCCAAAAATATAAATAAATAAAAAGTACTTACATTGCTTTTGAAAGCAAAAATTACTTCAACTTTTGCATTGAAAAGCAAAGTAAAAGCACTTCCAACCTAAAATTCAACTATAATTCAACCCTATCATCTAGAACAGAGTAATTCAACCCTATCATCTAGATTTAAACTTCTTTATAGGGTCAAATCAAACTAAATTTGGTCCTATAAATTTTAAATTCTAGATATTTTTTTGAATAATTTTTCTGATTGTGTAGCATTATTTAAAAATAAATAAATAAAAATAAAAGTCTGAAATCCAATGCCCAGCGATGTACCCTGACGGAACAGTCATGAAAATGCATTCTGATCAAAGGGGCAGCAAGAGTCGGAAAAGTATGGGGAGAAAATGGAAGTAAAGAGCTTAGACTAACCATGGTCCAACGTCCTAGCCCTTGTTGCTTGGCTTGCTCTTCAAGACGTAGCAGTTCGGCTAAGAAAGGACTAGCATCTCCTTTCTGTTGACCCTGCTCCCTAACCTGCACCCAGCAGACTCAGTAATTGCCCACCCATAGACAACCAAAATTCGATATTAAAATAAAAAATGTATGCACAAATCAAGAGTAATATACCTTTACCCAGCCATCTGAAACAACCATCAATGCAACATTCTTATCACCAAGGAAAATAGAGCCAAATTCTCGCCCAATAGATGGTACAGTATAATCCACTTTGAATGTGACATCCTATTCAAAAGCAGATTGGTTCAGATCTAAAAATATCCTACTCATTCATTAGGAAAATGATAGATTGCAATCATAGCTATAGCTAAAGCATTTAAATGAGCACCTTTCCCATACACAGTTTCCTTAAATACTTTTTGCTTTCCCATGCAAATGGCTCATCAACACCACCTCTACGGGTCTAGAAATGTAAGTGGGGAAGGGTTAAATAAGGAAACATATAAGATGAACATAAGGTATGAATTATGAAAGAAATAATGCAGATTGAATAAACTTACCAATCTTGGAGCAATAACCACAGTTTCCTTAAAATTGAATTGTTTCCATGTGAAGTGAGAGGGGAACAAGGAGGGCAGTGGCAAGAACCACGTACCGCTTGCACTGCATTTTCCCTGGTGATATGTTTAGCCTCATCATCTTGTGCCATTTCTTCAGGATCAGAAAGTGACCCCCAAAAAACCATGGACCATCTGCAAGAACACTAGCACTAAAATAATAACTCAAGTCAAACAGCAAGAATATAAAACCATTATTAGTAGAAACTACCTCCCTCAGACCCTTTCCCCTCCACAGACATATGATTTCCCAAAAATAACACAAACTATCCCATAACCATATAATTTAACAATCAAGACAATGCATTGGACAATATGGCAATTAAACTGTTAGACCTATCATAAAACATACCTTTTTTTCCATTCAACAACAAAAATAAAAATAAAAATTAGCCTATACAAATATTCACATCCATATTAACAACAGGAAAAAATAAAATAAAATAAAATAAAATTTAGAGTCTAAATCAGCATATACCTGCAAAATCAATTAGAAAAGGGAATTAAAAACACTTCTTTCAAACTAATAACACTTGAATCCAAAATGACAATAAATTCCATAAAAAATCCCCCAAATCAATCCAAAATAATCAAATCTAACAATCAGAACAGCTTCTCTAACCCTAGCTCAATTTCATTCTAATCACGCAAAAAATAATTCAATTTTGATTTTAAATCATCATGTACCTGGTAATCAACATTTGGATAAACGTAACCAAAAGCGTTTCCTCTAGGTTTCCAACAACCAAATCAAACAACAATCATATACCCAATTACACACATATACAGACTTTGAATTTCCATTTTTGCCATTAGGGTTTGGAAATCGAACAATCAGATACCCAATTACAAATACACACACATATAGAAATCACTGAAGCTTTACACACACACACACAGATACACAGATACACACACACACACACACATATATATATATATAACTTTGAACATAGATCATGAACCAACAAAAATCAAACATAGAGGGAAGTAAAGGGTGGGGAGATTGTCATCGATCAGGTGAGGAAAAAAGAATATGAGGAGAGAAAAAAATGTACAGAGAAGTAAGCCGCCGAAAGCGAATCAATGCGAGGCGAGGCGAGGCAATGGTGAGCTGCGGTGGCGATGTTCGACAGTGGAAGATTGATTAAATCGTGGTCGCTATGCGGCGAGATGAGGGGCGGTGGTGATCGATTCTCTATGAGAGAGAGAGAGACAGAGGGAGAGTAAGAGAGAGATAGAATAGAACCGTGTGAAGACTAGCAGATTTGGGCAAAAATTTAGGCGCCAATATGAAATATTTCCCAGTCGCCTATTGTTACACTTTTGGCGACTAAATTTGTTTTAGTTGCCAAATTTAGTGCCAAAAGTGTAAATTCTTTGAAAATTTTAATTACAATTGGCAACTAAACATTTTAGTCAGAAAAAGTCAGCTAAAGGCGACTAAAATAATTTTTTGTCATTGAAAGTAAGTTTTTGGGGACTAAAACTTTAGTCGCCAAAGAGGAAAATAAATAAATTTATTTTGCATTCGACGACTAAATATTTTAGTAGCCAAAAATCAGTATACGGCGACTAAATTGTTTTTTTGTCACTAAAAGAAGTTTTTGGCGACTAAAACTTTAGTTGCCAAAGAGAAAAAAATAATATTTTTATTTTCCATTCGGCGACTAAATATTTTAGTAGCCAAAAGTCAATATAGAGCAACTAAGTTTTTTTTGTCGCCAATTTTGGCATTTTTAGCGACTAAATTTTTTTTTAGTCGCCAATAATGAATATACCCCGACTAAAAAAAAATTAGTAGCTAAATATTTTACTTTTGGCGACTAAAAAAAATGTTAGTCGCCAATTCCATAACTAATTTAGTCGCCAATAATGAATATACCCCGACTAAAAAAAATTAGTAGCTAAATATTTTACTTTTGGCAACTGAAAAAAATGTTCGTCGCCAATTCCATAACTTTTGGGGACTAAATTTTTTTAGTCGCCAATTTTGGTTGCCAAAGGTGCATTTTGTTGTAGTGAAGGTACAAATGTTTGTTTGTTTGTTTTGGTTTTTTTTTTTTTTTTTTTCCCCTATAGATAGTTTAGACTCGTATCAAGGAGTGTCTTAGACTTTTGTTGACTTCAAGAAGTGACATGTACGGCTTCCTTGTCGTCTTTCAATTGAAATTTTCTTTGTCCAATCAATATAATGGTGCAACGTTTGGCTTTGAGATGACCATCGTTACTAACTTCAACTGTTGTCATATGTTGCAACCAAGAAGGAATCAAGCTTTGCATATCTTTATCATTTTTGGTAGAAATGGCTCTAACTTTCCTTGTCTTTGTATTTTGCTCTTCTTTTTTCAAATTTTGCACTTACCCTTTGAAGTCGAGAAAAGACTGTCTTGCGTGGCCAAAATGTTGCTCTTTCTTCGTATTGGTTAGCAATACTTAACCTATTGAAAACTTAACCGCAAGGCGAATGCGCTTCAATGCGATCAAAGACTGAGACTTAAGTGACAGAATTTTGACTTTGGTCGGCTTTTATTTCTTCATTAGCTGAAAACATGTAAACTATCTCAACCAAGTCCTCATTGAAGTAGTCTTTTGGAAAGAAGTTTTTTAAGGTGACTGGTGCAGGTGAGTTTCGCTCAAGCACCTCGTTTACTTGAAGCATTCCGTTGTCCTTTCTTCTTGCCATATTCTATTTGGGTTACTAATGAGAATGCTTCTTCTTCATTTGAGGAGACTGAGTATTGGGTTTAGCTTTGCTTGACTTATTTGATGCCATGAAAGTCCAATCCTCATCACTTTTTGCAATTGGAACTTCTTCAATGTTGGCATGGTCATGTAGATCTTGGCTTGGGACATATTGTCACAGGTTCAAATGAGCCGAACTAAATGATTTTGGAGATTACCTCTAGTACTACAGTTGAGGACTATAATATTTCTACCTTAGAGTTTGAACTGATGTAATCTACCACAGACTCATTTTCCATTACTTAGTGTTAGTTTAACTCCTCCATACTCACAGTTCGTCAGGTGTTGTAAAATCAATTGAAGAATTCTTGTTCCAACTGATCCCAACTATCTATTGAATCAGGCTCCAAGTCAATGTACCAATTGAAGGCATTTCCTTTGAGGAATCGAACAAATTGCTTGACAAGGAGATTTCCTTCTGTCCCAGCATTGTTGCATGTTTCAATGAAATGGGCGATGTGTTGCTGTGGATTACCTTTTCCATCAAACTGCATGAACTTGGGAGGTTGATAAACGATTAACATTTTGAGACTATCCACCCGCCTTGTGTAAGGCTTAGAGAACATGAGAGCGCTTTGAGAGGTGCCACCATACTGGGCACTGATTGTGTTTGCTATCATATTTTGGAGTTATTGAACAGACAATGAAGCAATAGAAATTGGTTGAGCACTTGGACCAATTGCATGCTTTGCAACAAGGACTTGTTTGGAGTTTGATGCGAGGTCCACATTTTCAACTTGTATGGCTTGCGGTGTAAAGCCAAGTGGATGAGAATTGTCTTGACTTGTTTCGCCCACATTTTATGCTTTTAACTTGTTCATTAGCGACGTGATTTGGAGATCTCTCTCTTTAATAACCTTGGTGAGTTTTTCAATAGCACGAGCCATTGTTGCCAGTTGTTCCTCCACTAAAATAGTACCAGTAGTCTTGACTTGCATGGCCACTGAATAGGATGATTGTGAATGACTTGGCGAAACCAAATGTCTAGGCTAGTAGAAGATAACCCCGAGCATGAATCCATGCTTGTGTTTGCATCAAAAGCCAAGGGAGTTGAGTGTGGAGAGAATCTTTTCAACATGGAATCTTCTGAGACAAAAAAAAAAAAATAATAATAATAATTCTTAGAGCCCCTTACTTCCTTTTTCTTTGCCTCACATGTGGAAACAGCAGCAGATTAAGAGGTTTGTCATGCACCTACTTTGTTGTCTTTGCAATTGACCTAGCCCCATAAGTTATAAGAGCAATGGTAGCCTTGACTTTGCTATGAGTGATCAAACACATAGAGGTACGATTGTTGCTTGGCGCAACAACAGCATTGTTGTTCATAGAAGCAGTTTGAATCTTCTTTGAAGCCATTGCACTTGATCAAACGAGATTCTAAAAACTTGATTTAAGAGAAAAAGATGAGAAGCAGAGATGTTCCATTGGGCGTGCCAAACTTGTAAACACAAATTTCATGTCCTGCAATTAAAACAAGAAATAAATACACAAACAATAAATTTATTAATTGAATAAAAATGTGTACAATTTTCTGTGGGTTACACCAATTATAATGGTAATCCTTTGATTCAATCTCTTGGTGTAGTTGCAATCCAACAACTGTAGAAGCTTGTTATTGAACTAAACGAGTTAATAACTTTCTCTAAGTCTTCATGCAAAGAAGCTTGAGGAATGAAACTTGATTGAGGGCTTGAACGGTTTGATCTCGAACAAACAACGAATCAATTTTTTTGGTGGGCTTAATACTTGAACATGTAGGAGTTGCGATACGTCGTCGATGTGCTTGGTGATCTTGTATGCCTCTTGAAAAATTCTTAAAAGCTTGAGGGCTTATGAGGAATACTCCAGACCTTCTGTACAGTCTTTAGCCAAGCGTCCACTTTTCCATGAATGAGAGCCACTATTTATAGGCTCAAAGAATTGGGGGCGCGGGGGGAGGGGGGGGTGTTTATTTTGGAAACCCTCCTCGATCAATATTTAATTGATTTTAATTTTCAAAATGAGAGAAATTTGTCTCATATTTTATGGAAATGATTTGATTTGGAATTTGATTTTAGATACTTTACAATTTCTTATTTATTGGGAGATTTTGATAAGTGTCTATGTGGGACCCATATCTTGGGCTGACCTAATCACTTGATCCAATTGTCAATACAAGTTATAATTTAAATGGGTTAACTTTCATAATTTTAGTAGTACCCACATTATTTTGAATATTTTGACCATCTTAACTTTGATCAATCAAAATAATTTAATTTGTCATGATAAATTGAACGATGATGAAACCATTTCAAAATTTAGTGTTTACGCTTGGGTCTAGTGTGCCAACGACTTTACACAATTCAAAAATGTCCATGCCATAGAGTTGTTTGGTATAACTTATGTGATCCGTCTAGTTTTTATTTCTATATGTTTTTGTTTTGTGAGTCTATATCAACTATTTTGTATAGTTTTTACTTAGTAGATTTAGTTTAAATAATTTTTTTTATTTAAAAAAAAGATCTAATTATCTAAAGGTTAGGAGAGTGGTGCCTTTGGCTTCTACTTTGTCATTATCAATTTTTAATTTACAATAAATTACATCAAACAGGCTTAATATATCGATAAGAACTCAAAATAATATGGATAAACTACCAATAGATCATAATAGTTAGACTTAATTCTCATCAAATCCTATTGAAAATAAGTCATAGTAAAATCGTCGCTAAAAATAATTTTTTGTAATATTTTTTGCATGTCGTTAAACATTGAAAATTAGCGACTTTTTTTGTCACGATTTTTATAAATTGTCCCTAAAACTTACAATTAGTGTCATTTTTTTTGTGATGAATTTCTCAAACTATTGCTAAAAGTTGAAAATTAGTGACTTTTTGTGACGATTTTTTTAAACTATTGGTAAAATTTATAATTATTGACATTTTTTGTGACAATTTTTAAATTATTGCTAAAAATTAATAATTAGTGACGTTTTTTAATAATATATATTTGATGAAAAATGTTATTAATTCTCATAGGACTTATTGAATAATAAGTTTATCTATTAGAATATACATGTAAGTGTCCCAAATAATTCTGTCATAATTAAAGCATTTAATTTTGACTCTAAACTTCCTGTGACACATTGAAACATTATTGCAGCACTCACACAGCAATGAAAACCAATTCGCATGTTGATAAATAAAAATGGAAAATTTTTCACCAACACAAAATAAGTAAAATAAAAATATATATATAAACATAAAGAGATGCAATGCAACATCCGCTATTTTTGAGTTGCACCTTGTGTCTTTGTGAGTTGTATCACCGCTAATGTTTTTGGGTCCCAAATTGTAATTCTCTCAATAAAAATCAGAATTAATGTAGATATTTCTTTGTAAGGCATTACTCTATGTATATCCCACTTTTGAGTTTTGACTATAGCCATTTAAACTTTAAAATGCGAACAGATAATCCATGAATTGACACATTAAATGCTATTTATTATAATATAATTAGAGGTGACCAAAAATCATCCGAAGTAATAATGGTAAATTAAATGCATTCACTCTTTTGAGTATGAAAAATGCTATGTATTACTTTCTATGTGGATTTGTATAATAAATATTAGAATAATGTTATATGTATTAATTAATCTACTAATTAGTGTATCAACAGATAATGTGATATAATTTTAAAAATTTTAGGTATTTATAATTTGTATAATAAATAAGGTCATTAATGATATTATAATACTAATTGGTACACTAGTGTGTATATTAATTGGTGCATGTAGCATCACTGTAAATATTAACGCCTTGTTTGTCATCCCCTAAAAAAGTCAAAAAGTCATTATGCTATTTAAGTCACATCATCTTATTTAAGTCACATCACCTCTCTACCATATCACTTCAAACCCAACCCATATTTCATAAAAAGTCAAAAGTGCACTTATTTAGAACATCCAAAACAATCCCAAGTGTATATTTGAGACTCATCATATTTTAAAGGAAAATTTAGCCAAAATTCTTCCATTGGACTCTTATTTGGTGAAAAAGACAGCTTAATTTATCTTACTTCATAAACTCTCTAAGGAAAAAACACATAATTCAGTAAGGATAAAGCAAAATATCTTTTTTTTTCATGGATAATATTACCAAAGTAACATGTTACTATGAGACAGAGTAACATGTTACTATTACTGTTTATATCAATTTCGACTGCAATAAAATATATATATATATATTTTAAGAATTTCATAAGCAATATGGATCTTATTTTTTTATAGATCTTAATGCAAAAATTTTAAAAATACTACTAATTTTATTAAAAACCAACATCTACATAAAAAATTATATTATTTTAAAGTTTAATATTTTGATAATAATACTGTGTATTGGACTTTTCAAGAAAAACTTTTTGTATACTTGTTTTTAATATATTAAAGTTTTATTATGAGGGGGCTTTGACCAAATCTCCCTATTTGAAAAAGAGGACTTATATGTAGGTCCTAATAAGTAAATTTATTATCCAATAGGACATATAATAATTAGTGACGTTTTTCATTACACTATTAAAAACCTCACTAATTGTTAATTTTCAGTGACAGTTTGAAAATTGTCACAAAAAATGTCACTAATTATAAATTTTAGTGATTATTTAAAAAAATCATCATAAAAAAATGTTACTAATTTTCAACTTTCAACGATAGTTTGAAAAATTTATCACAGAAAAACGTCACTAATTGTAAGGTTTAGCGATAATTTATAAAAATCATTACAAAAAAATCACTAATTGTCAATTTTCAGCGACATTCAAAAAATCGTCACAAAAAAATATTTTTTAACGATAATTTTACTAGGACTTATTTTTTATAGAACTTAATGGGAATTAATTTCAACTATTATGACCTATTATCTTTCCCTTCCAAACACACATTAATATCTACTAATTGGATGCTGTTTTTTATTATGGCCTATTACATTCTCTAATTTTGTTCCCCAAATTTCACCGCTAATGACGTAACCCACTCCTATGTGAAGCAATCTCACACTCCTCTATCATATTTAGCTTTTCTAGTTCCATATTATGACGAGCAAAATTAGATGGATCATGGATGGATCATTATTCTTTTAAAAGAACATGAGTGTGAACCACATGAGTGTGGAAGCCTTCCACACTCATATAGCTTGTTTGAAGTGTGTTATATAAATGTACTTTTTATTTTTTTATTTTTTTTGGGTTACATCACTTCTTTATATTTTTGTATATATATATTTTTTTAAAATCAAAAAATAAACTTATTTAGATTATCCCAAAACAACTAATTTGATAATTTATTTAGGATATCTAACATTTTTAAATAAAAAAACTAAAGTTTCGATGAAAAGTGATATATAATAGTCTTTTTTTTTTTAAGTACTGAAAATAAAGGAGGAAAATTTATGCTGATCAAAAAAAAAAAAAAGGAGTAAAATTTGTGAAGTTGTGTACATATTTTCATTAGCAGGTTTGAATACCATCCAGGGAAACGATTTACAAATAAAATTTGTATGCATAAAATTTATATTGAATGATGTGATAATATATTTTTATAAATTTTAGTTAGAGTAATGAGTGTTTTGCCTAAAAATAAAAGGATGACACAAGATGATATCATTTTGTTTGAATTTTTTTATATTAAAATTTTATTTGTATAGAATTATTCTTCAAAAAAAAAAAAGCATAAATTTATATATATTTTTACATGTGTTTAAGGAATACGGATGAAATATAATGGCTTACTGTAAACCAACCATCAAAATAAGTATCTGATGTTTAGGAACCTCAGGCATTGTGAATTCGCTAGAAGAAACAGAACACAACCTTTTTGCATTGCTCGCTACGCAATTACAATAATCTTACATGCATTGACCAGCATAAGAAAAAGTATACATATAAATCAATGTGCAGTTTAAATTTATTTTAGGATAAATTACATCGGTAGTTCTTATATCTTGTTACTTATGTCATTTTAGGCTGTACAGTTTCTATTAGCTTAATTTTGACTGTTAATTTTAGATTTTGCGTCAATTTGATCCAATGTCGTTATGATGTTTGACAAAAAAATTTCACTGAATTAGTTGAGACTAAATCACTGAATGAATCAAGTTATAATTTTACTATTAAAAGTATAACACATGCTTCTCATGTACACATTTGATTATTAAAATTGTTAAAATTATTGTGTTTATTGATAAAAAAAAAAAAAATCATTATGTCTTAAAATAGAATAAATGTACTCGTTTATTGGTGTAGAAAAAAAGTTCTTGATTTTTCTGTGTTTAAAATAATAATAATTAGTTTAGCCCATCAACCAATAAAATTTATAATATATAATTGCCAACACCATCCCATAATCTGTGGTTTGTATTGTCATTTATTTATAGGTAAATTATACTTTGATCCTTTATGTTTGGCTATTTTCTCATTTTGGTCCTTTATATTTTAATTTTTTTTTCTAATTTATTCAAAAAGATAACTTATATATAAAACTAGAAAAAAAAATGACACATTAATAATTACGTTACACAAAAAACGTTGTTACTCAAACTCAAATCTCTATATGATAATATATATATATATATGTATATATTATGTTATGTGATAGTTTAAGTGATATTTTTTTTGTCTAATTTTGAATAGAAATTAGTTTTAGGAATAAATTGAAAGAAATTTGAAACAAAAAGGGGCCAAAGTAGGAAAAAAATTAAATTTTAAGAGCTAAAATAGGAAAATGGAAAAACATAAAGGGGCAAAGTGTTACCCTTTTATTTATTTATACCTATAAAATAGAAAAATTCAATGTCTATCTATATTTATTTACTTTAGAAGCTAACTAACAAAAAATGATACATTAACAATTATGTGACATAAGAAATATATATATATATTGTTACTCAAACACAAATCTCTATATGATAAAATATTTTTTACATTATGTGGTAGTTAACGTGATACTTTTTTTGTCTAATTTTGAATAGATGTGAGCTTTACGATTTGAAAAAACTTGTTATAGGAGTAAATTGAAAAAAAAAAAAAAAATTGAAATAAGAAGGGCCAAAGTAGGAAAAAATAAACTTTAAGAGCTAAAATAGGAAAATGACAAAACATAAAGGGACAAAGTGTTACCCTTTTATTTATGTATACCTACAAAATAGAAAAATCCAATATCTATCTATCTTTATTTACTTTAAAAGCTAACTTATATATAAAATTAGATAAAAAATGATACATTAACAATTATGTGACATAAAAAAAAAAAATATACATAGATAATTTGTTACTCAAACCCAAATCTCTATATGATAATATATTTTTTTATGGTATGTGATAGTTAACGTGATATTTTTCATAAAGGACAACATAAAAGACATCAATTCTCTTAGTAACTTGCACCACACTAGAAGAAGGAAGGAGGTAATGGAGGTTAGATTCTAGTAGTGAGGCAACGAAAAGGAGGTGGAACAAAAGGCAATGAGGCAAATCATGGACTCTTTATGATATTCATGGCTAATCTACCAAAAGCAATGGATGCTAAATCACTGTTCAAACTTTTCACAAAGTTCAGAATTGTGAAGGATGTTTTCATACCTTTCAAAAGAAGGAAAGTGACAAACTCAAGATTTGAGTTTGTGAGATTTGATTGCCATCCAAAAAGTGAATCGTCTATTGGTGGATGACATGGTGCTAGAAGTCAAAAATGCTACTTATGACAGGAGCAACATAGATGAACAGATGAGGAGAAGACCACAGATCACCATAAGATTCTTTGAAACAAGCTGAATCAAGGGCAAAGTTTCATATGCATGCCAAAGATCCTTCGCTGAGGTACTAAAAGGGGACACACCCAATGTAGCTAGGAAAGCAAGCATGACCATAAAAGTTGATGAAGTTGGTCATGGATGGGCTCCATGAAAGTGCAATAATCGGACTTAATACTAAATATTCCGCTCATGACATTGAAAAAGCTATGAAGGAGAATGAGTAGTATCAAGTAGCAGTCAGAAAAAGGGGAGGACGTGATGTAATATTAACTTTCAAATCTTAAGAGGAGCTGAAATTAAATACCTACAACATCAAAGAATGGTTCAAGGAATGGAGTCATTTTATGGTGGAATGGAAGCCAGGTTTCTATCTTGAACAAGAGAGATGTTTGTGCTTGAGGTGTTATGGCATACCCTTAAATCGCTGGAATGGGAACGCATTCAACAACATTGGAAGAATTTGGGGTATTGTCCTCAACTTGGATGAAGATATTTGTCAACCAAAGACTTTCTTCCATGCCAAAATCAGAGTGGTTACATCATGTATGGAGCTTATTAACAAAACTATAATTTTAGAGTGTAAGGGTAAATCCCATTCTTGTGTGTGAATATAATATAGCAGACTTTAGTAGCATGAAGCATAGTGGCATGGAAGATTGCAGCTCCTATGAAATTTGTTACAGTGAAGAGGAAGGAATTTTCCCAGAGGAGGGTTGTAGGGAGAAGGGAAATGATGATGAGATGGCAACAGGGTGTGACAAGCTTGATGCTCAACTGGTATGCACCAATGAGGTAGAATCGAGAAAGGAGCCTACTGACTGTCACATTAGAGAGAAGACAAACACAATGGTTAAAGAGACAAAATGGGATGGAGGATACAGCAGAGATGAGGGAGCATGTGTAGAGGTAATGATGCACAGACCTAAAAGTAATGATGACAATCAGGGGTATGTTGAGCAAGTCTTTACACCTGGTTTTATCAGAAGCTATAGTGGATCTAGAGATGGTCTTCAGCCTGGCATTAATCTTGATGTGGATTTGGCCTAATTAATATGCTACAACTTAGCTAATGGTCCATTCGTCAGGCCCAATGAGCCTAGTGATATCAGGCTTGGTAGCAATAGGATTTTGGTCCTGTGTCACCCTCATAAGGCCTTTTCTGCGCAATATTCAATGAATGACCAAATGGGAAGGGCATTTTGAGCCAAAATCATTCAGGCCAAGTTAGGCCACCTGCTGCTATCTCAAAATCCATATGGAATAAGAAGAAAAAGGGGAGAAAAAAGGCCCAGCTTGCGAGGTTTACTAGCTTTACTAGACTCTTTGGGCACAAAGCAGTCAATAAGCACTCCTCCAAATCTGTCATCTATAGACTAGCAGTAACTGCTATTGCATATTCAAATTTGTCTGAGGCTGATACAAGTCTGAACAATTATCTCCTTCAAGAAGCCACATCGACTATCCAATTGGGGAAAACTCTTGGTATCAACTACAATGGGCAAGAAGATTTTGTGTTGAACAAGATTATTGATCTAAAGCTTAAGGATAAAAAGAGAATCAACAATGAGAGGAAGGCAAAATAGTAAGTTTTTGTAGATGGGAGACTCTGAGTGTTTAATTTGTTTCTCCATGAAGCTATTATCTTGGAATATTAGGGGCTTGGGAAAGCCTAAGAAGAAAGGTAGAATCAAGAAGCTATTAAAAGATAGACATATTGATACTACTTTTTTTTTCGAGAAACCAAGAAAGCAGTGGTTTCTGATAATGTTGTTAGAGGGCTTTGAGGGAGTAGGAAAATGGAGTATATGTCTGTGGATCCTAAGAACTGCTGGAGAGCTATTATGCATTTGGGACCCAAATGTATTCCAGCTTTCAGGTTGCTGCTGCAATAGGAGGTATATTTTACTTACAGGAACATTATATAACTCTTTTGCTTGATCAACTTATATGCTCCCAATGATGTTAGCATCAAATCCACTATTTGGGATAATTTGTTAAAGCTCAAGGTTTCATTCCCAAGCCTTGGTGTTTGGGTAGTGACTTCAATGAAATCAAGCACATGGGTGAGAGTGTAGGATGCTCCAGAAGACATAGGGGGGATGAAACAACTTAATGAGTTTATTGAGAAATGTGAACTCAATGATCTACCTCTTTTTGGAAGAAAATTCACTTGGTGCAATGCCTAATTGATAAAGTTTTGCTCAGTCCTAAATGGTTGATTCATTTCAAATTGAAGCTTTGGGGGTTACCTAGATTAGTTTCAGACCACTGCCTTTTGTTGATGATTGAGGATGAAAATTGGAACCCCATACCTTTCAAGTTTATTAATGCTTGGATTATGCACCCCAACTTCACTTAGCTTTATGTTAACTCCTGGAACAACACTCTTGTTGTTGGTTAGTCTGGGTTCATACTTTTACAAAAACTAAAGTATCTAAAGTTAGATCTAAAAAAATGGAATATTGAGGTGTTTGGAAATGTCACATCCAAACTCAAGGCTTCAGAAAAAGAGTTGCATACAATAGACATCATTGCAGAGGATAGAGCATTACTTGACTCAAAAAAGGAAAGAAGAAGAGTGGTCAGATCTGAAGTGTGGAAGCTCTATAGAATGGTGGAGTGGTTATGGCTTCAAAAATCCAGATTGAATTGGACTCTGAATGGGGACAAAAACACTAAGTTTTTCTATGTTTTTGCTAGCACTAGACAGAGTAGAAACATGATCAACTCTATTACAGCTAATGGTGTATCTTACGAGGAACCTAGTAGGATCGAGCATGAGATGCTTCTACACTTTAAGAGTCAATTCATTGAAAATTGGGCAATAACTTGGGAGGGGAGTTCAAATATATTGAGGCATGCTTTGTTTCTCATCATCTTGTACTAGATTTCAGTGAATCTGAGGTATTGGCAGCAATTAAAGATTGCAATAACAACAAAGCACCAGGCCTTGATGGGTTTAACTTGTTGTGCTATCAGAAATATTGAAAGGTCATAAATAGGAGGATCATGCAATTTTTTAAGGATTTTCACACTCACAGCAAGCTCACTTACGACATTAATAGTGCTGTCATTACTCTCATTCCCAAGATGGAAAATCCTATTGGCTTAACTGACTATAAACCCATCAGTCTTGTGGGCTCCCTGTACAAAATTTTGGCAAAATTTCTAACAAGTAAATTGAAGCTAGTGCTACCCTCAATTATTGGTGAAACTCAAACTACTTTTCCTGGATAGGGTGTTCATTGCTAATGAAGTGCTGGATGGATGAAAGAAGACCAAGAAGCAAGGACTGATTTTAAAGTTGGGTTTTGATAAAGCTTTTGATTCTGAAAATGGGTAATTTTTATTCTTTGTGATGTCCAACTTTGTTTTTGGGCCAAAATGGATCTTCTGGATGAAAGTCTGTGTCTTTACAGCTAGAATCTCCATTCTTGTTAATAAATCACCAACTAAGGAGTTCTCACCCCAAAGAGGTCTTAGGCAGGGTGATCCACTCTCACCATTCCTCTTCAATATAGTAGCTGAAGTAGCTGAAGCTCTCAACATTCTTTTGAATAGAGCACTTAATCTTGGCATTCTTAAAGGAGTGAAAGTTAGGGCCAATGAGGTTCTTTTATCACATCTCTAATTTGTTGATGACTCAGTTCTCTTATGTGAAGTAGATTGGGACCAGTTGGTACATGTCAAAAGAGTTCTTAGATGCTTTGAAGTTCTCTCTAGACTTGGAATCAACTATCACAAAAGTGTTGTGTGTGGGATTGGTGTGGTTGATGAGTTACTGATCTCTCTTGCAAATCTACTCAATTCTAAGGTACATAGCCTCCCTTTGAAATTTCTGGGGTTGCCTCTAGGAGCTAATCCAGGTAGAAAATCTACTTGGAAACCTGTTCTTGACAAAATCAAATCTAAGCTTGTAGGGTGGAAGAGAAAATTGTTATCTTTTGCAAGTAGACTAACCTTGATCAAGTTTGTTTTATCCAGTTTACCTGTGTATTACCTCTCTTTATTTAAGATGCCTGAAGGTGTGGCTAGAGAATTTCATAAGACTGAGGCTGTGTTTTTGTCAGGTGGCAATGATCTAAAAAGGAAAGTTCATTTGGTGAAATGGGTGGAAGTAACAAAGAGTGTCAACCATGGTGGTTTGGGCATTAGAAAGATCAAAGATGTGAATATATGTTTACTACTCAAATGGTGGTGGAAATTTGGGAATCAAATCAATGCACTCTAGAGGAGAGCTATTTGCAGTAAGTACAAAATTGAGGAAAATTGTTGGCATCTTCCAGTGAGGTCCCATTATCAGCATTCTAGAGTGTGGAATGACATTATCTCTGTTGGGGCTTATAGCAGGAATATCTTCAATTTCTATGCGGATAACTGTTTAATTAAAATGGGGGATGGAAATAGAATCAGATTTTGGCTTGACAAGTGGTGTAGAGACTTCTGTTTCAAATCAGAATTCCCTCTTCTTTACAATCTTTCTACTGACATTGATGGTTCTCTTCATAATTTCTTTCACAGAAAATCCAAATTTCGATGTTTGGAATTTTCCCTATAGAAAAGTGCTATATGCTTGGGAATTGGTTGAAGAAACTAGGTTGATTACTATCTTATCCTCAGCACCTTCTCTGAGTCATGACAATGTGGACTGTCAAGTTTAGGCTAGTACATCTGTAGGCTCTAGTTCTTTCTCTGTGTCTACCCTTTACTTATTCAGTAGCTCTCTTCTTGGTCCTTATCTCAGAATCAGCAAGTTTGTTTGGAATAATGCATTACCCCCCTCCCCCCCCACCAAAGTTCTTTTTTTCGGTTGGCTAGCCTAGAAAAACAAAATCAAATCTGTAGAGTTTTTGCACAAAATTAGCATATTCGACAGCAGTGTTTCCTCCCTTTGCCGATTTTGTAGCTATGATGTTGAGTTTGCTATACATGTCTTGCTTCATTGCCCTTTTTCCTGGTTTATTTGGTCTTTTATGATTCAAGATTGGGGATTTCATTCGTGTATTCAAGAATCAATGGAAGGTCTTTTCAACTAGTGGTAGGGTACAAAATTTAGGAGCCTTGAAAAGAAAATCTGGAAAGCTATCCCTCTAGTTATTCTTTGGTCTCTTTAGAAACATAGGAATGAGTGTGTCTTCATTGAGGCCCAACCTAATTCCTCTGCTTTGTGTGAGCTCATCAAAATCAGAACAGTTCTTTGGCTCAAAGCATCTATAAAGGATTTCCCCTTCTCAGTTGATGATTTTGTGTTCAAGTGGAGTCAAATTAGAGGCTGTTCTTAACTCTACTGTAGGGTTACTGTTTTCTTTATTTTCCTTTCCTTCTCCTCGACTCTCTATTTTCTTTTCTTCTTTCTTTGGTTGGTTCGTTACCAACCTGGGGTTGTGCTTGAGCCACTCTCTCTGGTGCCAATTGTATTGGAATTAGATTAAGAGCTTTGTTGCTCTCTATTCCCCTCTTTATCGATTATTTTTTTATTCTTCATTGTTATAATCAATAAAGTTTTCTTTGCTGATAAAAAAAAATGATATTTTTCGTCTAATTTTGAATAGAAATTAGGTTTAGAAGTAAATTGGAAAAAAACTTGAAAGATCAAGGATTAAAGTGAAAAAAATAAAACAAAATCAAATAAAGGAGAAAATAAGAAAATGACCAAACATAAAGGGATAAATTGTTACCCTTTTGATTATTTATGCCTATAAAATACAAAAATCCAATATCTATCTATATCTATTTCATTATATGTACCTAATCTATGTCTCTATCCATATTATTTTCTCCATTAGCCATCATCACTATCGGTAAGTAATCAATCTATATTGAGATGATATTAATTTTTTTAACAAAAATGTAAAATAGATGAATCAATAGATAAGATATAAAGATTGGAAATAAAATAATAGTGAGTAAAGTGAAAGTTAGAATAGGTAAGATTCACACACGAGATTATAAACTTATATTATTAGTTTAAAAGCTTGAAACAAATTTCACACACTAGTTTTATCTATTGTTATCTATTCCACGTTTTATGTATTTTTATTTCTAACATCTCTCATTTTCATTTTACTTATGATATTGTACACACAACCAAATTCAATAAAAAAAAAAAGAAAAAAGGTGATATGCTACCTAAGCCACAACAGAAAATACATTCTCTTATACAACTGAAGCAACAAGTTCTGAAACAACAAGAGAGTGAGAAAGAGATGTATAGATATAAGAGAGATAAAAGTACAACTGTAAAGTAGTTAGGAAAGCAGTTAGAGTTTGTTATAAAGAAGTGTAAACACATTTTAATTCAGGCATTGAGAATAAAGTTTCAACTTCTGTTATGGTATCAGAGTCATCACAAGCTCCTACGAGCAAGGTCTAACAATGGTGATTTCATATTCTTCTTCAAATTCTCAATCTATACCATCAAATCTAAGTCTTCTTCTTACAAATTTCAATTCATTAGTCATTGTTAAGCTTGATTCTACAAATTTTTTGATTTGGAGAAGTCACTGTAATGTTCTTCGAGCAACTGATCTTTTTGATTTTGTTACTGGTTTGGTACTTTGTCCTACATCAAATATTCTTGATTCCTCTAGAACAACTATGTCAAATCCTAAATTTCTAAAATGCAAGACAATGGATGCTCATCTTTTGCGTTTCATTAATGCAACATTCTCACCTTTTGTATTTTCTTTAGTACTTCACCACCAACACTGCTTTAACATATGGAGTGCTTTAGGGAAGAAATACGCTTCATTATCTCATTCTCATATTCATCACCTGAAAAATCAATTACAATCAATCACAAAAAGAGGTGTTACAATGGAGGAATATTTGACTAAGATCAAGGAGATTTCCAATCAGCTTTGACTTGCTTCTTCAATGGTTGATGATGAAGATCTTGTACTTCTCACTTTAAATGGATTACCTGATGAGTATGATGCTCTCAAGACTACAATACGTGCTCGAGTAGAATCTATTTCAATGAAGGATCTGTGCTCTCTCCTATGTTCTAAAGCCATATATACAAAGAACAAAGCCAAACTTATTCTACAAAATGAGTCTACAGTTGCTTATGCTACAACCAAAAATTCTGAGAATTCATAACCTTATTTTTAGTATTCAAGGACTCATTCCTCTTCACAATCTTGTTATAGAGGCATAAATTCTTCTCGTGGTTTTCAAGGTGGACGATATAGAGGAGGTAGATCAAATCAATCTTATAGATGAAGATTTGGAAGAACTAGTCCTAGTTCTTCTAATACTTCTAGTTGGCAGATATGTGAAGGCTTCAATCATATTACTTTGGATTGCTGGTTTTGTATGGATCCCAACTATCAGCCATCTCAATCTTCTTCATCGTCTATTCTTTCCATTCCTCAACCTAAGGCTTATTCAGTCACTACTAGTCTAAATTCATCCAATCAGAATCAGACTTCTTTTCCTACAGATTCCTTTGCTACACCTTGGTATATTGATTCTGCTACCACAAATCATATCACAAATGACCTTGGAAATCTTCATCTCTATCATCCATACCAAGGACATGATCAAGTGACAGTGAGCAATGGCCAAAATGTTCCTATTCAACACATTGGTGAGGGACTGTTGCTTACTCCTCAATATTCTTTTCAGCTTAATAATCTTCTCCATGTTCCTCACATATCTTCCAAATTATTATCTGTTCATCAGTTAACTAAGGATAATAATTGTACAATTGCTTTTGATGCTAATTCCTTTATTGTTCAGGACAAGCTTACGAAACAAGTTCTGCACAGAGGTCCTAATGTGAATGGTCTTTACCACTTTGCCTCCTCTTCTCCACATTCTCATCCAGCTCATATTGCTCACACTTCTTCATAGACTTCTTTACCCATTTGGCATCAAAGGCTTGGCCATCCTTCAACTTTGAAATTTCATCATATTTCTTAGCATATATCCACTAGTTTTAAGAATAAAGATTGTATTGAATTTGCTTGTACACCATGTAGTGTGGCTAAAATTCATAGGCTACCTTTTAAACTATCTAGCTCCACTGCTAAACAACCATTTTCTCTTGTTCATAGTGATATTTGGGGACCATTTACTGCTTTTGTATCTGGTTATAAGTACTACTTGTTATTTATTGATGATTTTACCAGATTTTCTTGGATTTATCCCCTTTATGCAAAGAGTGGTGTGTTTTCTACTTTTATAGTGTTTAAGGCTTATGTTGAGAATCAGTTCTCTACTTCTTTAAAAATCTTGAGGACTGATAATGGGACTAAATTTGTTAATACTAAAATACATGACTATTTGACCACTCATGGTATTGTTCATCAACTCACTTGTCCTTATACACCAAAACAAAATGGCATAGCTGAGAGGAAGTATCAGCACATCACTGAGGCTACTATTACCTTACTTCATCAGTCCTCTCTTCCCTTTAAATATTGGTTTGAGGCTATGGCTACTGTTGTGTTTCTTATTAATAGGGTGTCTAGTCTTTCTTTTGGCCACAAATCTCCTTTTTAACTTTTATTTCACACCATTCCTAATTTTCATTTTCTCAAAGTCTTTAGATGCCAATGCTTTCCTTGGCTTAGGCCTTATGTGTCTCACAAGCTAGAACCCAGGTCTACTCCTTGTGTGTTTTTGGGTTATCATCCTACTACCAAAGGATACAGATGTTTGGATCCCATTTCAGGAAAAATTTATCTGTTAAGGCATGTCTTTTTCATTGAGACTTGTTTCCCTTTTTCTCTGCAATCCGTTGATTCTTTCTTCTTATCTGTTGTTCATTCATTTTTCTGGTCCATCTTTATTTCTCAACATGTTTCATCTGTATCTCTGCCTTCTTCTTTTGTCTCTAGGACTACATCTCAGTCTGCTGTTTTTGCTTAGACTGCTGCCTCTATACCTATTTTCGCTATTGTTTCTACTCCTATTTTGCCTATTGCTTCTGCACTTTTTCTTTCATATTCTATGCCTCATACTTCTCCTACTTCTGTTTATCTTTACCCACTTCTATCTATTTCATCTCTTATTTCCATTTCCTCTATTCAAATTCATTTACCCTTATCCTTTGAGTCTGCAGTTCCCTCTTCTTCTGCTGTTATCCCTCCTCTTAACACTCATCCCATGATTACTAGGTCTAAAGCATGTCATCTCACTCATGCTCCTTCTTTTGATCTTACTCTTATTGAGCCAATCAATGCTACTCAAGCTTTGCAATCATCTCTTTGGACTGCTGCTATAATTGAGGAGTTTATTGCTCCACAAAACCAAGGGACTTGGAGGTTGGTTCCTCTTTCATCTCATAAAACTACCATTGGTTGTATGTGGGTATTTCGTATCAAGAAAAATTCTGATAGCACCATTGCAAGATACAAGGCTCGGTTAGTAGCTAAAGGCTATCTGCAACAAGAGGGTGTGGATTTTCAGGATACCTTCAGCTTAGTTGCCAAACAACCAACAATTCACATTCTCTTCTATCTAGTTCTTCAGCACCAATGGCCCCTTAAGCAGCTTGATATATCTAATGCCTTTTTGCATGGTACACTAGAGGAAGAGGTCTACATGGTTTAGCCACAAGGCTTCATTGACTCAGCATTTCCTCATCATGTTTGCAAGCTTCAAAAAGCTCTCTATGGTCTTAAACAGGCTCCTAGAGCTTGTTATTACACATTTTCTTCATTTTTACTTGGCCAAGGCTTCAAGCTTAGTTCCTCTGACTCTTCTTTGTTTGTCAAACAAACTCTTTCTCATATTACCATCTTACTCATCTATGTAGATGATATTTTGCTAACTGGTAGTGATCCTTTGATTATTCATTCTCTCATCACTCATATGCACACTGCTTTCTCCATAAAAGAGCTTGGAGATATATCTTATTTTCATGGGATATCAGTTCATTCTCATTCTCAAGATTATTTTCTCTTTACTGCTGATCAATTGGCTAATATATTCACCAAGCCCTTAACCTCCTCCAGGTTTCATTATCTCAAAGACAAACTAATGGTTTTGCCTAATCCCATTAGTTTGAAGGGGGGGGAGGGGGGGATGATAAGCTACCTAAGCCACAACAAAAAATATATCCTCTTATACAACTAAAGCCACGAGTTGTACAGCAACAAGAGAGAGAGAGAGAGAGAGAGAGAGAGAGAGAGAGAGGTACAATTGTAAAGTAGTTAGAAAAGTAGTTAGAGTTTGTTATAACAAACTCTAACCATTTTGTATAAAGAAGTGTAAACACATTTTAATTCAGACATTGAGAATAAAGTTTCAATTTCTATTAAAAGGAAAGAAAACTACAACCAAATTCATTCGACGAAAACAAAGATATTATAAAAACAAATTAAAAACAAATCTACAATTTGTTATTTGAGTTTATAATTTTCTTTTTTAATTTTTATACTTTTAAAAAATAAAACAAAAAAATACACATAACAATTAAATTTATTAATTTTTAGCGTTAAAAAAAATTACAAAACACCTATTGTCTAACCTTCTTTAAAATCCCACCCAGATAAATTGATTTTATTGACTAAAAGCTAAATTTGTTGAATTTAGATTTTAAAAAAATAAAAATAAGACTTAGGTTAATCTCCAGTAAAATTTTATTTGGTTGGCTCTTATAATTTAAAAGCATCATACTTGATTACAAATTTTTCTGCAGTATATTGAAAAATTTTAAAATATGTGTTGACTAAATTTGTTGGTTTTGAATTTAAAAAAAGTAAAATACACTTATTGAATAAGATATTTTAGAATTTTTAATTACATGACTAAATTGATTGAATTTGAGTTTCAAAAAAAAAAAAAAAATTTAATAAATAACATCTATTAAATAACCTCTTTTCAAAATCTTACATGATTACAATCTTATCAAAATGTATTGGCTATTGTTGGCTTTTTTGGCTTTCAAAAGTTACTAATGTAATTTTACACATGCCAGCAAGGATCAATTAGTCCTTACAGAATATTAATTGCCAACCAATTATCAGACTATTGTGTTCTAGTTCTCTCAGCCTCAATGAAGAGGACTTTTACTGGTATCTTGTTTAGGAGAATTTGATAAATAACAAGTGCAGAACAATTTCAGAATTTGAATTTCATTAAGTAAAATAAAAACTTACAATGATCTGACTTAGCCTCGTAGAGATTTACAGCGATAAGCTATTTGAAACTACTCCTAGGAAATGAAGTGCAATACAGGAATTGAAGTGCAAAAATGTAAAGAACTGTAAAAACTGGAAGGAAAAACGAAGTAAATAAACTGGATTTTTTATCTGAGTCTGGGTCCTTCTTTCTGGGGCCTTCTCTGGTATTTATATTTTCCAATGATAACCGTCGAAGTGGGCTTCCAGCCGTCGAAATGTCCTCCTATGATTGTTGAACATGCTCTCTCACAATCAGTCCCACTACGCCACTCTTGCAGTTAGGCTTCCCTCCTGATTTTGAATTTAAACTTTGTGAGTAACCATTAGGCCACATCATCTTGTATCTCTTGATTGTTCAAGTGCTACGCAGATCCATTATTACTAATACGGACTGACACGCGTCTGACTTTGGTTAGCAACTTGTATTAACTCCCTAAATTGCCCTCTTTGTGTCACGTGTTGAATTATGATTGGCTTTTACAAATTATACAGCCAACATTACCCCCCGCACTAATATATCCAATACTTGGTGATATTAGTGAATCAAGACACTTTACCCACGTCCTAGGATGTGCATGGGCTTTGCATCTTCTTAGACATGCAACCGTCGTCCATCATTGCAGTATTTGCACTGCATTAAATTCTCTTCTATGTCTTGAACATCTCCCACTATCTGAGCAATCGAAAAGGCTCATACAATTCTTATGGCCAAGCAAACCTTTTCTTACATAGATCAAGCATACAAAGAGTTGTTAGATAGTGATGTTCATCCTCGAAAGAACTTTCATGCATTTAGTAGCCACACTTATCCACCTCCATTTATTCAAGTCATGGAAGCTTTTGCAAATCATCGACCTTTGGACCAAGAACCTACTGTTCACAATTCTCTAGACCAAGATTTTGCAACAATGGATATTGGAAGCTCTTTTTTTGCCACAAAACCTTCTGCATGGAATGAAGCTGCTGCTTCTTCTTCTTCTAACACTTTTGGCTGGGGAGCTTGGCCTACACCTACTCAACCTCAGATGAGGGAGCACATTTATCATCGATTTCCTGAATTCAATGACCCTCTTACAATCTACCCTTCCATGCACAGCTCTATAGTGTATCCATATGTTCCCCCCAACCACCTACGCAGCCTTGAGGACAACTTGCTTTCAGCATGGTACACTTTTGCTTTGCCATCTCGAATGGTGCGAAGGACTTCACACCCTGATGAAGCCTTAGGAATCAGTCTTACACTCTTAGCCAAAAAAACAAAACTCTGCTCCTCTTATTGGCTTGAGTGTGTGAACAAAATTGAATTTCCATCTTCATTCAGAGAGGCTCCCACTGCTCCTTTCCTGCCCTTCAATTCAAATTAGATTGAGGAATTGAGGCTCACCCTATTCGAGAGTCAATACTTCGCTCTTTATCAAGCTCCAGTTCCTCCAATTGCTTACCAGCAATATACGGCTCAGACCCTGCTTGCCACTTTCTCCCATTTGTCCTTCAAAGTCCTGCGAGATGATATCTTTCACAAGAACCTGTTATAGGCTTCTGACATTATTTCTAGCAACCATCTCCTTAACCCTGTAGCCCATGTAGAGCTTTATGCTTTCCTGGATCAACTTCCCCTCCTATTCAATTGGCACACCAATGCTTCTACTACCAGGGAAGTATTGGATAAAGCATTTGCTGCTCGAATCCAAATTCAGTACGAGGCAGAAAATCTCCTCAAAGAATATGAGAACTTCAAAAACCAAGACTTAGAATATGGAGAAAATGCCATTATGGGCGAAGCACATGAGGAAGAGGAGATGGATGAGACAAAGAAGGCTTTTAAGCAAACAGAATTTGAAATGAAAGTTCAACAACTCTTCTTCTAATTAAGGGCTCACCAATTAGATAAACCAAATTTGGATAGGATAGAAGATAGATTAGCAAAAGAGTAAACCTTTATTGAGTTTTGCTCGACTAAGTTTTATGATCTTGTAACTTTGTCCATCCCTTATTTTTACGAAATTGAGAATGTAGGAAAATGAGCCTTCCCAATGTAAATATTACTTATCAATAAAACTGGGCTTTTCAAATTTCATCTGTCATGATCTAGTTTTATATTATAATTGTATGCTTAATTGTATGGTTGATGTGACTTAACTCCTTATTATGTTCAAAGAAGCTTTGAATCAACCAATTTTGCTCTGAAGCCTAACTCAAATACTTCCAAAGTGTGGAATTTTCTCTTAAGAAGGGCGACCTTTGCTTTACATTCCAATTATATGGTTAACATAATCTGTTCTTGTTTAACTAACAGCTTTGAATTAACCAACTTTGCTTCGAAACACAATCCACGTGGTTCGAAGTATGGAATTTTGCTTACCCCGCTTACTCTCAAAGAGTGAGTTTCTTTTAAGTTTCTTCACTACTTGACCAAATATTGGTTTTGTAATGTTTGTTCACTTCGAAACTCAAAATATCAAGCATGAACCATGTTCTTACAAAAGGCTCCTTTGAAGAGCTTCATCCTTCATTAAAAGCCTACAAGCATGCCTTTAAGTCTTTCAAACCAAATTAATCCCAATTACTCTTGAATTTGGGACATGATACTTGTTTTGAAGTCAATTGCTTGCTCCTGAAGTCTTAGATGACCGTTTGACAATCAGGCTTTGAAGCTAACCTCTTATTTTAAAGACCTATAGAGACTTCGAAGCCAACTGCACATTGCCAAGCTGGATATTTAACATATATTTCCCTTCAGAAACTCCCTTCATTTTAAATTTGGGATCCTTCCATATTTTAAAATAAGGGTTTTAATTTCACATGGACCCAAACAATGAAATAATCATTTCGGATCCACCTGATCCACTTAGCTTGTTCGGGTAACTTTTGGACATAAAGGTTTAAAAATCCCTTTCTTTTGTATTTTACCTATCTACTTGCCCAAAATTTCCTCTTTCTCTCTTTTGATCTTGTCTGCAACTTTTCACTTCTCATCCACCTTCCTTTTTCACCTCTTCAGTAATGGCTTCTCTGAAAGTGCAAGCCGTTGAGCGTGTGAGTCCCTCTCTAGCTTTAAGGAGACTCATCAATGAAAAATGTGAAAAATACAAAGCCGGCGAGCGGTGTGCTATTAATGGATGCATTTTTATTCCTCATCGTTATGCTCAATGAGAGTACGTACTTGGACCCATTTTCAAAGAGGCCCCTGCTCAGCTCCCTACCTTATACCCTCGTCTGGAGGATCATTGTTTACTCTACGAGGGGAACCTTAACTGGGGAAGCTGGAGGTTGAACCGACCCCACCGCTGCTGGCCCACAATGAGACCTGAATGGAAAGAATGGTATGATCGAGTTGTCCCAACTAGGACACTTGACCTTCAAGAACTCTGTCTCCTTAATGCCCTTCAACTGGCTAGGTTTTCCATTCCTAAAGACCCTTTTCTCATACCTGCTGCATTATGTTTTTGAAATTCTGTTTTTAATTTTTTCCAATTTTGATGCGGTATGATGGCCCCTACTATTCTGGATATATGCCATCTCTTAGGGTTATCCTCTATTGGCACTCTTTTTGGTCCTGACTATCCCGACCTTAATGTCTTTTTTTTTATCCCTCCTTTGAACTCCTCCTTTAGTCATTTTGCACACTCTGAAAACCCAAGGGAAAGCCCTGTGTCAGACAGAGAGTTCTTCTCCTTTCTTTTGTATTGGCTTTGTAAATTCTTGTTTTGTACTTTTTCTCAGAGGATTATGCCTGAGTTTGCTCCCCTTGCAAAGGCTCTGGCTTTGGGAATGAAAATATCCTTAGCTCCATATGCTCTAGGTCATGTGTATAGAGCCTGCTCCCAATTTTGTGAAAAACCTTTAGAGGCCAATCAAGAGGGGCCATTCTGGCTATCACAGCTCTGGTTTTTTGCTTGTTTCACTGCTTTGCATTCTAGGTATTTGAGATTTTTACTGTCAAACCCTACTTCTTATGGAATAAAATATGCCACAGTTTCACTTTATCCCTCCACTTTTGCCTGTTGAGGACTTTCTTGGCTGATAGAAACTGTTCCCAACCCCAGCACAAGGATATGTGGGCTTCTATTTTAACTCCAAGAGAGCTTTTTCTTGTCAATTTAAACCCTAGAGCCTATAAATGCATATCAGAAGCTTCATCGCCTCGCTCAATTTGCTGTGCAATTTAGGCTTACCTAAGCGATCCCTTTTCCTCTTTGCAATCAAACTAACCTCAATCTTGCCACTAGAGAACTGAAGGTATAAAGATCCAAGTTAGAGGAAGCAACCTCCAAATTAATTCAGGACTTAATCGAATTTCAGTTCACTCCTTTCATCCCACAAGGAACTGCACTGAAGAGGTACTAGAACTGGTGGTCAGCAAATATAGAGGTACACTTAGCCATTCCCCCTCGAGATCGATTGGTGGGTCTAGACTTGCCTTCTCAGGCCCAACCTAAGGGGACTGGGCTCATCACTCCTTTTACTGCTCCTACTATCCCAGTTTCTGCTTCTGCTACCACAAAGAATGCTTCTTCTACCTCTCCTCCTCCTCCTAGAGTTACTAGGGCTGCTTCGAAAAAAGGCATGCGCCCCTTATCTTTCTTTTCCTTTCTTTTTATAATGCTTAGCTCTTTTATTTATAGCATTTATTTGATGCAGGGACTTCACCTATAGACTCTCCTCAGAGGGCTCAAGCACTAAGTATTCTTAAAGACAAGCAACAACGACAACAAAAGAAAAGAAAACTTGTGTTTGATCCTGAAGAAAAGAAAGCACCTGATATCCCTATAGAAAAGGAACAAGAAACCCCACTCAAGAGGAGGAAGAAAGTAACAGTCACTATCTCTGATTTCATTGGTGACCCTGCTCATCAAGCAGCTGCCAAGATAGTAAAGAAGGAGCAGTCCAAACAATTAGTAGTTTTTCAGATGTCTGAGAAAAGAAGACAGCAACAGGTATTAAGGAATGAGGCATGTCACGCCCCAAACTTGCCCCTAAAAGTTTGGGCATGACATACTCGTAACTAGGCAAATAACCTGGGGAATAAACGTATGGGGCCTTATCGGAAGCATAACTCAATATATCTATATAGATACAACAAATACCATTGAGCGGTTTCTACCATGCCAAGATCTCATGCATCGTAATATTTCATCAACAACAGACATAGTAAAAACTAAAAACAAAAAAAAAAAAAAAAAAAAAAAAAAAAAAAAAAAACCTTGAACATTAGTTACATGCACATGCATTATAGTCCCAGCCCCATGATTGGGTGTACACAAAACAACATGAGAGTTTTACACAACAACCTTAGGTGGCACTAAACAAGTAACTAAATATCTTTATAGTTCACCAAAATGAGTGGCTTGGTATAGTGCCTGGATACGTAAGGTTGGGCAAAAGAAGTGGCGCCCTGAGCTAGGATTAACCACCTGGTGGGTGACCTACAGAAACAGACAAAGTCGAGAGTGAGCCAAGCTCAATGAATAGTAGTACGTAAAGAAAACGTTACGTAACTTAAAGTTAGTCTGATTCCGCATCATACACATAACAGCTTTAGGCTTAACCTTGTACATAAACGTGGTGGCTTTAAGCCCTTGTAAGTGGCACCATGGCCCTTGAAACTTGCTGGCACTATGGCCCTTGGGAAGTGGCACGAAGCCCTTGTAAACATGTTGGCACATTGGCCCTTGAAATACGTAGCATTATGCTCTTGAAACTTATGGCATCACGCCCTTGAAAATGGCCCGAGGCCCTTGAAAAGGTGGCATAAAGCCCTTGCACATTCTTTTTGTTTACATACTTTAACATTAGCTTTAGCATTAACGTTGATTTAAACATACGTTAAACGTTAGCATTATACATTACATGCCTGAGACATTTACATATTTGCTTAACATGCCGTGGTACATTGACACAATTGCATATCATTTACAGAGGTACTACTACTCACAGTGTTGGGATAACGTGCCTGTTCCACTCGTAGTGTGCCCTGCACACATTGAAAACTCACACTTTAGTTCATCTTAATTGTATATCAAATTACATTTCGTTTCACTTCGTTTCGCTTCATTTTGAATGAATTAATAAATATCAAAAAGACATCAAATACATATTCCGATATTATTAGAGGGTTCTACACGCAAAACGGAGCAACCCGTTTTTTCACATGTCCGTGACGCGGCGGTTAGGACTCAGACGCGGGCGGTTAATCCGCATGCGGCTCGTGACGCGTTTTTTAAGCGTAACGAAGCTCCATTTTCCTCTTTCTCCGCAAGACGCGTCATTAAACCCTCCAAGACGCGGCGTGGCTATGACTCCACGCGCGGCGATTCTGCAACTTAAGGCCGAATTTTGCTACAAAATGTGGTTCTTTTGGGGGTGTTTTGAAGATCCTAAATTGAGACATTTAAACACTAAATCATGGTTCAAAACATGTAATTCGAAAGTGCAACATATCGTAATCTATAAGCTATGCATCACTATATTCAATTTGATTCCCACATAACATAACATAACTTGATTCAACTTGATTCACCTACAAAGAGCTTATTCAAATCACAACCCTCTAAATTCCATTTTAAACTAAGTTCTTCATTGTCATTAAAGCAATTGCACTACATAAATCATATTTCCATGAATTCAACATGAGAAACAAAGATTGAAACATTTTTCTCATGTAGGACAACTCTAGATCATTAAACATAAATCATAACAACCCATCTTCACAATTGAAAGGATAAGTCCCATTCCTACTAAATTTCACATACCTTAAACTTGATCTCCTACTTTAACTTCAATTACTCCCCTTGGTGCACCTCATCTTTGTTCTCCTTTTCTCTTCTTATCAACCCCTAATCTCTCCAAAAGATATCTCAAACTTGTTGTTCAAACTCCACAGGACTTCCATATATATATAGATCCTTAACTAATGGCATATAAGACAAAAATGGATCGTTTAATCATTCCAAAATTAAAATTTCACGAACATACTTAAAATTATCTAAAAATTATGCTGATCATGAATATCTTATCAATTCCAGGTAATTAAGCTGTTAAGACTTTCAAATTTCTAATTTAATGTCTTACTGGAACAGATAGTTTTCTTAAAGAACAGATAGACATCTATAAACATGAAGTTCACCTGCTTCTTCAAACTTTTTCATGGACTTTTTCAATAAACATTTAAAAGTACCAATCGAGGGCTGAAAATATAACAGAAATCATGTGCGAGGGTCGGGTTATTACAAGGCAACTGCTGTTGATGCCCTTCAAAAGAAAATTGCAAAGAGGCAACAAACTGCTGAACACTGTGCTCTTTGCAGTTCTCCAATCATTAACAACACTACCTCTGAGACTGGTTATTCCTTTTAGTTTCTTTGATGATTTCCTTTCTTAAACTTCTAGCAACAAAACTTACCATTGCTTCTTATTTTCTAATTTACAGCAAAAGTTAATCCACATCCTTCTCCTTCAACAGATGAAAGGCCAAGAAGAAAAAAGAGCCCCACAAAAGTGCCGTGAGTGTAAAGCCTATCCAAACAGTAGTCCCTCTTCCTAGCTCCACACTTTCCATATCTTCTTTGAGGCCAAACATTCCTATTTCTTTATGCCTGGGCTTAACTCCATATCTAACTCATCTGACCTTCATCTCAACCCAATTTACTCTCCCTATAGTCCTGGCTACTCTTTCCCTACCTAAGGAGGTCCCAGTTATCACTTCATCTTCAGTGAGAGCTAATACTCCCAGAGAAGACACTGGTAGCTCACCAATTCTTTCTCCACCATCACTATCTAGCTCTAGTCCTTCTTTTCTTGACTTACTGGTGGCCAGGACTATGGACATTGCTAGGGACACTTCATCCTCATCTCCTATCCCTATGTAGCCATCTCTTCCTTCCACTAAAGACCTTTCTGCTCCTCCAATATCAGTAGAGGAGATGAACATTTTTGAAGCTAGACTGGCTAGCCTTTTTGACATACCTTCTACCATTCTAGGAACCAGTAATGAAGCTGAGCCATTGGTTCTGGCTGACTCTCTCTCGGAAAATTTTGAGATCTCTTCAACCATCAGTAGGGCTTCCTTATCTACACTAGACTTGGGCACCCGTTTGGAATTGCTGATATTATTCTAAAGGATCCCATTCGAAGCCTTACAAAGACCTATCATCAAGAATGGTTTTCTCCAAGGTCAGAAAGTCATTGAGCAATCCAACATGACTATTTCAAGTTACTTGTCCTAGGCGAAGCATTACTATAGATTTTTATGTCAACATCTGCCACATTGCCAAAGCTGTAGAGGAGAAGCTATTGAAAGACAAGGAATTTGTTTCCCATATACATGCCGAGCTGTCTAAATTGAAGGGACAACATTCTTTTGCTTCTCAATTTCGAACCCAGCTCTTGGAGAAAAAGGCTCAATTAGAAGAAGAGTTATTAGCAGTTAATCTAGCCTTGGATTGAACTACTACAAAGTTATAAATCACCAATCAAGGGCTGGCTGATTGAAAGTAGGACATGGCTACAACCATTCAGTTGTTCCCATCCCTTAGGAGTAGAGAATCAATTATAAGGGAACAAATGAAACATTGTACTGATTTTTGAGCCAATTTATGGCTTCATGTACTCAACTCTATATGAAATGAAATCCTTATTTATTGTTTAAGTGTTTTGATGCTTCTTATGTTTATTTTGACTTAGCGCTTCTCACACTCCTTGTGTTTCCCACACAGTTGGATAATAAGGTTTCAAGTACCTGCCATTAATTTTCTTAGGATGCACATATCCATTCAGATTTCTCAAATGGTATGCTCCTCTAGGCAAGACTCTATGAATTTGATATGGTCCTTCCCAATTAGGTGACCATTTTCCAAACTTATAACTTTTAATTCCTACTATAAGTATTGTCTTTCATACCAAATCACCTTCATCAAAATTAATGTGCCTGACTTTTTTATTATAGTTTTTGGCTGCCTTCTTCTTTTGGAAAAGAATACTATTTAATGCCAAAATTCTAACTTCATCCACATTTTCTAATTCCAAGAACATGCTCTGATGGTACTGCTCTAAATCTAACTGGTCTTAGGATTTCACCCTCAAGGACTTAATGTTAATCTCCACAAGCAACACTGCATCATGCCCATATACTAAGGCATAACGAGTAACTCTTGTACTTGATCTTGGAGAAGTTCTATAAGCCCACAATACATCCAACAACAAGTTATGCAAATCCCTAGGTTTGTCTTCCACAACTCTTTGTATTCCTTTTTTCAAGGACTTGTTAGATGATTCTATCTGACCATTTGCTTGTGCATAATAAGGAGTGGAATTAACAAGGCTAATTCCAAATTCTCCTGTGAAAGATTTTACCATCTTTCTATCAAATACAGTCCCATTACCTGCAGTTATGATCTGTGGGATGCCAAACCTGTGAATCAAATCTTTAATAAATCCAATAACCTCAGTTTAATCTATAGCTTTATATGGTTTAGTTTCAACCCATTTAGTGAAGTAATCTGTGGCCATTAAGATAAAACAATGGTGTTTCAAAGAGGGTGGATGTATTTTCCCTATCATATCCATAACCCAACCTCTAAATGGCCAAGGTTTCACAACTGCATGCAAATCAATTATTGGTACATGTCTTATTATACCATGCTTTTGGCATGCCTGGCACCCTCTAGCATACTCTATACAATCTTTAAGGATGGTTGGCCAATAGTAGGAATGTCTTCGAAGCAACCACCTCATTTTCACAGCAGGCTGATGGGCACCACAAATGCCTTCATGGACTTCAGCCATAGCTGTCAGTGCCTTCTTTGGCCCTAGACATTCCAATAATAACCCATCTACTCCTCTTTTGTAAAGAGCATAACCATACACTATGTATTGCAAAGACTGTAATTTAATATTTCTATTGGCCTTCAAAGATGAGCCAATTAAGTACTGCATGATTGGATGCCTCCAATCTTAATCCTGTAAGTCAGTATGATTGACTTCTAAAACCACATTCATTTTAGCTAAAGGTGGTATTAATTTTTTATATGTTGCTTGATTTATGTTCAATTGAGTGTTGTCCCTCCTTTTGAAATTCAAAGCTTTTTGAGCTACATCATTGGCTTTGTTATTCATGAACCTTGGGATATAAGTCACATTTGCTATCTGAAACTGAGAAAGCAAATGTAATGCAACAACATAATATGGTAACATGCTTGCACTTTGACATTTGAAAATTCCTTTCACTTGGTTAACTGTCAATTGAGAATCTCCAAATATATCAACTGCATGAGCTTGTAACCCAATAAGCATTTCCAGTCCCCATTATTAAAGCTTCATATTTAGTGTGATTAGTGGAACATGTAGTTTCATCCACTTTGAAACCATGTGTGGCTTCTATCCCTTGTGGTGACTTAATTACAACACCAATTCCAATCAGACCATTGGCCTTTGATCCGTCGAACCACATCTGCCATGGCTCAACATTGATCATACCAAGATCCATTATCTCCTGGGTTTCCATTTGACATGGATGATTTGCCAAAAAGTTAGCTAAAACTTGTTCTTTTACTGCCTTTTGGGGGACATATTCTAGATGAAACTTTGACAAGGCTAATATCCATTTGTCAATTCTTCCTCTCAACATTGGTCTAGATAACATATACTTAACCAAGTCTGTGGTTGCAATTACTGAGAAAACATTAGTCAAAAAATAATATCTTAATTTCATTGTTGTAAAGTACAATGCAAGGTACAGCTTTTCCACAGTTGAGTATTTACATTCACAAGAATTTAAAAACCTACTAAGGTAATAAACTGTTTGCTCCTTGCCTTCTTCATTGTCCTGGGTTAGGAAAGCTCCCAACGAATCCTTTATTGCAGCAATGTACAACTTCAAAGGCTTGTCGCTCTTTGATGGCATCAGCACTAGAGGCTTGGCCAAGTAGGCTTTAATTTCTTTGAAAGCAGTTTAATGCTCTGCTGTCCACACAAACTCCTCTTCATCTTTCAACTTTAATAAAGAAGAAAATACTTTAGTTTTCCCTACAGTGTTAAAAATAAATCTTCAAAGAAAATTAACCTGACCAAGGAACTTTTGTACTTTTTTCTTACTTGATGGAGGCTTGGCCTCAATGATGGCTTTGGCTTTATTCTGATCAATTTGTATTCCCTTCTTGTTTACTACATAGCCTAAGAAATTTTTAGCTGATACACCAAAAGCACATTTGAGAGGATTAAGCTTCAACTTGAACTTTCTTATTCTTTCGAAAGCTACTTCCAAGTGAACCAAGTGTTTCTCCATGGATTGAGACTTTACAACAATATCATCAATGTAACACTCTAGGTATCCTCCAATAAGATCATGGAAAATAGTATTCATTGCCCTCTGATATGTTGCCCCAACATTCTTTAGACTAAATGGCATTTTTACCCATTCGAAGATGCCAATATTCTCAGGACACCTGAATACTGTCTTATGGACATCCTCCTCTGCAATACAGATCTGGTTGTAACCAGAATACCCATCCATCATAGACAAAATCATGTACCCTGCTGAATTGTCTACTAACAGATCCACTATAGGCATGGGGTATTCATTTTTTGGGGTTGCCAAATTCAGATTTCTAAAATCAATGCATACACTCATCTTGCCATTCTTTTTAATTACAGACACAATGTTTGACAACCATTCAACATACTTGGTTGTTCTAATTAAGCCTGCTTTAAGGAGTCTGAGAATTTCCTCCTTCACTTTCTAAACCACTTCAGAGCTCATCCTTCTTGGTTTTTGTTTTTGTGGTTTGAAGTTAGACTTCATAGGGAGCCTATGTTCCACTAATGGCCTATCTAATCTTGGTAGTTCATTATAAGACCACGCAAAACAATCCTTATATCTCTTTAAGACTACCAATAACTGGTCCCTGTCAAGAGCACTTAACCAAGCATTGATATAAGTGGGTTACTGTGTAGAACCTTCCCCTAAATTGACTTCTTCCAAGGGGTCTTGTACTTGAGCACTCACTAATGCTTCTCTTTTGATTTCTTCTATCCTCGAAGCAACTTCTTTGCTTTGTTCTGCTCTCACTTTCTATAGTTCAACATCTTTTCCTTCTTCCTCATAGACAAAGTCTATCCATAAGGCTTATTCTTTCTGTATTTCTTGGACTTCTGTTTCGATGTCCAATGCACAGTATTTATCAAAGGTCAATGACCTAACCTGTTGTTACTCCTACTTACAACCAACTACCATGGTTTCTCTCTCTTATTCTTGAACCTTCTGGACTATTGATTTTATATCGAATATTGAAAACCTAACTAAAGCCAAAGGTCTGGTTTCTTGCTTATAACCAGGTATCATTATCATCCTTGATGATGAATTCTTCATCAGTACTCTCCTGCACTAAGTGCTTTAGGTGTGCTACTTCCTCATCATCCGTCACTTTAGCTAAACCATCAAGTTTTCTCAATATACTGAGTGGTATCTGTAGACGTCCTCGAACGCCCCGGGGAGGGATGAGTCCCCCGTTCCGTTCGTCTTGGGCTCACTATAGTTCATGACTCTAATTGTCACGGTTCGTAATCTGAACCAAAGAGTCCAAATCCGGCAAATCGTTTTGAGAAAATAGATTTTTTGAAAGAAGTGCCAAACATGGACTGCTTTGCCAGATAAAGAGTCGCCACCTAAATATTTTATTTTTGGAAAATTTAGGAAACCCTGACTCGTGCCTAAGGCCACGTGTCCGTCATCACCAAAGTTGCCTCGGCTCGGGAACTTGGGTATGATTGGGGAAGATCACTTCGTGAGTACCCCTGCTAGCCCGATCAGAGATCGGCCTCTACTAACCATGATATCTAGTTTTGAAAACATTATGTGTTCTTATTCCAGTTATTAGCCTAGATTTACTACGTGATGCGCACAGCATACAAGTATAGACCAGATCGCCTGAATTGGAACAAAACATTTCATGTTTGTTTTTTTGAAAGATGGTTTGTTACCCGCAAGTAGGCTTAAAATGCAGATTTTGCCACCCTCAGGTGGGCTTAGAAAAGATGGTTTTGCCACTATCTAGTGGGCATAAAACTCACAGTTGATGATTTGTCCCAATCCAAATAATCCAACCTTCACCCACAGACATTTAGGCAGTTATATCACACAAGCAAATAGCCTCATGGTAAGCATGCTATTCATGGCAGTCACTCACACGCATGCAAGGATGCTAAAGCATAAAAACTCACCGAGTACTCCAAGCCAAAACAAAAGCTAATTAGAAATCCATGCATGATCTTAACTATACAGGAATGCCTAATGCAACTGTAGACACCCCATTTTTGACCGACCTTAAGACTCAGACGTCACCGATTGAGCGCTTGGTGATGTTGCATATTGTGCTCGTTCAGAGGTTTCAGAGTCTCGGTTGCGAGCCTTGCCTCCAGACTTCCGGACTCTTTCGTGCTTTGCCTCGGTTTGCGAACCAGGCTCTATTTTCTCTCTGCTTTCTTCCCAGGAAGGAGAGGTCTCGTAGATCATCTCTCATTGGCCATAGGCTACGTTTCGTGGTCGTAGGCCACTTTTCCCGTTTCGGAGCCCGGTTCCCGGTGTTCGGAGCCGTCAACCGTGTGCCTCAGTTCGGGACCACTTAACCACCTCCGTTTGCTCCGGTTCTTGGCATACACCTTATTTCCTCCCTTTTGAGGGACACTCTGGTCCGAGAGACCAACTTCGCGGTCGAACACCACTTCCGGTGCCTGACAGCCAGTTTTCGGGGCCTCGGACTGCGCGTTTTGGCCCCTGAACCTTCATTTTGCATCGGTTTGGGCTCATTTTTGGTGGAGGCCAGCAATTTTGCGGAAAAGCCAACTTTTTTTTGGTCCAAAGTGGTTCAGCATGAATCTGGGAAGGAGAAAAATCTGCGCGGCTTCACCAAAACGGGCGTAACTCTTTGCACAAGAGGAATTAAGATATGAGGCCACCACCATTGGAAAGCTTACTTCCGGGGCTTAATTTTTTACTCAAGAATCTCCTAAGTCCAAGTCCGGGGGGAGGAGATATGGTTGGTTAAAGTCCGGTTGGACCGAATCTATGTGGCTTCACGAAAAATGGCATACTTTTTCCACAGGAGGAATTTTGATGCAAGGTTTGTGGCATTGGAAAGCTAACGTCTGGGGCTTCATCCTAGGGGGTGGCCAGCCACTTTTCCCTTTTGACCTGGCCGGCCAGCCACCTTTTTCTGGCCGGCTGGCCACTTACCTGGTGGATGATTTTTTTTTCCCTTTTGACTTGGCCGGCCATTCTTGCCTTCCTAAGTGTGTTCCATCCGTATATTTTGTTTTGCACTTCACCCATGTCCGAGGGTTTGGCCTTTTGAGGGGGAAAATTGAATTTAAATCTCCCCCTATTTTTCCCCCCTTTTCCCCACACCTTTGCCTATATAACCAGCCCCTCCCCTTCAGTTTTAAGGGTTAGAAAATTTGGTTTGAGCCTCCTACATCCAATCTCTCTCTCTCTCTCTCTCTATATATATATATATATATATTCCAAGCACCAAAACCCTTTGTTCCTGGACCCTTTTCTACACCACCACATAGCATCACCTCTCCATCCTACTTTCCAACACTTGGAGCTGGTTTTTCAAAGGCAAAGAGCACCTTTCTTTGGTTCAAAAGTTGTCAAAGGCATAGTCTTCAAGGGTGAGCTTCATTTTTCCCGTTTCTAGCCTATTCTTGATTTATTTATAAGCCATACTTTCTTACATTTTTGGGCTCTGACCCTAACTGGAGATAGGCTTATTTTGAGCTATTTTTCATGTTTGATTAAGGGCCTCTCCCTGTTTGAGGCCTCCTTTTTACACTTTGTGTTAAATCTCTCTTGTATGCTTGTTTCTTGCATATTATTTTTGGCCTATGTATAAACTGTTTTGAGCTTTGTCATAAAATGTAAAGTGGCTTATTTTAAGCCCTTCTTAAACATTGTTGAAGGGATAATCATTGTTTGAGGCTTCCATTTGCCACATGCCTTTATATCCCTCTTTTGGCCTTATTTTTGCATGATTTTTTAGCCCTTTGTGCTTATTTTTTTTGGCTTTGGTCCGAACTGTAAATGAACTTATTTTGACCCCCTCTTAATGTTTCATTAAGGGTCTTTTACTGTTTGAAGCATCCTTTTTGTACTTTGTGTTATAGCTCTCTTTTTGGCCTTATCTTGCATAGTATTTTGAGCATGCTTGTGCACTGTTTTGGGTTTGATCATAAATTGTAAAAGGTCATATTTTAGGTCCCTCTTAAACTTTTTTTGAAGGACCTTCAGCTGTTTGGGGCAAGCATGCATCACTTACTTCTTTGTCCTCCTTTAGGCCCACTTTTTGCATGAGAGTTTTGCCATACTTGTATCTGTTTTTGTGGCTTGTGGTAAACTGCAAAGTACCATATTTTGGGCCCCTCTTCGACATTGTATAAGAGCCCTTCTCTGTTTAGGGTCAGAAGCTGTCACTTGCTTCATTATCTTGCTTTTGGGACAATTTTTGCATGCTAGTTTAGCCCCATTTGCGTTCGCTGTTTGGCCTTGCTTAGAACTGTAAATATGCTTATTTTTGGGCTGTCTTGATTCTGTCTTCACACTCCATGTTCGAATAATGCATGCATTGCATAGTCATAGGTCATTCCGTATGCCTAATTTCGTGTTTCGGGATTCATTTCATGCATCGGGTGTGATTTTGCCATCTTTCGGGGCTATTTTGCATCACTTATTGCCTCTAAAATTTGCATGCTAATATGCCATATTCCATGCTTTGCCATGTCTTGTTAGAGTGGCATTTCGTGCCTTAGGGTCGGTCTTCGGTTTGCGTGCACGTGTGCACGTATTTCGAGTGTCTCATTTTCATCTAATGGCCTCTTATGTGAGTGTGGCTGAGGTCCAGTCATGTTGGTGTAAGTCCATTATGCATTGTGTATGCCATTTCATTCCATAGCATTGTATATACTAGGTTGTATGTTAGCGCATTGTGTATGCCATGTTACCTCGTGCGTCGTGTATGCCATTTCATAGCATTTCGCATGTTAGGTTGTATCTTAGTCGCATTTCATACATGTCATGCATATTGCATTGTGTTCGGGATAGGAGTTAGCCCGAGCACGGGAAACGAGGTACGTTTCGTACTTCGAGTGACGGAACGTGTCTCAATTCCCCAGTCCCCGACACTCCGGGTCATCCATGATGGAGTTAGGTCTTGTTGTGTTTTCATGTGCATTCATTTCATATCGAGTTGTGCAATTCGACTCCTCGGCCATCATGCATCGAGATGCGTGATTGGTGGCACGAGGATCGATGCATGCATACATTTGTGAAAATACATTGCCATGCCCCTTTCCTGCTCTCTGCAAAGAAATCAAGAATCAGCCTTCCGAGGCGTATGCTTTCCAAAAAATTATTGCAAAACAGAGGCTAATTGGGGCATCACAAAGGATTTCCGCAAAGACAACCCGGATAAGCATCATTCATCATCTGAAGAAGAGTCAAGGCAGTCCCTGGCTTGCATGCCAGTTTATTGTTTTCTTAGTTAATTTGGTAATTAATTAGGATTTTTGTACATATTTGGAGTGTATTATTCATTTGGACTGTACTATTCATTTGGGACTGTATATTATTTTATTCGGACCCTCTGTGCGAGGGCATAATTGTAATAAGTGTGCGTGTGTGTGATGTATGTCTTCCCACCCCACGTCTTTCTTCCCTTTTATTTACCTGCTTATGATGGTTAGATTAGGGCATGTTTCAATTAGCATACAATATGATAGCATGTTTGCATTCATTCATCTATCTTGCATGCACCGGGCTCGGCGCATCATACTAACTGCATTCGTATTTCAATTCTAAGTTGAATACATGTTAGCTGTAGCATTCCATACGCCATGTTTAGAGTAGCCGAGCCTGCTATAGTTGCATTTTTGCATGTGTTGCATTAGGCATTTCTGTATATTTAGAATCATGTATGGATTTCTAATCAGTTTCTGTTTTGGCTTGGATTACTCGGTGAGTTTTATGCTTTAGCATCCTTGCATGTGTGTGAGTGACTGCCATGAATAGCATGCTTACCATGAGGCTATTTGCTTATGTGATATATCTGCTTGAATGCCTGTGGGTGAAGGTTGGGTTATTTGGATTGGGACAAATCGTCAACTGTGAGTTTTAAGCCCACTAGATAGTGGCAAAACCATCTTTTCTAAGCCCACCTGAGGGTGGCAAAAATCTGCATTTTAAGCCTACCTGCGGGTAGCAAACCATCTTTCAAAAACAAACATGAAATGTTTTGTGCCAATTCAGGCGACCCGGTCTATACTTTTATGCTGTGCACATCACATAGTAAATCTAGGCTAATAACCGGAATAAGAACGCACAATGTTTTCAAAACTAGATATCATGGTTAGTAGAGGCCGATCTTTGATCGGGCGAGTGGGGGTGCTCACGAAGTGACCTTCCCCAATCGTACCCAAGTTCCCGAGCCGAGGCAACTTTGGTGATGACGGACACGTGGCCTTAGGCAACGAGTCAGGGTTTCCTAAGTTTCCCAAAATAAAATATTTAGGTAGCGACTCTGTATCTGGCAAAGCAGTCCATGTTTGGCACTTCTTTCAAAAAATCTATTTTCTCAAAACGATTTGCTGGATTTGGACTCTTTGGTTCGAGATTAAGAACCGACACAAATCGAGTACGAACTGTAGCGAGGTCCCCCCGCGGGCTTGTTACAGTTTCTGGCGACTCTGCTAGGGATTTATAGAACTTGACTCAAAGTCATGATATCTGGTTTTGACTACACTTGTGTGTTTCTTTGCATTGCATTTGCATTGGTGCACCTAGGACACCGTGTTTGTCATCTGTTATTCCTGAACGGTTTGCCGGAGGCTTGTCTTGTCAAGGCATAACCATAAGGCTGACCGGTTATGGGCTCTGCCAGTATGGGAACACAAACCCCGATTTTACCGGGGCACCCTTTTTGACCATTCGACCTAGTGCATATCAAAATCCGTAGTGACCATTCCAAACTAGGATAGGTTGCTTACCCGATATAGGTTGTTTGAAACCGCTGCGTGCGTAGTGAAACCCTAGCTCCTGACAAAATAGGACAGGGAAACCCTACCCCAGCATAAGGGTGTTTTGGCTCTCACTTGCTTGTTATGTGCTTTTAGAGTGCGTCTCTACATGAATGCATGTATCGGGCCATGAAGTTTGGGCATCAGGCTTCCGGGCACCAATTCAGTATTTTGGGATTCAGTTTACTTGAGGGTAACCACAGCAAAATTTTGGGGCAGACCAAGAGAGGGCACACGTCTCCGTTATGCTCATATCTGCTTTGGTGAAGTTAGGTGAGATGTCGATGTTTTCCTTTTGCTAGGTAGTCCTCGAACCATAGCTTCGAAGGTTCAAATCCCTGCACGTTGGACTAGTGCCGATAGACTTTGTTAGGTCGAGATTCAATTCAAGGGCAACCAGTGTTCTTTTCACGAGGCAAGGCAAAGAAGGGCTGCACAGGCTCATTGGTTCATCCGATCCGACAATCACCAATCACATCATCAAGAGACCCGTGATGGCACAGGTTCGAAGAATTTGTGGATGATAGCGCTTAAATCGTGGAACCGCCATGCAGCCGAGACCAGATTGAAACGCAACACCCATCTGGGGCATTCGCCTCATATCCACTTTTGGGACCCCAAATTAACTTTGACCCAATTCCGCTTAATCAAGATTTGCAGGTTCCAGATCTCGAGAAGGGCGCTCAAGCCCAAGTTTTCACTTCGTGCACTTAATGAGAGGCGTTATCCCCTTGATGCTAATGACCCCAATCTGACCGCAGTGAAAATTGCGAACCTTGAGAAGCAATTCAAAAAGGCATAGGGCCTTAACTCCATTCCCGACATTGAGGATGGGCACACCGAGTCTGCTGTACGGCTCCCAGACAAATTCAAAATGCCATATATTGACCGTTTCGACGGGTCCGAGATCCAATGGTACATATCGACTTTTCTTGATGTCCTGGCCGATGGGTCCGACTAAGCCACGTAAACTCTCTTTGTATGAAAGAACCTGCCGGGTATAGCACCACTTAAGACGCTAAGTTGGAAGATAAAGTGAAACAAAACTGGGAAGAACTGGCTGAGGCCTTTGTTGATCAGTATTCTTACAATACCCAGGTTGAAATGACCATGCAAGAGCTTGAAACAACCCGTCAGAACCCAACAGAGCCTTTTGTGGAATTTGTTGCAAGGTGGAGGGCAAAGGCATCACAGATGACAAATCGCCCTTCTGAAAGAGATCAAGTGCAGATGATGGTGTGAAACCTCGAGCATGATATGTTGCAAAAGTTGATAGTGGCTCCGCTATTCACTTTCAAAAGTTTGCATGAACTGGGGGTTCAGGTCGAGAATGCGTTCAACAGCAGGATCATTCCCAGAACAAGTGAACCGACAAGGAGGGCGATTGCAGGGAGTACCAATGCCGGAAGTATCACTATTCCCGAACCCACTGAAATCAATACAGTCGTCATAGTCAACCCTTTTGCCAAACCAAGCCTACGACTAACCAGCCTAGCCTAAGCTCAGGGCAGAACTTTCACCCCCCTCTATATGAGCCTGACTAGCGCACTAAAACTCCTGATGGAAAAAGGGCATCTCAAACCCCTTGAGCCTTGGCCTCTCCCGAACCCTCTTCCGGCTACGCATGATGCTACCCAAGATCGCGATACCATCAAGAACCGCCATACTATCGATAACCGCCTGCTTTTCGCCATGAAGCATGTGATCTGTTTGACAATGGGGTTGTCCTCCCGCCAAGCTCTGCAAAGTCTATCGGCACTGGATCGGTGAACTTGGGGGATAATGTGATGTGATTAGGAGATGAACCACCTGCGGGCGGCGCTTGATTGACTCCAGATATGGTGGATGGCACACATTGTTTTGAGCATTTGTGAATGTTGGTTTTTGTACATTCTGACTTAGGTATTGGGTCAGTCTTGTTGTGTTATTTTGAGTCTGTCTCTTTGTCTCGAGTCAGTCTTTTTGATTAAGGGTCTGTCTTGTTGTATCGAGTCAGTCATGTTGTACAAAGGTCGGGTGATTCCGAGGGTGTTACCTCGGGCATCACCATTTTGTTTTGCATTTGTCTTTTCATTTTTTTTAGTCTGTTTCTGCCTGGAGCTGGTTACACCAACAGATTTGAATGAACAGCAGTGATTTTCACATTCTTGTGTTTGCCTCTGCCTTGTGCCGGTTGTGCCAGAAATTCTAAATGAGATGGCAGTATTTGACTAAGAACTCTGTCTTTTCTGTGCCTTGAAGTCATCATAATGACCTGAGTTTTTCAAAACTTTGTGAACACTGCGGTGAAAACAAAAAGGGAGGAATTCCTCGGGATTTGCAAAACTTTGATCAAATTGAGAGAAAAAGAGGCGTGCTAAGCCCTTAATAAATGAAAACATGCTTGTTAGTGTGAGTACTGAGAAGGACCCTAGCTTTGATCCAGATTGGTTCTACACTGTCTTCAGCACGAGCGATTTGTCACTTTCTTAAAAATTTTCAGAAACAAAATGTTTTGCGTGGTCCTGCGAAGACCTGTGTGGAATCGCTCTTGAGATTGTGCAATTTTAGGATCGCCTCACCGAGACTTGAGCCCTTGCTTTCAAACCTTGACCTTGGGTTCAGAGTGTTCAACGGTCAACCGCGATATGAGGCCTGTGTTGCCAGATTTGAAACAGCCCTCGAACAAGAGGCACCAAAGTCAGATCAAGAAGATCGACCATCGTAAGAAGCTATGGTTAGAATGTAAGCACCCCTCGAATTAGGGGCGAAAATGTAGGAGGTGCTCGAAGAGCCGAAGATGGATCCTTCTGCAAATCAATACAACAGCCACTCTCTTGGATACGGATGGCTTCGAGATCCTAAAACCATTTGGCATGGACTTGTTACACTTTACCCTTTGAGAGGCTCGCTGGGTCGAAAACCCGGAAGGGCGACCCAGGCAAAAGTTAGAGCAAGAAAAGATATATACAAAAAAAAAAAAAAAAGAGAAGAAAAAGAATTGAAAAGAAAAGAAAAACAGAAGCTCGCAAGGTCGAAAACCCGCAACGGGCGCCTTGGCAAAAGTTAGAGCCAAAAAAGGAGAGGTTAATACCCGAGTGTACCTTAACCCCGAACTACGTAAGGCTTGATTCCCATGTTTGGGATACGTAGACAACTTCATTCTGAAGTCCAGCCGTAAAACACTTCAAATTTGATTTTGTCCATGCGATGGTTCTGGTCATCTTTGTCTTCTCTGTATCTGAGGATTTGGTTGTGTTTGTCACTCTGAGGATTGCTTACAATGCGCTGCGGTGCCATCCAAACAAGGGGAAACTTTCCATTGTTATTCAACAAAGGCCGTTTCAAACAAGTGGCAACTTTCCGCTGCTATGCCTACTCTTCAAGCATCGGCGCTTTTCCTTGATCCGAGGTTGTGCATCTCAGGAGTAGGTTTCATGCTCGTTGAGTAAGTGGCCATTTGCAAAAATAGTTTTTGAAAATTTTTACTGAGATTGACTAATTTTCTTGAAAATTGTTCCATCTTTTCTAAAAAAACTGGACCATTTCCTGGACCCAAAAAGGAAAATTTTCAGTGCTCATAGCCTGACTTGCGTGATTTCAAATCAAAAGTTGAACAAGCATGTTAATCTAACTCTCATGTTGGTCAAAACTGTTTTAGTAAAAAGCAAAAACAAAAAAATGGTCGAAATGATGAACTAGGGGCACAGTTGAGTCAGGCTTCCTGTCTTTTCCCTGTTGTCAATGCATTTGCCAAAAAGGGCACTCTACCTGCCAGAAGAGGGCACAACTGGTTAACAAAGAAAAGGCGTAAAGCTCTTACACCCTCCAAGCAACGAGGTATCAAGCTGCTAAGCACGAATCGAATAGGGCAAGATATTCCACTCCATCATCTCGGACAGATCTTATCACGCCTAAACTCCCCAAAGAAAGCATCATCAACCGATGTTAGCCGCAGACGGTTACACACCCGGCCAGAAGAACCCTTCTATGGGAGGAATTCACTAGCTGTGAGCGGAAGAAAGAGAATCTAGCAGCATGCTAGGGGCAAGAGCCCGTAACTTCCTATTTATCCATCAACCACCCAAGGGAGGGATCGAAAAATGAGAGATTGAAGAATAGAGAGATGTGCGATGAGAGAAAAAGTGAGAAAAGGGCTTTTTTCAAAAAAAAAAAAAAAACAAGAGATTGAGTGCCGAGCGATGTGAGAGACACAAATAAGAAAGGGTGGAAAACAATACCCGGTGAAACAGGCTCCCTGTATACATCTGTGTGCCGTGTCTTTTGTTTTGTTTGTCTCGATTCCTGCTTTGAGTCGTCCCGAGTGTGTTTCGTTGTGTTTAGGTCGTTTACCTTTTGTTTTTCTGTGTTGAGACGCTTTTGGTCTGTGGGTCATTGTAGGCTCAATACCCGGTTGAGAATCCTTTTCTCATTTTCAAAAGAAAAATCATCCTGTGCTTAGAGTGCTGTGCCATTCTCCACATTTGTGAAAAACAGAATTGGTTCTTTCATAAAGCCGCAGGGTTCAACCCAGGTCATGTCAGAATAGTAAAACAAGGGCCTATTTGAAGCTGTTTAGGTTCCGGACTGCAAAGCAAAAGAAAAGAGAGAAAATTTGGAGCATCTTAGCATGTCTCAACTTTAGCAAAATCCGAGACTGCATTCTAGGTGCACCTTCGTGCCTCGCTGCTCGAGTATGAGTGTATCTCAACCCCAAGTGTAAGCCTGCTTCAAGTCCGAATGGCAGTCCAAGTAGCACTCGAGGGTTTCACATGCAGATGTTATCTCTCACCAATATGAACAGGGTGTGCCCTTTTTGAGCTGAGTGTGTTGCAAAGTCCTCTAAGAGGCAAATCAGAGGCACCAGAGTATATATTTGATGATCCTCTATTGCATAGAATGTGAACTTTCATATACACTGCTGTTGCATGAGTGCTGCGCATCGTTATGATTCATGCATAGAATATGCTTTCTTTCAATTCCACATAGAATATGCTTTGCTTGTTTCATGCATAGAATATGCTTGCTTTCAATATTGCATAGAATGTGCTTCCATACTTGCATAGAAAATGCCCGTATCTTTTGCATAGAAAATGCCCCCATACTTGCATAGAAGATGCATTTTATCGCACTTTCTTGTTCATTTTATCTCGCTCGCACTATCTTGTGCACTTACACTTTGTATCTCATTTGCACTGTCTTGTGCATCTTGTGGTTGTATCTCACTCAAGACCGCCTTGTGCATTTCAAAACACTCGCTTATTTAGCGATCGCTACCGCTTAGTGTATCGTGACCGCCTTGTGCATTTCAAATCACTCGACTGCTTTTGTGCATTTCTAATCACTCATACTGCTTTTGGCGATCGCACTATTTTGTGTAATTTATCATTCGCGCTTATTTTGTGCAACTCAATCGCTTGCGCTTTTACATTCGCGCTTATTTTGCGATCGCGACTGCTTTTGTGCGCTTTATCACTCGCTTATTTTATGACCTCAATCGCACTGTTTTGTGCAATTTATCATTCACGCTATTTTGCGCACCTCAATCGCACTGTCTTGTGCTTTGCATATCACATCGCACTATCTTATGCATTTCAAATCAATCGCGCTGTTTAGCATATCGCACTATTTTGTGCATTGTATCATTCGCTATCTCACGCTGGCCCTACCCGCACTTGTTTGTGCATAACATTTCACTTGCGCTTATTTTATGCGCGACATTACTTGCATTGTGCATGCATTTTATCGCGCTATCTTGGCGATCTCAATTGCATTTGTTAGTGCATTGCATCGCGTTATCTTGGCGACCTTATCTCAGATCGCACTATTTTGTGCATTCACCCCGCTTTGTACCGTTTTGTACACCTTTAGCATCGCACTATTTTGTGCATCTATTTAGCAATCGCTTTTGTGCATTCACTCAGATCGTGACCGCCTTTGTGCACATTGTATTTTTGCATCATTCGCACTGTCTTGTGCACTCCTCGGTCTAAGGAGACCTTAAATCCTACATGATCATTCGCGTTGTTTTGCGCATCGTACTGCATTTTACTTGCATTTCATCGCACTGTCTTGTGCACTCTCTAGTCTAGGAGACCTTAAATCCTCTGGTCTGGAAGACCTTAAATCCCGTATCTTCATTCGCACTATCTTGTGCACTCTCCGGTCTAGGAGACCTTAAATCCTCTAAAGGTGCAATTCCTTTGGTGTTTGTCGTGCCCGAACGACTTCCGGTGGTCTGGTATAGCCACCTGCCTGTGTTAGCGGTGAGTTCCTAGGAGACTAACTGAGACGGTGGAAACTAGAGTTCGAATGGCTCATGCCTAGAATGCAAAGGTTCGGGATTTTCGAGACTAAAGTCTGGTTTAAATACCTAGGGGTATATCCTCGGCTTGAAATCTGTATGGCAGCTCCATAGATTGAGATAGCATATGTGTGCGCCTCAATTCTGGATACTGAATCAACCTAGTCTGTCACCCTGTTGGAAAATAGGGAAAGCTACGACCATAGTCAAGAAGAAAAGTAGTACTTGCAGTTCAACCAAGAAGAAGCGAAAGATCCCCAGCAGCATGAGGCACGATATTGTATGTACGGTTCATTTGAGGTCGGCGCGACTGCATAAAACCGCATGTAGTGTACCTTCTCCGTGTGAGACGAATGAGAATTGAACAATTCTCCGACTCTTAACGCATGAAATGTAGTTGTTGCTTTGCATTCTTGCTTAAACCTGCATCTATTTGTGAATACTTGTTTCATTACTTTGTCGATTTGCATGATCATGAGGTATTTTTGGCTTCTTGTATTGTCATTGTATTTTGCCCCCTCGCCGCAGCACATCTTTGTTTATCTCACTGCTTTTGTCTAAGTCTTCGCCTTATCAAAATGGGTCGCCTCTAGGCTTTGACATTCACTCCGCCACTTATGACTTTCAAGTTCACAAAGAGGGGCAATCAGAGACACCCCATTTTCGACCGACCTTAAGACTCAGACGCCACCGATTGAGCGCTTGGTGATATTGCATATCGTGCTCGCTCAGAGGTTTCAGAGTCTCTACCGCGAGCCTTGCCTCTAGACTTCCTGGACTCTTTTCGTGCTTTGCCTCGGCTTAGAACCAGCTCGCTTTCTCTTCCCAAGGGAGGAGAGGTCTCAGAGATCATCTCTCGGGTCAGAGGCTACGTTCGTGGTCGAGGCCACTTTTCCCGCTTTGAGAGCCCGGCTCGGCTGAGCCACTGTGCCTCGGTTCGGGATCGCTTAACCACCTCCGCTTGTCTGCTTTTGGCATACACCTTATTTCTCCTTTGAGGGACATCAGGTCCGAGAGACCAACTCAAGGTCGAACACCACCGCCGGTCCTCGACATGGGCCAGGGCCAGGTCAAGCTTTGGCCCCGAACCTTCATTTTGCATCGGTTTGGGCTCATTTTGGTGGAGGCCTTATTTTCATTATTAGGAAGCTTGTAAGAGAGGAGGCCAGCAATTTTTCTGAAAATCCAACTTTTTTGGTCCAAAGTGGTTCAAGATGAATGGGAAGGAGAAAATCATGCGGCTTTACCGAAACGGGCGTAACTCTTTTCACAAGAGGAATTAAGATATGAGGCCACCACCATTGGAAAGCTTACTTCTGGGGCTTCATTGTTTACTCAAGAATCTCCTAATTCCAAGTCCGGGGGGAGGAGATATGGCTGGTTGAAGTCCGGCTGGACCGAATCTATGTGGCTTCACGGAAAATGGCATAACTTTTTCCACAGGAGGAATTTTGATGAAAGGTTTGCGGCATTGGAAAGATAACTTCTGGGGCTTCATCCTAGTGGGTGGCCGGCCACTTTTCCTTTTTGACCTGGCCGGCCGGCCACCTTTTTCTGGCCGGCCGGCCACTTACCTGGTGGATGATTTTTTTTGCCCTTTTGACTTGGCCGGCCATTCTTGCCTTCCCAAGTGTGTTCCATCCATATATTTTGTTTTGCACTTCACCCATGTCCGAGGGATTGGCCTTTTGAGGAGGAAAATTGAATTTAAATCTCCCCCCCATTTTCCCCCCCTTTTTCCCACACCTTTGCCTATATAACCAGCCCCTCCCCTTCAGTTTTAAGGGTTAGAAAATTTGGTTTGAGCCTCCTACATCCAATGTCTTTCTCTCTATATTCCAAGCACCAAAACTCTTTGTTCTTGGACCCTTTTCTACACCACCACATAGCATCACCTCTCCATCCTCCTTTCCAACACTTGGAGCTGGTTTTTCAGAGGCAAAGAGCACCTTTCTTTGGTTCAAAAGTTGTCAAAGGCATAGTCTTCAAGGGTGAGCTTCCTTTTTCCCCTTTCTAGCCTTTTCTTGATTTATTTATAAGCCATACTTGCTTATATTTTTGGGCTCCAATCCTAACTGGAGATAGGCTTATTTTGAGCTATTTTTCATATTTGATTAAGGGCCTCTCCCTGTTTGAGGCCTCCTTTTTACACTTTGTGTTCAATCTCTCTTGTATGCCTCTTTCTTGCATATTATTTTTGGCCTATGTATAAACTGTTTTGAGCTCTGTCATAAACTGTAAAGTGTCTTATTTTGAGCTCTTCTTAAACATTGTTGAAGGGCTCATCACTGTTTGAGGCTTCCATTTGCCACTTGCCACTTGCCTTTATATCCCTCTTTTGGCCTTATTTTTGCAAGATTTGTTAGCCCTTTGTGCTTATTTTTTTTGGCTTTGGTCCGAACTGTAGATGACCTTATTTTGACCCCCTTTTCATGTTTCATTAAGGGTCTTTTTCTGTTTGAATCATCATTTTTATACTTTGTGTTATAACTCTTTTTTTGGCCTTATTTTGCATAGTATTTTGAGCATGCTTGTGCACTGTTTTGGGTTTGATCATAAACTGTAAAAGGTCATATTTTAGGTCCCTCTTAAACTTTGTTGAAGGATCTTCATCTGTTTGGGGCCAGAATGCATCACTTACTTCTTTGTCCTCCTTTAGGCCCACTTTTTGCATGAGAGTTTTTCCATACTTGTGTCTGATTTTGTGGCTTGTGGTAAACTGTAAAGTACCATATTTTAGGTCCCTTTTCGACATTGTATAAGGGATATTCTCTGTTTAGGGTCAGCAGCTGTCACTTGCTTCATTATCTTGCTTTCAGGGCCATTTTTGCATGCTAGTTTAGCCCCATTTGCGTTCGCTGTTTGGCCTTGATTAGAACTGTAAATATGCTTATTTTTGGGCTTTCTTGATTCTGTCTTCACACTCCATGTTCGAATAATGCATGCATTGCATAGTCATAGGTCATTCCGTATGCCTAATTTCGTGTTTCGGGATTCATTTCATGCATCGGGTGTGATTTTGCCATCTTTCGAGGCTGTTTTGCATCACTTATTGCCTCTGAAAATTTCATGCTAATATGCCATATTCCATGCTTTGCCATGTCTTGTTAGAGTGGCATTTCGTGCCTTAGGGTCGGTCCTCGGTTTATGCGGCACGCAGCACGATTTCGAAAGTGTCTCATTTTCATCTAATGGCCTCTTATGTGAGTGTGGCTGAGGTCCACTCATGTTGGTGTAAGTCCATTATGCATTGTGTATGCCATTTCATTCCATAGCATTGTGTATGCTAGGTTGTATGTTAGCGCATTGTGTATGCCATGTTACCTCGTGCGTCGTGTATGCCATTTCATAGCATTTCGCATGTTAGGTTGTATCTTAGTCGCATTTCATACGTGTCATGCATATTGCATTGTGTTCGGGATAGGAGTTAGCCCGAGCACGGGAAACGAGATACGTTTCGTACTCCGAGTGACGGAACGTGTCTCAATTCCCCAGTCACCGACACTCCGGGTCATCCATGATGGAGTTAGGTCTTGTTGTGTTTTCATGTGCATTCATTTCATATCGAGTTGTGCAATTCGACTCCTCGGCCATCATGCATCGAGATGCGTGATTGGTGGCACGAGGATCGATGCATGCATACATTTGTGAAAATACATTGCCATGCCCCTTTCCTGCTCTCTGTTGCAGCAAATCAAGAATCAGCAGTCTTCCGAGGCTTGGCGCGCTTTCCAAAAATTATTGCAAAACGGAGGCTAATTGGGGCATCACAGTGGATTTCCGCGCAAAGACAACCCGGATATGCATCATTCATCATCTGAAGAAGTGTCAAGGCAGTCCCTGGCTTGCATGCCAGTTTATTGTTTTCTTAGTTAATTTGGTAATTAATTAGGATTTTTGTACATATTTGGAGTGTATTATTCATTTGGACTGTACTATTCATTTGGGACTGTATATTATTTTATTCGGACCCTCTGTGCGAGGGCATAATTGTAATAAGTGTGCGTGTGTGTGATGTATGTCTTCCCACCCCACGTCTTTCTTCCCTTTTATTTACCTGCTTATGATGGTTAGATTAGGGCATGTTTCAATTAGCATACAGTATGATAGCATGCTTGCATTCATTCATCTATCTTGCATGCACCGGGCTCGGCGCATCATAATAACTGCATTTGTATTTCAATTCTAAGTTGAATACATGTTAGCTGTAGCATTCCATACGCCATGTTTAGAGTAGCCGAGCCTGCTATAGTTGCATTTTTGCATGTGTTGCATTAGGCATTTCTATATATTTAGAATCATGTATGGATTTCTAATCAGTTTCTGTTTTGGCTTGGATTACTCAGTGAGTTTTATGCTTTAGCATCCTTGCATGCGTGTGAGTGACTGCCATGAATAGCATGCTTACCATGAGGCTATTTACTTATGTGATATATCTGCCTGAATGCCTGTGGGTGAAGGTTGGGTTATTTGGATTGGGACAAATCATCAACTGTGAGTTTTAAGCCCACTAGATAGTGGCAAAACCATCTTTCTAAGCCCACCTGAGGGTGGCAAAAATCTGCATTTTAAGCCTACCTGCGAGTAGCAAACCATCTTTCAAAAACAAACATGAAATGTTTTGTTCCAATTCAGGCGACCCGGTCTATACTTTTATGCTGTGCGCATCACATAGTAAATCTAGGCTAATAACCGGAATAAGAACGCATAATGTTTTCAAAACTAGATATCATGGTTAGTAGAGGTCGATCTTTGATCGGGCGATCGGAGGTGCTCACGAAGTGACCTTCCCCAATCGTACCCAAGTTCCCGAGCCGAGGCAACTTTGGTGATGATGGACACGTGGCCTTAGGCAACATGTCAGGGTTTCCTAAGTTTCCCAAAATAAAATATTTAGATGGCGACTCTGTATCTGGCAAAGCAGTCCATGTTTGGCACTTCTTTCAAAAAATCTATTTTCTCAAAACGATTTGCCGGATTTGGACTCTTTGGTTCAAGATTAAGAACCGACACAAATCGAGTCCGAACTGTAGCGAGGTCCCCCCGCGGGCTTGTTACAGCAACACATGCAAAAATGCAACTATAGCAGGCTCGGCTATTCTAAGCATGGCATATGAGATACAACAGCTAACATGTATTCAACTTGGAATTGAAATACAAATGCAGTTAGTATGATGCGCTAAGCCCGGTGCATGCAAAACAGATGAATGAGTGCAAACATGCTATCATATTGTATGCTAATTGAAACATGCCCTAATCTAACCTTTATAAGCTGGTAAATAAAATGGAGAAAGACGTGGGGTTGGAAGACATACATCACACGTACTCACACTTATTACAATTGTGCCCTCACTCGGAGGTTCCGAAAGAATAATATACAGTCCCAAATAAATAATACAGTCCCAATAAATACAAAAATCCTAATTAATTAACAAACTAAACTAGGAAAGCTGTAAACTAGCATGCAAGCTAGGATCGCCGACTCGCTCCTCGGATGATGAATGATGCATGTTCGGGTTGTTTGGCACAGAAATCCATCGCGATGCCCCAATTAGCCTCTGTTTGCAATTGTTCTTGGAAAGCGCGCCAAGCTCCGGAAGGCTACTGATTCTTGATTTGCTGCAACAGAGAGTAGGAAAGGGGCATAGCAATGTATTTTCACATATGTATGCTTAACTACTCTTCAGGGAGTGTAGTCCTCAATCCTCGTGCCACCAATCACGCATCTCGATGCATGATGACCGAGGAGTCAAGTTGCATGACATAATATGAAATGAATGCACACATAAACACAACAAGACTGAGACTCCATCATGGATAATCCGAGTGTTTGGTGATCGAATTGAGACACGCTCATTACGGGTAATGAACGCACTCATTTCCCGTGCTCGGGCTAACTCCTATCCCAAACACAATGCAATATGCATGAGATGCATGAATGCAACTAAGATACAACCTAACATGCACAATGCTATGAAATGGCATGCACGATGCACGAGGTAACATGGCATACACAATGCTATGAAATGAAATGGCATACACAATGCATAATGGACTTACACCAACACAAGTGGACCTCAGCCACACTCACATAGGAGGCCATTTAGATGGAAATGAGACACTCAAGATGCGTGCACACATGCACGCAAATCGAGGACCGAACCTAAGGCACGAATGCCACTTTACCAAAGCATGGTAAGGCATGGAACATGATATGCAAACAAGCAAATTTCAGCACTAAAACATGATGCTAAACAGCCCCGAAGCATGGCAATATGGCACCCGATGCGTGAGATGAGACCCGAAACTCAAAACTGGGCACATGGAATGACTTATAGCTATACAAAGCATGCATTATTTGAACATGAAGCATGAAGACAGAGTCAAGGCAGTCCCAAAACATGAACTTTTCCAGTTTAGAGTGTGGCCAAAAAGTGCTAGCAAGATGGCTTAAATTAGCATGCAATTTTGACTGGCAAACATGGTTTACATGGCAAGTGTATGAAGCAGGTAAGAACTTGTGGGAGCTGAATAAATGGCTAAATCGGAAGGGGCAAATTTTAGTAGATTGACATTAACCGGCTACATCCTGCAGACATTAACCGGCTGCATCCTGCAAGACTAGGATGAGCCGAATACAATACGTAAGCCGATTAAGAAAGGATCTTTGAGGCCGAATAGAAGAACGGGTAATGATTGAAAAGTAGGCCCAGGCCCCGAGGCCTCAAAAGGAACAGATATAAATAAAGAAGTAGCATTCTTGGAATGGTATGTAAGAATGACTTCATTAAATAGAAAACAAGCTTTCTTGAGTATAAGAACTGACTTGCCCGTCGGAGTGCTAACCCCGGCACCCCCGACCGGTGTGTCTGTCTTTGCAGGTGACTAGCTGAGGATCAAGAGCGTCTCCCAGGATCTGAAGAGTATTTCCAGAACCACTTCCCCACAATTGGCGCCGTCTGTGAGAATACTCAAGTACATCCATTGAAGGCATGACGCAAGATCCTCCGATAACCATTGACGAGACTACACAGAGAGACGACATCACTCCGGCAAATATGCTCGGGAAGGAAACCATCGCTGCGAGACGCGCCTTGAATTTTGACTCGCCAACGACTTCAGCGCAGGAGACGATGCAAGCCATCATAGAACAAGCTAAACAGAATGAACAAAGGCTGGAAAATATGATCGCAGAAAATGAACGCCTCCATCAAGATTTGTCCCTAGAAGTAGCAAAATCCAAAGAAGCCACGCGCCAAGACCCCGAACGACCCCTGAGGGCAGGTAGACAACGACCTTGAGCCCGACCAAGGGAAACCGACAACGACTCCAACTCATTATCCACGGAGCATAACAAGGGACGCTCAGACACTTCCAGCTCCTCTGAAAAAAGTCCACACACAAGGAACAAGCGCAGAAGAAGCAGTTCAAACGAAGAGGACCGGCACGATCCTTTTATCCGACGAATTGCGAAGGCGGCCCTGCCCAAGAAGTTCAAAGCTCCATCATTTACTCTTTATGACGGAAAATTAGACCCCACCGATTATATACGTCACTACAAGCAGGCCATGACGTTGCATGTAGACAATGAAGCCCTTATGTGCCAAATATTCCCCAGCAGCTTAGGGCCATTAGCTGTCAGATGGTATTACAAGCTGGAGCTGGCTTCGATTAGAAGTTTCCATCAATTACAAAAATCCTTCAGGGCCAGGTTCATCACCAACGAGGTACAGCCGAAACAAGCCGACTCTCTCTGGGCTATGCAAATCCAACTAGGAGAAACGCTGAGAGCATATTCGGCGCGATATTGGGAGTGCTTCAATCTCGTTGACGACGCTTGCAACGACTCCATGGCCGTCACTGCCTTCAAAATGGGACTACATCTTGATAGTGCTCTTCGCAACTCCCTGACCAGAAGACCCCCCAAAAAAGTCTGGGCGTTGATGAAGAAAGTCGAAGAGTATTGCAAAGTGGAAGACGATGCCTTGAGGATTAAAGCCAAACAAGTGTCCACCAAACCCAAGACCTCCTAAATTGCTCAACCGATAAGTTCCGGCCACCTTCGAGCCTTGAGCCGCGAGAACGCATAAACGAGACAAAGGCGGGTTTTGCCGATCGAGTGATCAATGCTCCCACCCGACGAATGAACAATTGCAAGTCGACAGTAGACGCTCGAGGCGCCCTGACAAAAAGTACACGGAACTGTCAAAGCCAATCACCGCGGTAATGACCAAAATCCAACACCTTCCATTCTTCAAATGGCCATCAAAGATGGTGGGGCCACCCGATACACGCATTTAAGGGACCGGAGGTGCGAATATCACAAAGATCACGCCACGAATGTAGAGTTGCTATGCATTAAAAGATCACCGAAGAACTGGTGCAAGACGGCCGATCGCAGAAGATGTGAAACAGGAAGGCCAACCAAGGCATTAGCATTGAGGCAGATTCCCCCACTTGGCGTGATCCATGTAATTTACAAACCGCCACACCCCTAGCCATGCACACAATTCAATCGTGATCTAACTCTAAAGGGCGTCAGATTTCGATCGACCGTCCGAAGAAGTCCGACTAATTGCCCTCAACGATTCGACCTCAATGACGCAAATGGCTTCCCACATTGATCCATTGGTCATTGATTACGATAAACCGTTCATCATTGAACGAATTCTCATAGACCTAGGGAGTAGTTCAGAGGTCATGTACTACCAAACTTTCATCAAGTTCGGCCTCAACGAAGCCTGATCTATCTCCCCACCACCCACTGCTCGCTTTAATTAATCCCGAATATCCATTGGGCAAGGTCACATTACCTGCTCGAGCGGTTCCAGAACGGTCGGCGGAATTTCGTCATGAAGCTCCTCCAGATAATGCCATCATGGGAAGAACTCGCTACATATCATGAAGGCCGCCCCAAGCACTTACCGCCGATCTCAAGGCTTCCCAACAACCCACGGATTGAAGAAATACGTGGTTCCCCTAATCGCACAAGCAGAGTTCGATGAAAACCCTATCATCGACCCGACCAGGCTATGATACTCAGAAATATATTTCGCCTCTACAATACGAACTATTTTCCCTCGTGACTCAAAATCATATGTCCATTCCCAGTGGGGCACTCGCCCGAATTGGCCAAATTAAGTCTCCGGATTCGGAGCGCCCTTCATGGATATCACGATTGGCCAAATCAAGTCTCCAAATTCGGAGCCCCCTTTGGCGCATGACGCCTTAGGGCCAATTAAGTCTCCGGATTCGGAGCGCCCTTCGTGGATATCACGATCGTCCAAATCAAGTCTCCGGATTCGGAGCCCCCTTTGACGCATGACGCCTTAGGGCCGATTAAGTCTCCGGATTTGGAGCGCCCTTCGTGGATATCACGATTGGCCAAATCAAGTCTCCAGATTCGGAGCCCCCTTTGGCGCATGACGCCTTAGGGCCGATTAAGTCTCCGGATTCGGAGTGCCCTTCGTGGATATCACGATCGGCCAAATCAAGTCTTCGGATTCGGAGCCCCCTTTGGCTCATGACACCTTAGGGCCGATTAAGTCTTCGGATTCGGAGCGCCCTTCGTGGATATCACGATCAGCCAAATCAAGTCTCCGGATTTAGAGCCCCCTTTGGCGCATGACGCCTTAGGGCCGATTAAGTCTCCGGATTCGGAGCGCCCTTCGTGGATATCACGATCGGCCAAATCAAGTCTCCGGATTCGGAGCCCCCTTTGGCGCATGATGCCTTAGGGCCGATTAAGTCTCCGGATTCGGAGCGCCCTTCGTGGATATCACGACACAAATCAAGTCTCCGGATTCGAGCCCTTTGGCGATGACGCCTTAGGGCATTAAGTCTCCGGATTCGAGCGCCTTCGTGGATATCACGATCGCCAAATCAAGTCTCCGGATTCGAGCCCCTTTACGCATGACGCCTTAGGGCCGATTAAGTCTCCGGATTCGGAGCGCCCTTCGTGGATATCACGATCGGCCAAATTAAGTCCCCGGATTCGGAGCCCCCTTTGGCGCATGACGCCTTAGGGCCGATTAAGTCTCCGGATTCGGTGCACCCTTCGTAGGTATCACGATTGGCCAAATCAAGTCTCCGGGTTCGGAGCCCCCTTTGGCACATGACGCCTTAGGGCCGATTAAGACTTCGGATTCGAGCCGATTAATCTCCTTAAGGCCGAAAGGGCCCTGGGTTCAAGCCTCCAAATATAGAGCCCGCTTTAGTGCTTTAGAGGATTATTGCATTAATTCGTTCGGCCATACTAATCGGTCTACAGTGCTAAGTGCTAATTACGTCTCCGAATCCGGAGCAAACGTTGGCACGAACAAAAGATATTGATAATTGATCCTATGTAACACACTAGAACAGATCATACATTCGAAGTAATGTGCTTTAGTACACAAGCAAAATTCAAAATAACACGTAAATAGATTTAAAATAAAACCATTTATTTGATTAAATAGTTGTTACATAAACACAACCCGCATTCGAACATTACAATATCGTAAGCAAAAAAGGAACAAGACGCCGTAGAAGCAAAGATCGCCGGATCGACGATCGCCGCCTAAACCCTCCACGGCAAGTAATACCTTGAACCAGCTTATGCTTAAGCCCACGACTTGCATAGCGCCAAACTTCCCCTGATACCATTGACAATGTCAAGGCAAAGATCCAGGACAAGGAAGAATGAACTTGACAGTTGTTGTCTCTCCTTTTGGGGTGATCTGCTTCGACGACTTGGAGACTCACAAATCTCAGGCTCTTTTGTTGACCTAACTCCCCCACGGGTAGGTTTTTCACAAAACCATCTAAACACCAAACTTGACCGAAGTTTGAGCCTCAGAATCAAAAATCACCATCCCATACAAGGAATGATGAGTCAAGTGGGATTATTGTCAAGCGCCTACTCCTTTTATTCTCAGCAACGACCGCGATCTCGAGGTCCCAATCCCAAGAAAATTTTGTTAATGCCAAAAAATGCATTAGCTGAATAAGACAAGCGTCGATTGACATTCGCCATAACCGCCATCCCGACGGCTGGCCGAAACGCGCACTGGCTGGGCCAAAGCGAAATAGATTTATTAAACCAGTCGGCCAAGTCTTCACATGCCGATCACCCTCGACCAGCCCACTAATCCAACTGGCCAAGCATCAATGCGCTGACCCAAGTCAAAGATAAATGACCGTTGAAATAGCCTCAATAAAACCTTAACGGTCGTCGCGAATGTGCCGATCCTGCCCATGTGCAGATCCTGCCGATAAGCCCGCGTATCGCCGGACAGTTAATAGCTACCTGGGTCGGACAATATTTAGACATTCATTCAAACATTTAAGCAACACGAAATACACATATGCCGAATATGAATGATAACGAAACATTTATAATGAAACGTTCTTTATTCAATAAAACAATAAGTTACATAGTTTCAAACGCGCCCTGCGTTCCAATCTTACAACTATTAAACTCATACGGCGTCACCCTCATCCTCACTCTTCTCAACTTCAAAAACAGAAAACGGAAAATCTTTACTCCTCAGAAGGCAGTGATGCCAAATCAATTCCCGACGCCAAGAGCTTCGCGCTTGAGATGCCTTGATCCAACCGCGCCTAAACCTACGGTTTTCACATCGCACACTTCTTCGCAAATTTTTCCCCGGTTTTCGATTTCCACTTTTCGCCCTCATGGAAACCTTTCTCATAGGCCCTCCTTCAAGACTCTATTATGTAACATACTTGCCGCCTCGATCGGCAAGTGCGGAGTCGATAGTTTACTAGTAACCCTCTTCCACAATTGGGTTCAAGGCATGGTGGATTGTGCCCGAGCCGCCTTTGGTCTTCCTTAGTTCCCGCCGCGCTTCCACGCTGGCCTCCAAACTTCAACACGCTTCTTCCTTCTTCTCCATCTCTTGACGGGCAGCCAAGAAGGCATGCCGACTTCAGAAGCAAGTAAAGCCCTTCACCGCTCCGTGAATGCCCCCCAGAAACACCTCGTAGTCCTGTCGACCCAAGATTGATTGTTTAACCTCAGGAGAAATATTTGTCGCAAAGTCGATCACATCCGGGTCTCGAACGATCGAGTCCGCCTCCGCCATGGGTCTATTCTTCACAAATACCGCAAAGCTTAATGGGCACGATTCGCCGACCTCCTCTCGACTCGGATCGGAGATTTACCTCGCGATCGCTTGTCTCGCCTGGGCGATCCATCATGACGCCGGGAGATCGACGCCTCTCAACCCCTAGAACTCCTATTTCAGACGCGAGGGTTCACCACCTCGATTCATATCTCCGCCACCAAATTTAGGGTCTTCGCTTCCTTTTACGCTTAAAGAAGAGTCGGTTCGACATTCGCAATCGCCTTCCTCCAGAGCTCGAGGGCTTCTACCAAGCTCATAAAGGATGTACCCTTGTTCATTTATCCTTCATAGAGGCAGCACGATCGAGGCAATCTCATTAATTGGAGATCCTGAATCGCCCGACGCCGGCTGAGTCGATGGCAGGGCCACGATTTTACCATCTATACGAATATCGCGAACCGCCTGGGGCAAGGGCAGATTCATCAATCTATCCGGCTCAAGTACCCCAGTCGGCTCCCGAATCGATTCTAACCTCTGCAGGAACCGCCTGGGGCAAGGGCAAATTCATCAATATATTCGGCTCAGGTACCCCAGCTGGCTCCCGTATCGATTCCAACCTCTGCAGGAACCGCCTAGGGCAAGGGCAGATTCATCAATATATTCGACTCAAGTACCCCAGCCGGCTCCCAAATCGATTCTAACCTCTGCAGGAACCGCCTGGGGCAAGGGCAGATCCATCAATCTATTCGGCTCAAGTACCCCAGCCGGCTCCCGAATCGATTCTAACCTCTGCAGGAACCGCCTGGGGCAAGGGCAGATCCATCAATCTATTCGGCTCAGGTACCCCAGCCGGCTCACAAATCGATTCTCCTAACCTCTGCAGGAACTGCCTGGGGCAAGGGTAGATTCATCAATCTATTCGGCTCAGTACCCCAAATGCCCATAAATCGACAGCTCATAATTCAATCCAACAAGATGAAAAGACGAATCAATATTGCCACAGGATATTCAATCTCTAAAGACGAATCAATATTGCCACAGGATATTCAATCTCCAAAGACGAATCAATATCTTTTCATTAACATAAACCACACAAATTGTGTACAAGTAGTAGTGAAAGTCAAAATGTTTCATTAACATAACCACACAAATTGTGTACGAGTAGTAATGAAATTACAAGGAAAATTTCATTAATAAATTGCGCACAAGATAGTAACCAATTTATACATGAAAACCACCCTAAACCAACAAAACTCTACCAAACAAAAATCAAAAAACTAAATGAATTAGGAAACGCCTCCCAGATCACTCCTCGGTGTCGGATTCAAGGGGCTCAACATCCACTTGCTCGTAAGGAATTGGCAAATCCAATGTAATCCCAGCGGCAGCAAGGGCTTTGAGCCACCCGTGTTTGAACCCCCGATTCTCAAATTTGGGAACTTCATCAACGTATTCCGTGAAGGCGGCTCTTTTTCCCACCTCAAAAGCCTCAGATTCGGTTTTGGCCGCTTTTAAGCTCCTCCAACCGACCAAGACTCGGCAAGTTCGTCTTTGGAGAGCTTGAGCGATTCTCACTAAGACTAGCTCGCCTGCCTCGCCGAACGGTTGCTCGGCAAGGCGAGCCCTCTCCTTCTCGCTTCGCTCGTGGCGCTTCCATTGCGCTCTCATCTTCTCAAACTCGCCTACTCTTTCCGACTGGCCCACTTCTTTGCAAACGGTCAATTATGCCAAGAGCATCATGCAGTAATGGCCTAAGTCGGCGATCCCGCCGATGGTCGCAAAGAACAAGCGATCGTTAGATACCTCTATAAAATAGATTTGCTTAATTTGAAATCACCTACCAAAAGTGCCGACTGCGCAGACAGAGCTACGACCATAATATCCGGCACGGCGCAAAAGGTTGCATTGTTAGCCGGCAAGGAAATTGAAGCCGCCAGGCTCAATGCAACGGCCAGATCCTCCATGGTCAAGCATTGAAGGAATCGGCGATCTCGATCTTGGGCTGAATAACAAAAGGAGCAACCACGCCTAATTCTTCGAGGTGAGGCCGCTTTGTCAATGGGACTAATTTCGAACTAGCCTCCTCCTACGCCACGCTTTTTGGTCATTCCTCCTAATTAGCCATTCTTCGCCTCATTGCTCAACCACTTTTTCCATTTTGACCGGCGAACTCGAGCCATTCCTTCAATAATGGGTACAGAGGCCTTAGTCAACTCGGGATTCGCGGCCTCGCCTTTTTTTCGAGCAACCATCCGCTGCATTTCGCTTACGCGCCATTTATGTAAGGCTTTCCTTTGCCATACCTCCAAGAAATTTCGGTAGATCTCCTAAGTTCGCAAAAATATCCCTAAGAAAACTCGCCTGACCAAGCGGATGGTGAGGAAGGCTGGTTGGGTTCAAAAACGGGAAGGGCCCTGTTTGGATGAACATTAAATCCAAACCAGTTTAATTCTGTTTGAAAAACGGGAAGGGGCCCTGTTTGGATGAACACTAAATCCAAACCAGTTTATTTGAATTAAATTCAAATATTTTTGGCCCAAAAAGATTAGTATTGGGCCGAACAAGCCCAACTCAACCTCACACCACGCACCCGCGCCCAGCCTAGCCCAGCCCGCCCGCCCAACCGGACGGCGGGGCGCGCGCGCACGTGTGGTGATTTTTGGGTCCAATGGGTCTAGCCCATTTTGCCCATAACCTCTCCTTCTAAAACACTTGGGTACCCCTTGGGGCGCACCCCAAGTACCAAACCCATGCCTTATAAACCCTCTCAAAATCTCCCACCAAATCAATGTGGGACAAGCCTTATTCAAACATTTAAGGAATTTCCACCAAAACTCCATTTCCATGGAGCATACTTTGGCTTCAATTTCCGATTCACTCGGTAATGATTTTGAGCAATCAAATATACCACGTGAATCACAACGCGGCATAGAACGCGTTACCACTTTGACCCGTGTAAATCGATGCACGGGGCCCATCTAAAAATTATACTAAACTTAGGAAAAAATTCTAGTTTTAACTAGAATTTTATAACCATTTCCAACAAGTAGTACCCCAAAAAAATTACAAAAATACAAAAATACTAAAGTGCTTATTGATAATCTTAATGGTTAATCAAGTTGATAGAATATACCCAACTAAAGGACTTATAATAATAGAAGACGAATGACAAAGATAAATGATAAATCTTATCTCCTAAATGTAATTCACTAAGATTAGCAAGGAATCAAGTTCAACTACAAGATTTTCACTTCTTCTTTTCTTTTCTTTTTCCTTCTTTCTTATGATTATTAATATGCATCTTTCTACATGAAATAGGGATTGCTTTAAATGATGGTGATTGATATGTAGAGAAATTAAAACAAAATACTAATTAATACGAAAAATGCTGTGGAAGAATTATTATAAGCAAAATATAACAATCTGTAGACACCCCATTTTTGACCGACCTTAAGACTCAGACGTCACCGATTGAGCGCTTGGTGATATTGCATATTGTGCTCGTTCTCAGGTTGCGGGGTCTCGGCTGCGAGCCTTACCTCCAAACTTCCGGACTCTTTTGTGCTTTGCCTCGGTTTGCATAACCAGCCCTGCTTTCTCTATTTTCTTCTCGAAGGAGGAGGAGAGGCCTCAGAGACCATCTCTCAAGGTCAGAGGCTACGCTTTTGTGGTCGAGGGCTATTTTTCGCTTTGGAGCCCGATTCTCGATTTTTTTGAGTCGCCTACTGTGCCTCGGTTCAGTCCGCTTAACCACCTGCTTGTCTGCTTTTGGCACATATCTTATTTCCTCCATTTTGAGGGACATTGTGGGAGAGACCGACTCGGGTCGAACACCACTCCGGTGCCTAACAATGATTTTGGGGCCTTGATGCGTTTTGGCCCCCGAGCCTTGCTTGCAAGCATTGTTGGGCTCCGACCCAAACTAGAAATAGTCATATTTTGAGCTCCTTTTCATGTTTGATTAAGGAACTTTTTCTGTTTGAAACTCCCTTTTTACACTTTGTGTTTAAACCCTCTTTTAGGCCTTTTTTTGCACGGTATTTTAGGCTTACTTGTGAGCTGTTTCGAACTTGGTTGTAAACTAAAAAGTATCTTTTTTTTATCCCCTCTTCAACTTTGTTAAAGGGCTCTCAGCCGTTTGGGACCAGCAACTACCACTTGCCTTTATATCTCACTTTTTGGCCTTTTTGGGGAGAAATTTGAATTTCATTTCCCCCCCATTTTTCCCCCTCTTTTCCACCCTCTTGTGTCTATATAACAGACCCCCCATCTGTGTTTTAAGAGTTAAAAAATTTTGGTGGAGCTCTCACATTGAATCTCTCTCTCTCTACATTTTAACCATCAAAACCCTTTGATTCTTACACCATTTTTTACACACCAACTCATAGCACAAGACCTCCATCCTCCATTCCAGCACTTTGGGACTTTTTTGAAGAGGTTGAAAGCTCAGATTTTTGGACCAAGAGTTGATGAAAGACTAGTCTTCAAGGGTGAGTCTCATTTTCCCTCTTTTTGCTCTTTTCTTGGTCTATATTTTAGCTCCTTATGCTTGCATATTTGGGCTCCGACCCTAATTGGAGATGGGATTTTTTTGAGCTATTTTTCATGTTTTCTTAAGGGCCTCTCACTGTTTGAGGCTCCCATTTTGCACTTGCTTCATTATCCCTCTTGTATGCCTATTTCTTGTGTAGCATTTTAGGCCTGTGTATAATCTGTTTTGAAGCATGATGTAAACTGTAAATAGGCTTATTTTGAGCCCTTCTTCAACATTGTAGAAGGACTCATCACTTTTTGAATCCTCCATGTACCACTTTCTTTGATATCCATCTTTTGGTCCCATTTTTGCATGATTTATTAGCCTTTTGTGCTTCTGTTTTTGGACTTTGTTCCGAACTGAACAGGGTCTTATTTTGACCCCCTCTTCATGTTTCATTAAGGGTCTATTACTGTTGGGAGCATCTTTTGTATACTTTGTGTTGTAACCTCTTTTTAGGCCTTATTTTGCATAGCATTTTGAGCATACTTGTATACTGTTTTGGGTCTGATCATAAACTGTAAAAAGTCATTTGTTAGGTCCCTATTCAACTTTGTTGAAGGACCTTCATCTGTTTGAGGCCAACATGTATCAGTTGCTTCTTTGTCTCCATTTTGGCCCATTTCTTGCATAGGAATTTTTCCATACTTGTGTCTGTTTTTGTGGCTTGACATAAACTATAAAACATTATATTTTCGGTCCCTATTCAACATTGTATAAGGGTCGTTCTCTGTTTAGGGCCAGTATCTGTCAGTTGCTTCATTATCTTGCTTTCGAGGCCATTTTTTGTATGCTAGTTTAGCCCTATTTGTGCCCACTGTTTGGCCTTGCCTTAAACTGTAAATATGCTTTTTTTGGGGCTGCCTTCCTTCTGTCTTTACACTTCATGTTCAAATAATGCATGCATTGCATAGCTATAGGTCATTCCGTATGCCTAATTTCATGTTTCGGGGCTCGTTCCATGCATCGGGTACCATTTTGCCATGTTTTGGGGCTGTTTTTCATCTCATTTTGCTACTGAAATTTGTATGATAGTGTGCTATATTCCATATCTTGCCATATCTTGTTAGAGTGGCATTTCAGTGCCTTAGGGTCGGTCCTCGGTTTGCGTGCACGCGTGCACACATCTCGAGTATCTCATTTTCATCTAATGGCCTCTTATGTGAGTGTGGCTAAGGTCCACTTGTGTTAGTGTAAGTCCATATTGCATTGTGTAGGCCATTTCATTCCATAGCATTGTGTATGCTAGGTTGTATGTTAGTGCATCGTGTATGCCATGATTACCTCGTGCATCATGTATGCCATTTCATAACATTGTGCATGTTAGGTTGTATCTTAGTTGCATTCATGCATGTCATGCATATTGCATAGTGTTCGGGATAGGAGTTAGCCCGAACACGAGAAACGACGTACGTTTCGTACTCTGAGTGACGGAACGTGTCTCAATTCCCCCACTCGCCGACACTCTGGATTATCCATGATGGAGTTAGGTTTTGTTGTGTTTTCATGTGCATTCATTCCATATCGAGTTGTGCAATTCGACTCGCCATCATGCATCGAGATGCGTGATTCGTGGCACGAGGATCGAGGCATGCATACATTTGTGAAAATACATTGCTATGCCCCTTTCTCGCTTCTCGCTAAAAAATCAAGAATCGCCAGCTTCCGAGGCTTGGTGCGCTTAAAAACCATTGTGAAACAGAGGCTAATTGGGCGCCGCAGTGGATTTCATGAAGGCAACCCGACATGCATCATTCATCATCCGGAGCGAATCAAGGCCCTCGCTTGCATGCCGCTTATTGTTTTCTTAGTTAATTTGTTAATTAATTAGGACTTTGTACATATTTGGACCGTATTATTTGGACTGCATTATTCTTTTATTCGGATCAGATATTTATTCGGACTTCAGGCGAGGCATAATTGTAATAAGTGTGCGTGAGTGTGATGTATGTCTTCCAACCCCATGTCTTTCTTTCTTTTATTTACCTCGCTTATGATGGTTAGATTAGGCATATTTCAATTAGCATACAAAGATGATAGCATGTTTGCATTCATTCATCTGTTTTGCATGCACTGCCTTGCATCATACTAACCGCATTTGTATTTCAATTCCAAGTTGAATACATGTTGGTCAGAGTATTCCATATGCCATGTTTAGAATAGCCGAGCTCGCTATAGTTTGCATTTTTGCATGTGTTGCATTAGGCATTTCAGATACTTAGGATCATGTTTGATTTGTAATATAGTTTCTGTTTTGGCTTGGAGTACTCGGTGAGTTTTATGCTTTAGCATCCTTGCTTGCGTATATCTGACTGCCATGATAGCATGCTTACCATGAGGCTAACTGCTTATGTGATATAACTGCCTTGAATGCCTGTGGGTGGAGGTTGGGTTATTTGGATTGGAACAATTCATCAAATGTTTGTTTTAAGCCCACTAGACAGTGGCAAAATCATGTTTTCTAAGCCCACCTGAGGGTGGCAAATCCACGCCTTAGCCTACTCAAGGGTAGCACCATCAAACCATTTTCAAACAAACAAACATGATATGTTTTGTTCCAATTCAGGCGACCCAGTCTATACTTGTATATTGTGCGCATCACATAGTAAATATAGGCTAATAACCGGAATAAGAGCACACAATGTCTTCAAAACTAGATATCATGGTTAGTAGAGGCCGATCTTTGATCGGGAAGGGGGTGCTCACGGCGACCTTTCTCCAATCGCATCTAAGTTCCCGAGCCGAGGCAACTTTGGTGATGACGGACACGCGGCCTTAGGCAACGAGTCGTGGTTTCTAAATTTCCCAAAATAAAATATTTAGGTGGCTCAGATCCGCAAAGCAATCCATGTTTGGCACTTCTTTCAAAATCTGCTTTCTCAAAACGACGGGGATTTGGACTCTTTGGTTGATTATGAACCGTGATAACAATTCGAGTCCGAGTCAGAGTAAGGTCCCCGCTGGCCCGCTTCAAGCGACTCATTGGGATTTAGAGAACTTGACTCGAACTCATGATATCTGGTTTTGACTACACTTGTGTGTTTCTTTGCATTGCATTTGCATTGGTGCGCCTAGGACACCGTGTTTGCCATCTACTATTCCTGAACGGTTTGCCGGAGGCTTCTCTTGTCAAGGCATGACCATAAGGCTGACCGGTTATGGGCTCTACCAGTATGGGAACACAAACCCCGGTTTTACCGGGGCACCCTTTTCGACCATTCGACCTAGTGCATATTCGGATCCGTAGTGACCATTCCAAACTAGGACAGGTTGCTTACCGGATACAGGTTGTTTGAAACCGCTGTGTGCATAGTGAAACCCTAGCTCCTGACAAAATAGTGCAGGGAAACCCTACCCCAACATAGGGGTGTTTTGTCTCACTTGCTTGTTATGTGCTTTAGAGTGCGCTTCTACAAGAATGCATGTATCAGTTTGCAAGTTTGGGCATCAGGCCTGCGGGCACCGGTTCAGTATTTTGGGACTCAGTTTACCTGAGGGTATCAGTTTGCAGGACAGAGATTTGGGCAGAATTCAGTAGAAGGCACACTCATTCAAACTATGCTCAGATTCTGCTCAGTGAAATCAGCCGAGATGTCAGCCCATTTTCTCTTTTGCTAGGTAGTCTTGGAACCATAGTTTCAGAAGGCTCCAATATCCCCCGGGTACACCGAACTTGTGTTGATAGACTTTTTCAGGTCAGAGATTCAGTTCAAGGGCAATCAGTGTTCCTTTACCAGAGGCAGGGTGAAAAGGTCGAGTGCACAGCACCACCAAGACAAATAGCCTACCAAATGGTCTTTAAAAAGCCAGGTTGAGATTTCCGAGTCTACTGCAGAGATAGATATACTGGTGGTTCAATCAGATCAGGGCAGTATGGTAGGGATTGAAGAAATGATGCATCAGCTTCAAGAAAGTATAAAGCTCATGTAGGAGGACGCTGTCCGTCAAGCGAAATTTGTCAAGCAACAGGCCGTGGTCATAGCCCAACAGGCAGAGACAATTGCCAGGTTAGAGCAGTAAATTGGAGTATCTACTTCACACCAGGCTCCTCTCCCAGCAAGAGTTCCCATACTCAGGGAGGCAACCCATGTCTAGGATGATACGGACATTCCAAGCAGGCCAGCTCCGCCCCCGATTCTACCCCAGCTATCTAAAACACCCACCAACCTGCCAGACTCCCCCTTTGAGTTCGAGACGGACCCCACAGCATTGAAAGTGAGCAAGCTTGAGAAATTGTTCAAAAAGTCTCAGGGGCCCGCTTATTCTCGATATAGAGGATGGTTATACTAACTTGGTGACATTGCCGAGCGATTTAAAATGCCGTGATGTCGACGATTCGATGGCTCTGAAGACCCAATGGTGCACCTCCAACTATTTTCTGATATCTTGAGGCCGATGGGTTTGACCACAGCTCAGAAGTTGGCTCTCTTTGGCCGAACCATGTCTGGGATAGCCGCAATCTGGTATGTGAAATTGGAGGACTCTTTGAAACGGAACTGGGAAGAGCTGGTTGAGGCTTTTATTGCTCAATACTCTTACAACACACAGATCGAGGTCACAACTCGTGATCTCGAAGTCACCCGCCAAGAACCAAAGGAGGGTTTCTTAGAGTTCGTGACGAGATGGAGAGCAAAAGCCTTAATTATGACCACTAGGCCCACTGACAAAGATCAGATTCGGATGATTGTGCAATCTCCACTTCAAGCTTATGCGTAAGATGATTGTTCTTCCTTCCCTACCTTTTCAGATCTCAATGAGATGGGGGTTCAAATCGAGGATGCCATCAGACAAGGGATCTTTGTAGAAAATAATGAGCCTTTGAAGAGGAATGTTGCTCGCAGTTCCAATACTACTACTGATGGTAGCACAACTGCGAAATGCTCAGTAGTAGATACTATCACCACTTCCCTCAATGGCCAAAAACCAACCACCTCAACTCCGCCCCAAGCCCGAAAATTCCATCCTCTTTACATGAGTCTCTCAAGCTTTGAAAAGTCATGAGAAGAAGGGCATCTAGAACTTCTAGAACCCCAACCCCTTCCAAACCCTCTTCCACCAAGATATGACCTAGCTAAATATCAGGTTTACCATCAATAGCACGGTCATGATACGAACCGTTGCATCCGCCTCCGTCATAAGATTCAGAATCTTATTGACGAAGAGACCCTAGCTCCACCAAAAGGACCTCAGGTTAGTACTAACCCATCACCTTTACATCTCAACCTTATCCATATACTGCCGTCCACCTACGACCCCAGCATATACATCACCCCAGCCCATCTACCCAAGCATGAGGTGTTCATTCCAGAAAGCATGGACTTATGCATGATGGATGCACTGGACCCCAATCATCTCAAACCCGTGAGCCCACTACTTCGAAATAAGAGAATGATCAAGATCTTAAAACTGTGATGATTTGGCCTTTGGGACATTGGCTCACATCACCACATCACATACCAGGAGTTCATGTCAAAAGGCTCCCCAAGGTTCGAACAAGTCATTTGAGGAATGCCAATCCCTTGGCAAAGTGGAGGCGAGTGGAAAGAACAAGATAAGGTCGGACATGAATCCCTCATGAACATCTTCATATTATTGAGGCTTTGAAAGCCGAGGATCGAACAAAGAGCAAGTGCAATTAGCTTTGCAAAACTGTGGACAACATTTTCGCCACTCAAGTTGGGGCTTTAATCAAGGGCAAGCCGAGAAGGGTCACAGTATGAAATGTTCCTTTCACTATAATCCTCCACTCATAAGAGATCAAGAACCAGGCCAAGACTGCTAATCCTTCGGGCGCTGGGCCCAAAGAAAATCCACAAGCCTTGAAGTACCAACCCCGAGGTCGAGGGTCTTTCATGCCCTATATGCCTTTGTCCAAAGCTCTCCAAGTCCTTGTTGGACAAGGCCATCTCAAACCCCTCGAGCCTCGACCTCTCCCAAATCCTCTTCCAGCTACGCATGATGCCTCCCAGTACCGTGCCTTCCATCAGCAAACCGGTCATGGCACCAACAATTGCTCTCGTCTTCGCCACGAAGTGCAAGATCTGATTGACAATGGGGTCATTGCCGCGCCAAGCTCTGCAAAGTCTATCGGCACTGGATCGGTGAACTTGGGGGATAATGTGATGTGATCGAGGGATGAACCACCTTCGGGCGGCGTTCAGTTTATTTCAAATATGGTGTATGGCACGCACTGTTTTGAGCATTTGTGAATGCTGGTTTTTGTACATTCTGACTTAGGTATTGGGTCAGTCTTGTTTTGTTTTTGAGTCTGTCTTTTTGTTTTGAGTCAGTCTCTTTTGTTTTGGGTCTGTCTTGTTGTATCGAGTCAGTCCTGTTGTATAGGAGTTGGGTGATTCTGGGGGGTGTTACCTCGGACGTCACCATTTTGTTTTTGTGTTTGTCTTTTCGTTTTGTTTTGAGTCTATTTCTGCCTTGGAGCCAGTAACGCCAACAGATTTGAATGAAACAGTAGTGGTTTTTCACGCTTTTGTGCTTGCTTCTGCCTTGTGCCATTTGTGCCAGAGAGTTTGAACGAAACGACAATACTTTTTGCCTACTTTTCTGTGCCTCGAACTCATTGTATTGACCTAAGTTTTTCAAAACCTTTTGAACACTGCGGTGAAAATGAAGAGGAAGGAATTCCTCAGGTTTTGCAAAAATTTGATCAACTGAGAGAAAGAGAGGCGTGCTAAGCCCTTAATGAATGAAAACATGCTTGTTAGTGTGAGCACTGAGAAGGACCCTAGCTTTGACCCAGATTGGTTCTAATCGCTTTCATGAAGCGATTTGTCGCTTTCTTAAAAACTTTCAAAAAATGTTTTGCGCGATCCTGCGAAGACCTGTGTGGAATCGCTCTTGAGATTGTGCAGCTTAGGATCGCTCTCAGCCTCGAGACTCGAGCCTTTGCTTTCAAACCTTGACCTTGGGTTCAGAGTGTTCAACGATCAACCACAATGTAAGGCCTGTGTGGCCAGATTTGAAGCAGCCCTCGAACAAGAGGTGTACACACCCCATTTTTGACCGTCCTCAAGACTTGGACGTCACCATTTGAACACCCGGTGATTATTCATGTTTGTGTTCGTTTGGAGTTCCCGGAGGTCTCGGCTACGCGCCTTGCCTCAGGATCTCCGAACTCGACTGTTTAGTGTCTGGTTTTGCACCAAGCACTTGTGTTTTGCCTTAGAGCGGCAGGGAATGCCTTGTGAGGCATCCCCACACATCACCCCATATGGCTAGAGGCCACCGGTGGTGTTTTGTTGCCATCGGCAATGTATATTGCCGTCGGCACTCTTTGTTGCCGGTCGGCAATAATTTTGTCAAAATGACAATTTTGAGTAATGACATCTGCTCATCTGCTATGTGGCAGATATTTTAATACAATCAGACAGATATGTTCCCCTCCATACACGTGTATGGAGGGATGGCCCTCTTGCTAGCTTACCTTATAAGCTTTACAAGATTGGCTCCTCTATAAGAGAAGGCCTTCTCTCCCTTGTTCTAGGGTTAGACAGGTTGGAGAGGAGAGTTAGAGAGCTCTGGTTTTAGGGTTTAAGTTAGTGTATCTAACCTATATCTATACCTCTCCCACTTTTGCCTTTGTGTGTGTTTAAGCTTACTATTGCACACAAACACATAGTGCTACACCTTTCCTTGGTTTTTGAAGGACCAGAGGTTTGTTCTTAGTGTTCTTGGCTGGATTTGAGCTTGAAGGAGCAACAAGATCACCATTGTTGAAGAAAGGCTTCAAGGGTAAGAAACTAGTCTTTTTTACCCCATTTTTTCATCCTACTTTTGACCATCTTGTAACTATTTTTGTGTTTAGTGTATAACATAAAAAAGTTCTATTTTTGGGCCCTCTAAATTGTTTGTTTAGAGTGTTTTGTGGTTTGGAGGTGTTTGACCCCTCTTAAGCCTTGAGGGGCCCCATTTTGTGTTATTTTGGGTGAGCTCCGAGACTTTGGTGTTTGGGCGTCATCACTGGTAAAATCATGAGGGAGGTCAGTGATAAGGATGGTGCCTTGAAGACCCAAGAAGGAGAGGGCCACCCTCTCCTTATTGTCCTTGAAAAGGACCATTCTTGCCTCCTTAATGAGCACCTAGCTAAGCCTCATGTTGACCATGCCTTGGCTGTCATTTATGCTTATTTTGCCATGAAATAGCATTGTTGTATGTTGGTCTTGGTACACCATGCTTGCCTTGCATACCTACCTTGTAATGCCATGATTTGCCTCAATACATGCATAGCATTTAGACTATCATGCTTTTGTGTTTTGGCCAAGCTTTGTGAAGCTTATTTGCATGATTTGGTGTGCTAAGGGACTGTTTTAAGTCATTGGAGTCATTCATACGTTGCTTTGTATAGCCACCATGCAATACCTCTTGTATGCCTTAAGCTTTGACCCATCTAGCATGCCTTACTTGCATGACTTGTTTGATTGGGCACCTTTTGTAGCATGTTTCTAGTGTCTAACATGTTGGTTATATGTCTGTGTTTGTGCCTTTTAAGTGTGTTTAAAAGTTGCTTTGATATGCCTAAATGTTGGACCATAAGTGCATGCATGTTTGCATGTCATCTTGCCTTCATTCTTGTGCACATTAGCCACTGTTTGGGACCTAATCTAGAGCTATCCAAATAGTGTGAGTTTATCCCTTGCATGTCATTCAAGTGTTGTTACATTGTACCATGTTTGCATGCTTTGGTTGCATATGTTGCATGCTTGGAATCACTTGCATTTGCCTTGCATTCCTTTGGTCGAATGCCTAGCATGTTGCATGCTTAGATTCCATCTTGCATGCTCTAATGGTTTGCATACTTGTGGCATGCTCGCTTGTCGTGTTCCTAAGGTTGTGTGCCTAATGTGCATTGCATTGTATGCTTCCTTTATGCCATGTTGCATACTAGTTAACATACCTAGGTTGCATTCCATCTAGCATGCATGCCTTGTCCCTTGATCAAGTGATAGGAGTGGGCCTTTGTTTGTTTGGTTTGCATTGCATTTGAAATCATCAACAAGACAACTTGGTTCTTTGGGCCATCATGCATGGAAATGCTTAATTGATGGTCCAAGAACCAAGGACCATGTCCCTTTGAGCCATAAACATGATAAGAGGCTTGGTTGGTGCATACATGGCTTGAATTGCATTGCCATGCAAGGCTTTGTCCTCTGCTGCTGTCAAACAGGTTCTGCAGGAATTTATTGCCAATCGACTGCACAGAGTGCCGATCGGCAATCAATTGGTGGCCGATAGCTTCACTCTCTGCCGATGACCACATCCCACTACCGGTGGCAATTCTACTCAGCCGGTGGTGTCTTCCAGTGTTCAGAGAAGCATCTCTGAGACTTTGGCAGTCTTCAGAGGGGCAGAGCAGGGAAAACAGAGGCAGTCTATGCATGGCAGTGGCTTTCCGAGCAAGACCCGAGCATGCATTGCATTGGACCCGCTTCCTGAGGACTTTACTGCTTTCCTCAGCTTAGTTAATTTGTAAATTAATTAAGTGGTCTGTAATAATTAATTAGCTTGTAGGTTAATTAATTTGTATATTTATTTGGTCCCTCCCAAGCAGGCTTAATCAGAATAAGTGGTGCGTGTGTGTGCATGTCTTCCAATCCCCACTTCTTTCTTCCATTTTATTTACCCGCTTATGATCAAGGTTCTAAATATCGGCCGGTACGTTCCGTACCGGCCGGTTCGTAACGGAAAAAGGAAGTGCCGAGTCGGATACTCACCCAGATACCGTGAGAGTGAATTCATTCAGATACCGATTCCTATTAACGATCGGCTTGAACTACCCGGAGCGATACGTACTTGACATCGTCCGATTCGGCTGAAAACGAGCCAAGCATCTGCAAAAATCATTGAGCAAAACAAATCACCTGGAAAAGCAACAAATAATGAGCAAACCCCGTGGTTGGTCACGGTCTGCTCCAGCGCCGATGTACTTTATCCTTCACCGGCAGCTTGCATGGTATTCATGGCAGTCGTGTTTGTGCCCAGGTTGGTTTGCTGGGTGCTTTCAGTTTGTATGCCGTGATCGCAGCAGGTGGTTCAATGCTGGGTGCTGGGGGTATCTTACCTTTTCAGCGTATGTGGTTTGCTGCCGACAGTGCCGTGTTTCAGGCTCCGGCGCGATTTGGTACTGTTACGCGTGTTTTGGGTGATGGTGTACATCTCACGTTTTCTGGAGACGATGATGTATAGCCACGCGCTGTTTCATTGTTTTTTCACGCTCCATTGGTGAGTGGTTCTTTTAGTGTGATACAGCATGGGCTCACGGGCACATTGGGCAGTGCGTTCCTGCCCGTGCGTGTATGGTGCAGTGTGTACAAGTGGGTTTTGGCATTTGTTTTTAAAAACCGTGGGCTGAATTTCGTAATAGTTGTTTGAGTGGATATATTCCCGCCTGAAGTTGCTTTTGTGAATGACTTAGGTGGGGCCCTCCATTTAACGTGGGCTCACATGGCTGAGGTTGTGCATATTTTAATATATGCTGTTTTAGTTGGTTTTGGGTCTCACAAGTTATTTTGTTGAAGTTTATATTAATTTTTACATTAATTTTATATTAAAGTTTAACATATATGCTAAATAAAAGCTTGAGATTTAAATAAATATATATCATTTAGTTAAAAATGAGTCAAAAGTGTCTTTACATATCAAAATTTTAATTAAAATGTGATAAATTAAGGCTAAAAGAGTCAAAAAATACATAAAATTGAGTTTTAAAGGGATTGTTAATGATTTTTGAAATTTCACAAATGACGCTCGATATTCGACACGCATTTGGTCGATACTCCCGATATCGATATTCGCGATCGATACCTGATACCGCGATTTAGAACTATGCTTATGATGGTAGATTAGGGCATGTTTAAATTAGCATACCTTATGCTACGCATGCGTGCATCCATACACTTGCCTTGTATGCACCGGGCTCGGCGCATCATGCTAACTGCATTTGTACTTCAATTCCAAATTGAATACGTGCATCAATTGATTGCATTTCACATGACATGTTTAGGTTAGCCGAGCCTACCCTAATTGCATCCTGTATGCGTTGCATTAGTCAATTTGACATGAACTAGGACCATGCATATCTGCTAACTAGTTTATTATTTTGGCAAGGAGTACGATGTAAGTATTTTCATGCTTTAGCATACCGCATGCGTGTGAGTGCTATCATGACAGAATGCTTACCATGTGGCTAGATGCTTATGTGAGATAAACTGCCTGAATGCCTGTGGGTGAAGGCTGAATTGTTTGAGTTGGAACAGCTCATTGAGATCCGTCTTTTAGCCTACTTACGAGTAGCAAATCCCAAAGCATTTTCTAAAACAAACGGATATGCAATGCTTGTTTCCAAATTAGGCGATCTAGTCTATACTTGTTTGCTGTGCGCATAACATAGTAATTCTAGGCTAATAGCCGGAATAAGAACACATAAACGTTTTCAAAAATGGATATCACGGTTAGTAGAGGCCGGTCTTCGAACCAGGCGAGAGGGGGTGCTCATAGCTGACCTTCCCCGATCGTACCCAAGTTCCCGAGCCGAGGCAACTTTGGTGATGACGGACACGTGGCCTTTGGCACCGAGTCAGGGTTTCCTAAATTTCCCCATTAAAAAATATTTAGGTGGCGACTCTGTATCTTGCAAAGCAGTCCATGTTTGGCACTTCTTTCAAAATCTGTTTTTCTCAAAACGATTTGCCGGATTTGGACTCTTTGGTTCAGATTAAGAACTGACAACAAAAGGGAGTCCGAACTGTAGAGTGAAGCCCAAGGGCGCGTCTACAGTTTCTGGCGACTCCGCTGTGGACTTTAGAGAGCTGGACTCGAACTTGTGATATCCTGTTTTGATTTCATTTGTGTCTCTTTGCATTGCATGTGCATTGGTGCTCCTAGGACACCGTGTTGGCCATCTACTATTCCTGAGCGGTTTGCCGGAGGCATGACTTTGTCAAAGCATGCCATAAGGCTAACCGGTTGTGGGCTCTGCCAGTATGGGAACACAAACCCTGGTTTTATCGGGGCACCCTTTTTGACCATTCGACCTAGTGCATATTCGGAATCCATAGTGACCATTCCAAACTAGGACAAGTTGCTTACCCGATGTTAAGTTGTTTGAAACCGCTGTGTACGTGGTGAAACCCTAGCTCCTGACAAAATAGGACAGGGAAACCCTACCCCAACATAGGGGTGCTTTTGCTCTCTCTACTTGTTATGTGCTTTTAGAGTGTATCTCTACAGGAACGCACGTATCAGTTTGCAAAGTTTGAGTATCAGGCCCGAGGGCACCAGTGTCAGTATTTGATAGAATCAGTTATATCTGAGGGTATCCGATTCAGTGTGTTTTGGACAGTGATTTCTGGGGAACAGTGATCAATAGTCGAAATCGCTTGTTCTACCGCACTGTTTGATCCGTTTGGGCTGAAATGCTGCTTGTTTTTTCTTTTCAAGGGTTCAGAGAGTTCCAGAATAGTCAGTGTTCCCCCTTGCTGCGGCAGGACTTACGATGACGCAGAATTCGGAAGAGATAGTGGTTATGACAGCTGCATTAGATCAAGGGATCACTCTGCAAAGTGAGACCAATGTCGATGTGCTGCATCCACCCAGATCGCCGATTGCGCACCCGGTTTGGACCCCCCAGCTATATCAAACTCGCGTGCCCACCACATTCGAGCTAATGGGGATGATAGGTGATCTCCAAAGGTTCGTGGCGGATCTCGCTTACGGGATGTCAGCTTCGCCACCAACCTCACCATACGCCAGGAGTTTTGTACCCCAAGAGCCCCCGCTATTGGGACGGATTGTGATTGAGCTTAGCCAACCGGAGATGGCCGCCAGCTATGGCAACGACGTACCAACTCAAATCCTAGATCAGGCTGAGGCCCGAGACAAAGGCAAAATGAAGGCAGATGCCGATCCTATCGAACAACTGCTGTGGGCAGTCGAGGCTTTGAAAGCCACGGGGATGAACAAGCAACAGGTATTTGCAGTTGTGACAAAAGCTGTGGAGGATGCTTTCCCCACTCCACCTGAGGGTAGTTCAAGTCAGTTAGTAAGCGGGATAGGCCCGTCATGCCAGATGGCCTTCGCTCCCAACCGCACCTGTGAAGGATCGAAATCCAAGGTCAGCCGACTGCTTCGCTAGTGCGCCTAGCAAGAATACTCAACCTCAAGTACCGCAAGGCGCAGGTCTTCCATGCTCTCTACATGCCATTGTCCAAGGCACTTCAGATCCTTGCCGAGAGGGACACCTTAAACCCCGAGCCTCGGCCTCTCGAAGAATCTCCTCACTCATGACCACCTTTCGATCAAGCACAGACGACCAGACAAAGCCATCCTACCGACAATTGTTTCCGCCTCCGTCATGAGGTGCAAGATTTGATTGACAACGAGGTTATCCACCCGCCCACCTCAGCCAAGTCCGTTACTACCCAACTATTGGATTTTGAGGATGCAGATACTGTGAGCATGTGATCAGGGTAAGACCACTTGTGAGCGGCACCCAGTGTTTTTGATGTGGCGTCTAGCACGCGTTTTTGAGCATCTGCGAATGCTAGTTTTGTAAAATCTGGCTTGGGTGTCGAGTCAGTCTTTGTTTTATTTTGAGTCTGTCTCCTTGTCTTGAGTCAGTCCTTTTTGCTCACGGGTCTGTCTTGTTGTAGCGAGTCAGTCCCCTTTGTATAGAATGTCAGGTGATTCCGGGGTTGTTGCCTCAAACACCGTTCTGTAATTATCCTTTTGTTTTTCCTTTTGAGTCTGTCTCGGTTGAGGAGCCAGTCACAATCAGGGAATCTGAATGAAACAGCTGCGGCTATCACGTTTCCGTACTTGTTTCTGTTTAAGCTAGTTGTGCCAGAGGATGTGAACGGAACGACAGTACATTCCACCTACTCTCTTGTGCCTTAAACATCGTTGTAATGACCTAAGCTTTTCAAAAAAACCCTTTTCGAACACTGCGGTGATAAAAACGAAGAGGAAGCAATTCCTCGGGTTTTTGCAAAACTTTGATCATTCTTGAGAGAAAGATAGATATGCTAAACTTTTAATGAATGAAATCATGCCTGTCAGCGTGAGTACTGAGAAGGATCCTGGTTTGATCCAGACTGGTTCCACACTATCTTCAGCGCGAGCGATTTGTCGCTTTCTTAAAAACTTTCAAAAACAAAATGTTTTGCGTGGTCCTGTGAAGACTTGTGTGGAATTGCTCTTGAGATTGTGCAGTCTACGATCGCTCTCAGCCTCGAGATTCAACCTATCTATTGCGAACCTGGAATCCGTTCAAAACGTTCAACAGTTAACTGCCATGTAAGGCCTGTGTGGCCCAATTTGAAGCTGCCCTCGAGCAAGAGGCACCAAAATCAGATCAAGAAGGTCAGGTCTCACTGGGAAAAGCTCGTGAAGCAACCGTGATGGATTCTTCTGCAAATCAACACAATAAGCACTCTCCCGAATATAGAGGGTTTCAATCTCAAAACCATTTGGCAGGGACTATGCTACACTTTTACCCTTTGAGAGGCTCGCTGGGTTGAAAACCCGGAAGGGTGACCCAGGCAAAAGTTAGAGCAAGAAAATGCAAATAAAAAAAAATAAAAAAAAAATGCAAAAAAAAAAGAGAAGAAAAATCAAAAAAAGAAAGAATAAAAGAAATGAAAAAGAATGAAAAAGAAGAAAAAGAAGCTCGCAAGGTCGAAAACCCGCATTGGGTGCCTTGGCAAAAGTTAGAGCCTAAAAGTGAAGGTTAATACCCGAGTGTACCTTAACCGGAACTACGTAAGGCTTGATTCCCATGTTTGGGATACGTAGGCAACTTCATCTTGAAGTCCAGTCCCCAACGCTTTCATAGCGCCTCAGTCCATGTAATGGTTTTGATCATCCTTGCTTCCTCTGTATCCGACAATCTAGTTGTAACAACCGGAACTACGTAAGGCTTGATTCCCATGTTTGGGATACGTAGGCAACTTCATCCTGAAGTCCAGCCACCATTGCTCTTACAGTGACTGTGTCCATATATTGGTTCAGACCGTCGTCTTCGGAGTTCAGTTGTCATCGATAAAAGCAGTTTACAGCATGCTGCGGCACCATCCAGACAAGGGGCAACTTTCCGTTGCCGCGAGTTACCATCCAAACTAGGGGCAACTTTCCGTTGCCATGTGCCCCCTTTAAACAAGGGGCAATTTTCCATTGCCTCTGATCCGAGGTTGCGTATCTCGGGGGTAAGTTCCGCGCTCGTAGAGCGTTGATTGTTTGCAAAAATAGTTTTTGAAAATTTTTACTAAAGTTGACTATTTTCTCGAAAACTATTTCATTTTTCAAAATCGGACCATCTTCTTGGACCCAAAGAGGAAAATTTTCAGTGCTCACAGCCTGACTTGCATGATTTTGAATCAGAAAATCGAACAAGTATGTTAATCCGACTCGCATTTTGGTCAAAACTGTTTTAGAAAACAAAAAAAATGGTCAAAGTGACGAACTAGGGGCGCATTCGAGTCAGGTCTTCTGTCTTTTCCCCGCCGTCAACATACTTGCCAGAAGGGCACTCTATCCACCGGAAGAAATAACCGCGAGCTAACAGTGTTGGGCGTGAACCCGCAACTTCCTATTCATCCATCAATCACCCTGGGGAGGGATAAAAAATGAGAGATTGAAGAATAGAAAGGTGTAAGTTGAGAGAAAAATGAGAAAAAGGTTTTGAGAGAAAAACGAGCCTGAGGGCCGAGCGATGTGAGAATTACAAATCAGAAAGGGCGGGAACAAAACCCGGAGGAACTGGCTCCTCGTGGTCTGAGGTCTTTCATTTTTGTGAACGCGTCCGTGAGTCGTGTCTTTTACTTTCTCCCATCCCAACTCTTGTCTTGAGTCCTCTCCAAGTGCATCTCGCTGCGTTTAGGTCGTGTGCCTTTTGTTTTCTTCAATCGAGTCTTTCTCGCTGTGTTCAGCTTCAGGTTCGATATCCAGGTTAAAAAACCGTCTTTACTTCAAAATTTGAAATCGTTTGTGCTCAGAATGCTGTGCCATTCTCTACATTCATGCGAAGCAAGAGAAGAAAAGGAAATTTGGGACATCCAAGCGTGTTTCAACTTCAACCGTTTCAGTTTTGTGGTCCGTCTTGTCAGATTGGACTATTTGTTCAGGGTTTCTTGTGCTGAGAATGAACCGAAAGTCTTTGTGTTATGGGTCAGATGCGACCGATCCTCAACAGAGTATGGGCTGTGTGTCCAGGTTGAGCAGTGGTTTGTATGAGTTGTTTGCTGTTAGTTGGTTGGTTATCCGATTATCACAGTGCCAGTGCTCAATTTTCAGACAACGGATCGATTTCATTTGCATTTGGGGCGTAATATGATGTAATGCAATACAAAGTATGGAATGTACAGATATAACACTTTTTTAGACAAAAAAGAGTTTGTTTCATTTCATATAATCTTTTCAAGTACAAAGTTTTGGGAACAAAAACACCTTTACCGCATGAAGACAAGGGAATCCAACCAAAAAGAGAAAAAGTACAAAAAGAAGGAAAAAGCAGCAAAAATCTGAAGCAGCATCAATGGTCTCACGCCTGGGGATCCGTCCTCGCCCTCTTCCTGGGCAGAAGTCCAGGAGCATCACCGTCTGAGCCCGAGTCCGAGCCATCACCGGTCTCCTCCGACGACGACTCTGCCTCCGCCTCTGTCTCTGCCTCAGACTCGTCATCTGGAACTGGAGCTCACGAGCTGCTCCCGACATGAGTGCGCCCCCCTCTGGTGCGGGGATATACTCTGCCATCCCGGGTAGAAATGGGAGGTCCAGCCGGAGCACCACCCACCGGAGGAATCTGGAAGGGAGGCTGAAAAAGCATGAAAGGCGAATACATCAGAATACTGTAAGCAGTGAATCAGTATAGAATACAGTGTATGAGTACAGTCTGTGAATCTTGTGGCGATGAATCGATATAGAATACTGATGTATGAGTCTGATGTATCTGTGTATGTCGGTGAATCGATATGAAATCTGATGTATGAGTCGATGTGTGTATCGTGATGTATCGGGTATCGTGGTGGGTATCCATTTTGTGTCGTGCATCAGTATACAGGTTTTGTGTATGGTTTGAGTGGGTCGTACCGGAATGTCAGAAGGGCTAGGAGGTCGAAGGTCCGCTGTAGCATCCCCATCATGGAGGCATTCATCTCCAATGACTGCCGGGTGTACTCGGAGGAAGCCTGCAAAAATATCGAATACATCAGTATTCTGCGGAATATTAAATAAACTAAAATGAAACGACTCTACAAGAATGCAGTAATACATACCGGAGGCAAGTCGAGGACACCGACTAACTCGTGATCAGCCGGGGGAGGGGCGAAAGGGATCTGGTAGGTCGCCCCACCCTGCCCTCTGAAAGTCAGTAAAGTAGGCAGAGCGGGCCAGCCGGTGCCCCTCCCTCGCTGAACTCCACCTCTACTACGGACTCGAGCTCCCCTCGACACTCCCCCTCCAGCCCCTGCTCCCGCTCCAGCCGCTAGCGCCGCAGGTCTCTCTCTCTCCACTCGGCGGCCGCCGCTCAGAGGCTGCATGATGAAGGTCCGGACGTACTCCAAGTAATCGCCCTCACCTCTGAAGTCGTCTGCCTCCCAGCCGATCGTATAATCGGTCATCTGATCGTCGGTGAATCTTTCAATATCCCTCATATGCTTAAGAGGGTGCACCGGGACTATCTGCTCCGGTAAACCCAGGGTCTGACGCAAGAAACGCTCACCCAGGTACCAAGCCAGCCGGGCCCTCCGTGAGAATCCAAAGCGAGGTCTCATCGGCCGCAAGAACCGATCCCGCATCACGGCTGGCAAAGGAGCCCAAGGCTGCCAGGTGATCTGAAAATGAAATACAGTTTGTTATCTACTGTTATTGAAACATGCAGTGGAAAGACGAAGCTTAAATGAACTATAAGTAAAACATACCTCTGCGAGGGTGATAGTGTCAAAATAACGGCGGAAGAAGGTGAATGACTCGCGGGGCCTCCGCACGCACCTCCTGTCGAAGCGGCACGAGAACGGGACGACGAGAGGGGTCTCTGCGTCGGGTACGGGAGCAAGCCTAGGAAAGTAGGCATAAACCCACAACTGCAAGGTAAATACCAGTGCATTTATCAGATAAAGCAGAATATAGAATAAAAGCAGAAATAGCAGAGCCATGTGTTGTGCAGTGTATTGTGCAGAGTGTACAGCAGTGTGAAGCGATTATACATCAAGTATAAAGCAGTACGATTATGTGCGATTAAGAGTATAGAAAATATAGAATGTAAATGAAAGGCGAGAAAAAATGTACCTCCCAAGCATGCGGTAGCCCCAAAAACAGCACGCGTGAGAAGTTGAGCTCATATATCCATAGGGAGTGGCAGGCGGCGCCACCCGATCGTAATGTAAGATATGCCCGCGTCCACAGTCTGGCGAAGCGAGAGAGACGCAGTGTTCGCCTGATCGGCGAAAATGGTCGTCCCCAACAGAACATGAGAAAGCGCGTGTGTATCTCTCCACGGCCTCTGAGTCATCGGGGTTTGCCTCAACAAGGTGGGCTGGACCACTGAGCACCTCAAACCAGGAATATCGGACGGCCGGGCGCCAAGAGGCGGCGACTTTTGAAACAAGTAGATCTGGCGGCCTCCCACTCATCCATATCGTATCAAGGGATCGGATCACCCCTACCCGATGCTGTGAGCATCGAGAAATCATAAAGTCATCGTCATGTCCCGTTGCGAGAAATGGAATGAATCGGTGGTGTCCACCACCTCTCCACAGGCGGCAAGAGAGGTCTACATGTAGTGAGTCTGGAGAGTCCTCTGAGAATGCACCAAAGCGGCACAGTCCACAATGTGTGAATCGCATCGGGTAGCTCGGCGTACCAATCACGGCGACAGTATTCCCATACCGCGGATGGTATAGAATCTCCTGTTTTCAAACAAATAGTTGCAGTAATATAAAATGTACTGATTATGAAGAAAGCAGTCAAAATCGGTGCAAATGTAGCATGTATGCGTGTTTTCAGATTCAAAGCAGTCAGGGTGCGGTGTGCTTATAGTGAACTACAACGTATGATCGTCGGCGTGTTTGTGTGGTTGATTGCAAATTTAGCGTGCAAGTTTTTGATTCAAACAGAATCTTGGGTGTCGGTGAGTTTGTAGTGAAATCTGGTATGTGCCGTGTGTTTGGGTGATTAAGGCTAGTGGTGTGTGTGCATGTGTCGGTCTTAAAGATATCGATTTGCAAGTGTGTTTGCGATCAACTACAATGCCTGATGTATCGAGCATCGAGCTAAAGCAATTAAAGAATGTAATCGGCTATGACGGTTGGCGTTAAAAGTTCTACATTGCGAGAATGTAAAAGCGATGAAAAAATGTTACCTCGAAGCGGCGAAGGATAAGTGAGAGGCAGCTCACGTAGTAGAAGCTTCGGGATCCAGTACTGTCAAAACTCTGAATCGCGATCGTCGAGCGAGCGTGAATCGCCCCGGCGGTAGGTCGCGGTCGAATGGGCGACGGTCAAAGGAAGGAGCTTCGCCGGATCCATCTCGTGATCCGGAGGAGTCCATACAGGAATATCGTCGGCCATGTCAAAAATGACGAGGAAAATGGTCGGAAAATGAAAATCGGGCTGGAATATGGAAAGTCAACCGAAAAGTCAACCCCCAGAAGGGTGGGAAATGACCGGAAAAGCCGAAAAATGGAAGAGACACGAAGATCGAGAGAAAATCGAGGGGAACAAACCCCAAAAAGCGGAAATAGCAAAGGAGGTACCGAAACAAAGATTTGTTCAGATGAAAATGTTCGAAACGCGAAGGAGATCGCGAATCGAACGATGAAACGGGGGCTAAAACGCAAGAAAACGAGGAGATCGAAGGACGAAAACACTCTAGAGAGAGAGGGGGAGAGATTTCGGCTAGGGAGGAATGAAAAAATAGGGCTAGAAGCCCTATTTTAAAAGACCCGAAGCAAAAAGTCAAAACTGCCCCGATACAGGGACTTTTTGCCGGTCAGCCACATTATTTGCCGGTCGGCAATATATTGTGCCGATGGAACTGTTTGATGGCCGATGGACGGCAAGTGATGAATTGTGATGGCCGGTGGACAGCCGGTGGTCTCCCACAGTGGTTTTTGAGCCTCCTACACTTTTCCTTAGGTTATATGAGTGGTCGAGAGCCTTCATTGCTTAAAACAGTGTAAAACAGTGCCTCTCCGACGCTCAACTGGCCTCCGTTTTGGCCTTGGATCGTGTCTTCTGCGCGTGGCACTCGAATTCGTGCAAGGTGTATCCTTCTCGTATCCTTTTGGCTTTTACAAAACTCAAAAGTCGCCCCGCGTGCATCGCATTTCAATTTGCACCGTCACGTGCATCATATTTCGCATCGCGCTGTTTTGCGCATATCATTGCATTTGGCATGCATTGCATCGCGCTGTCTTGCGCACCACATCTCAAACCACATTCGCTGGTCTGGCGAGACCTTAAACACGTACGGTCCGGTAGGACCAAAAACACGCGCGGTCTAGCGAGACCTTAAACCCGCTCGATTGCATTATCATGTACCTCAAAAGCCGCGCATTGTCGCGCATTTCGAAATCATACATCTCCATGCATCCTCATGCATCGTGCATCGTCATGCATCTCATAAGCCGCGTGTCATCACGCACTAAGATAAGATCATGCATTGCATTGTCATGAATTTCAAGCGACCTGCGTTATCGCGCATTTCATGCATCATGCATTCTAAAAAAAAAAACACAAAACAATATAACTGCATTGTCATGCATCATCGTAAATAGTTGCATTGTCATGCATCATCATAGATACATGCATTGTCATGCATCATTGAACGTAGTGCATATTTGTTGCATCCTCCTCCGCCCATGGCTTGCGCCTTTCCATGTCGAGCTTGGTTTGGTATGTGCCTATACTCTTCACGTCGAAATATAGTTCAGTAGACCGTTCTATGTTAGCCGCGGCTTGTATGCGTACATGCCTTTCCTAGGCAAGATTTGGTTTGGCCTGCGTTCCATATCCATTGTATCCATCCCATTGCATATTTGTATATATCGCATCGTAGTTTGCATGCATTCATTGCATCCTCCTCTGCCCATGGCTTACGCCTTTCCATGTCAAGCTTGGTTTGGTATGTGCCTATACTCTTCATGTCAAAACATAGTTCAGTAGACCGTTCTATGTTAGCCGCGGCTTGTATGCGTACATACCTTTCCTAGGCAAGTTTTGGTTTGGCCCGCACGCCATGTCCATTGTATTTATTCCATTGCATGCATCCATTGAATCCCCTTCCATCTATAGCTCGCGCCTTTCCATGTTGAGCTTGGTCCGGTATGTGCCCACACTTCTCGTGTCGAAGCATAGTTCAGTAGACCGTTCTATGTTAGACGTGGCTTGTTTGTGTACATGCCTTTCCTAGGCAAGATATGGTTTGGCCCACGTGCCATATCCATCGTAGATATTACATTGTAGTGTAGTTTTGCATCCGGCATTAGGATCATTATCCTTTCCCCAGCGGGTCGTTTCCCCACCTTTGTCATTCCCCCCAATACTCGTTCTTGTGTCCGTCTACATTACTCATAGTTCAGTAGACCGTTCTATGGTAGACGGACTTGTTACCTCCATCAATCTATTTGACATAGGTGTGGTTCCGAACCACTCGTGATTGGATCGTGATTCAATTGCTTTGCATATAGTTTGCATTGTTTCAATTGCATTACATTTTCATTTGCATTGTTTATACATTGTTTTGTATATATTGCATATCATTTGCATTCATTTTTGCATTGTCATGCATGTTGCTAACAATATCATACCTGTTAAGTTGTTTTCTTTACAGGCACGATATTGTATGTACGGTTCATTTGTGGCTGGTGGAACCAGACGAATCGGACAGGTATTGTATCCTCCGCGTGAGACGTATCGAGAATTGCATAATTCTCTTACATCCTTTCTGCATTGTAGTGTAGTTTGGTGTATGCTAGCTTAAAACTGCCGCATGTGTGCTTCGTTACAGCTTTTCTTTGCATGATCATAAGTTATGCTCGGCTTCGTGTATTGTCTTGCATATTGCTCCTGCCTTCGGGCGCATACCTTGTTTGTCTTGCATGTTTGTGGGCTTTGACATTCACTCCTGTCATTGTTATGACTTTCGAGTTCTGTCAAAGAGGGGCAACTGTAGACACCCCATTTTTGACCGTCCTCAAGGCTTGGACGTCACCGTTTGAACACCCGGTGATTATCCATGTTTGTGTTTGTTTGGAGTTCCCGGAGGTCTCGGCTACGCGCCTTGCCTCAGGATCTCTGAACTCGACTATTTAGTGTCTGGTTTTGCACCAAGCACTTGTGTTTTGCCTTAGAGGGGTAGGGAATGCCTTGTGAGGCATCCCCACACATCACCGGCCATGGCTAGAGGCCACCGGCTGGTGTTTTGTTGCCATCGGCAATGTATATTGCCGGTCAGCACTCTTTGTTGCTTCGTGATCAATTTTGTCGAAATGACAATTTTGAGCGACCAACAAGCTGCTCATCTGCTTTTACGATATTTTAATACAATCAGACAGTGCATTTGTTCCCCTCCATACACGTGTATGGAGGGATGGCCCTTTTGCTAGCTTACCTTGTAAGCTTTACAAGATTGGCTCCTCTATAAGAGGAGGCCTTCTCTCCCTTGTTCTAGGGTTAGACAGGTTGGAGAGGAGAGTTAGAGAGCTTTGGTTTTAGGGTTTAAGTTAGTGTATCTAACCTATATCTATACATCTCCCTCTTTTGCCTTTGTGTGTGTTTAAGCTTACTATTGCACACAAACACATAGTGCTATACCTTTCCTTGGTTTTTGAAGGACCAGAGGTTTGTTCTTAGTGTTCTTGGCTGGATTTGAGCTTGAAGGAGCAACAAGATCACCATTGTTGAAGAAAGGCTTCAAGGGTAAGAAACTAGTCCTTTTTACCCCATTTTTGCATCCTACTTTTGACCATCTTGTAACTGTTTTTGTGTTTAGTGTATAACATAAAAAAATTCTTTTTTTGGGCCCTCTAAATTGTTTGTTTAGAGTGTTTTGTGGTTTGGAAGTGTTTGACCTCTCTTAAGCCTTGAGGGGCCCCATTTTGTGCTATTTTGGGTGAGCTCCGAGACTTTGGTGTTTGGGCCTCCTCACCACTGAAATCTTGAGGGATTTCAGTGGTAAGGACGGTGCCTTAAAGTCCCAAGAAGGAGAGGGCCACCCCCTCTCCTTATTGTCCTTGAAAAGGACCATTCTTGCCTCCTTAATAAGCACCTAGCTAAGCCTCATGTTGACCATGCCTTGGCTGTCATTTATGCTTATTTTGCCATGAAATAGCATTGTTGTATGTTGGTCTTGGTACACCATGCTTGCCTTGCATACCTACCTTGTAATGCCATGATTTGCCTCAATACATGCATAGCATTTAGACTATCATGCTTTTGTGTTTTGGCCAAGCTTTGTGAAGCTTATTTGCATGATTTGGTGTGCTAAGGGACTGTTTTAAGTTATTGGAGTCATTCATGCCTTGCTTTGTATAGCCACCATGCAATACCTCTTGTATGCCTTAAGCTTTAACCCATCTAGCATGCCTTACTTGCATGACTTGTTTGATTGGGCACCTTTTCTAGCATGTTTCTAGTGTCTAACATGTTGGTTATATGTCCATGTTTGTGCCTTTTAAGTGTGTTTAAAAGTTGCTTTGATATGCCTAAATGTTGGACCATAAGTGCATGCATGTTTGCATGTCATCTTGCCTTCATTCTTGTGCACATTAGCCACTGTTTTGGACCTAATCTAGAGCTGTCCAAATAGTGTGAGTTTATCCCTTGCATGTCATTCAAGTGTTGTTACATTGTACCATGTTTGCATGCTTGGAATCACTTGCATTTTCCTTGCATTCCTTTGGTCGAATGCCTAGCATGTTGCATGCTTAGATTCCATCTTGCATGCTCTAATGGTTTGCATAATTGTGGCATGCTCGTTTGCTTTGTTCCTAAGGTTGTGTGCCTAATGTGCATTGCATTGTATGCTTCCCTTTTATGCCATGTTGCATACTAGTTAACATACCTAGGTTGCATTCCATCTAGCATGCATGCCTTGTCCTTTGATCAAGTGATAGGGAGTGGGCCTTTGTTTGTTTGGTTTGCATTGCATTTGAAATCAATGCGCACAACTTGGTTCTTTGGGCCATCATGCATGGAAATGCTTAAGTGATGGTCCAAGAACCAAGGACCATGTCCCTTTGTGCCATAAACATGATAAGAGGCTTGGTTGGTGCATACATGGCTTGAATTGCATTGCCATGCAAGGCTCTGTCCTCTACTGCTGTCAAACAGGTTCTGTAGGAATTTATTGCCAATCGACTGCACAGAGTGCCGACCGGCAATCAATTGGTGGCCGATAGCTTCACTCTCTGCCGATGACCACATCCCACTGCCGGTGGCAATTCTACTCAGCCGGTGGTGTCTTCCAGTGTTCAGAGAAGCATCTCTGAGACTTTGGCAGTCTTCAAAGGGGCAGAGCAGGGAAAATAGAGGTAGTCTATGCATGGCAGTGGCTTTCCGAGCAAGACCCGAGCATGCATTGCATTGGACCCGCTTCCCGAGGACTTTACTGCTTTCCTTAGCTTAGTTAATTTGTAAATTAATTAAGTGGTCTGTAATAATTAATTAGCTTGTAGGTTAATTAATTTGTATATTTATTTGGTCCCTCTAGGCGAGGGCGAATCTGTAATAAGTGTGGGTGCGTGTGTGTGCATGTCTTCCAATCCCCACTTCTTTCTTCCCTTTTATTTACCCGCTTATGATGGTAGATTAGGGCATGTTTAAATTAGCATACCTTATACTACGCATGCGTGCATCCATAGACTTGCCTTGCATGCACCGGGCTCGGCGCATCATGCTAACTGCATTTGTACTTCAATTCCAAATTGAATACGTGCATTAATTGATTGCATTTCACATGACATGTTTAGGTTAGCCGAGCCTACCCTAATTACATCCTGTATGCGTTGCATTAGTCAATTTGACATGAACTAGGACCATGCATATCTGCTAACTAGTTTATTATTTTGGCCCGAAGTACGATGTAAGTATTTTCATGCTTTAGCATACCGCATGCGTGTGAGTGCTATCATGACAGAATGCTTACCATGTGGCTGGATGCTTATGTGAGATAAACTGCCTGAATGTTTGTGGGTGAAGGCTGAATTGTTTGAGTTGGAACAGCTCATTGAGATCCGTCTTTTAGCCTACTTACGAGTAGCAAATCCCAAAGCATTTTCTAAAACAAATGGATATGTAATGCTTGTTTCCAAATTAGGCGATCTAGTTTATACTTGTTTGCTGTGCGCATAACATAGTAATTCTAGGCTAATAACTGGAATAAGAACACATAAACGTTTTCAAAACGGATATCACGGTTAGTAGAGGCCGGTCTTCGGACCGGGCGAGAGGGGGTGCTCATAGCTGACCTTCCCCAATCGTACCCAAGTTCCCGAGCCGAGGCAACTTTGGTGATGATGGACACGTGGCCTTTGGCACCGAGTCAGGGTTTCCTAAATTTCCCCATTAAAAAATATTTAGGTGGCGACTCTGTATCTGGCAAAGCAGTCCATGTTTGGCACTTCTTTCAAAATCTGTTTTTCTCAAAACGATTTGCCGGATTTGGACTCTTTGGTTCAGATTAAGAACCGACAACAAAAGGGAGTCTGAACTGTAAAGTGAAGCCCAAGGGTGCGTCTACAAGAGGCACCAAAGTCAGATCAAGAAGGTCAGACCTCATCAGAAGAAGCTTGCAAAGCTAGAACAAAGGCCTTCGAACTAGGGGCAAAAGCGCCGATGTGCTCAAGAGCGAAGATGAATCCTACGCAAGTCAATAGTAGTCATTCCCGGATGCGGATGGCCGAGATCTTAAAACCATTCAACATGGACAAAGCTACACTTTTACCCTTTGAGAGGCTCATTGGGTCGAAAAGAAAGCGGCGACCGGGCAAAGTTAGAGCAAAGAGAAAAACAAAAACAAAAACAAAAACAAAACAAAAAATGCAAAGAATGAAAAAAAAAAAAGAAATGAAGAAAAAAAAAAAAGGGGAAAAAAAGAAGAAATAAAAAAGAATTGAAAAGAAAAGAAGAACACATTTCATAAGGTTGAAAACTCCAGCACGGCGCTATGGCAAAAGTTAGAGCATAAAAGGAGAGGTTAAATACCCGAGTGTACCTTAACCCCGAACTACGTGAGGCTTGATTCCCATCTTTGGGATACGTAGGCAACTTCATCCTGAAGTCCAGCCGTAAAACACTTCAATTTGATTATGCCGATGTAATGGTTTTGATCATCTTCGCCTTCTCTATATCTACGGATTTGGTTGTGTTCGTCACTCTGAGGACTGCCTACAATGCACTGCGGTGCCACCCAAACAAGGGGCAACTTTTCGTTGCCATTCAACGCGCCGCGGTGCCATCCAAAAAAGGGGCAACTTTCCGTTGCCATTCAACGCGCCGCGGTGCCATTCAAACAAGGGGCAACTTTCCGTTGCCATGCAGCTCTCTTCAAGCAAGGGGCAATTTTCCTTCGGATCTGAGGTTGTGTATCTCAAGAGTAGGTTCCGTGCTCGTTGAGCAGTGGCCGTTTGCAAAAATAGTTTTTGAGAATTTTTACTGAGGTTGACTAATTTCTCGAAAATTATTTCATTTTCCAAAACTGGACCATTTCTTGGACCTAAAAAGGAAAATTTTCAGTGCTCATAGCCTGACTTGCATGATTTCAAATCAAAAAGTTGAACAAGCATGTTAATCTAACTCTCATGTTGGTCAAAACTGTTTTAGTAGAAAGCCAAAAACAAAAAAATGGTCAAAATGATGAAACTAGGGGCACAGTTGAGTCAGGCTTCCTGTCTTTTCCCATTGTCAACATACTTGCCAAGAAGGGCACTCTACCTGCCAGAAAGGGCACAACAAAAGGCTGAAAGCTCTCTCACCCTCCAAGCAATGAGGTATCAAGCCAAGTGCGAAGCACGAACTGGAATGGGGCCAGATATTCCACTCCCTCATCTGGACAGATCGTATCACGTCCAAACTCCCCAACAAAGTATCATCAATTGATGTCAACTGCAGATTTGCTACACACCCAGTTGTAGCACAACCCCTCTGTGGGAGAAACTCACTAGCTGCGTGCAGAAGAAGAAGAATCTAGTGGAATGCTAGGGGCAAGAGCCCGCAACTTCCTGTTTATCCATCAACCACCCTGGGGAGGGATGAAAAATGAGAGATTAAAGAATAGAGAGATGTACGCTGAGAGGAAAAGTGAGGAAAGGTTTTTGAGAGAAAAATAGAGCCTGAGGGCCGAGTGATATGAGAATCACAAATTAGAAAGGGTGGGAAATAATATTCAGAGAAACAGGCTCCCTGTGCATGTCTGCGTGTCGTGTCTTTTTGTTTTATCTCGATTCTTGTTTTGAGTCGTTTCGAGTGTTACTCGATGTGTTTAGGTTGTTTACCTTTTGTTTTCCGTTGTTGAGTCGTAGTGCGCTGTATTCAGTCGTAGGCTCAATACCCCGATCAAGAACTCATGTCTCAATTTCAAAAATAAAATCGTTTTGTGCTCAGAGTGCCGTGCCATTCCCTACATTTGCGCAAAACAAGATTCATTCTTTCGTAAAACCGCAAGGTTCAACCCAGGCCACTTGAGAATAGTAAAGCAAGGACCTATCTGAAGCTATATAGGTTCCAGACTGCAAAGTAAAAGAAAAGAGCGAAAATCGAAGCATCTGAGTGTGCTTCAACTTCAGAAAACTCTGTGATTATAATCCGGATGTACCTTTTCAAGCCTTGTCAATGCTCCGAAGTATGAGTGTGCCTCTACCTCAAGCGCAAGATCAAGCCTGCTTCAAAGTTATGCACCCTTCCACCTGCATTGTTATGCACTTTTCCACTTGTATTGTCATGTGCACCTTACTTGCATTTATTTGCATCTTGTGTTATCTTCTACCATTTATCCTTTAACGCTGAGCAGTGTTTGGAACCGTTGTCCTCCGGGACTTTCTCAGGTTGCGTTGTGTGCGCACTTGAGCGGTTGTTTTTGGACTTCTTCTCACGATTTCAGCGTGGTTAGAGTGTTCTCTTCCTCACACGATTTCAGCGTGTTTGGAATTTATCCCAGGTTGCATTGTAGACGCGCTGGGCGGGTTGTTTTTTAGGACCTCCTTTCACGATTTCAGCGTGGTTTGAGTGTCCCGTTCCTCACACGATTTCAGCGTGTTTGGATTTTATCTCAGGTTGCGTTGTGTACGCACTTGAGCGGTTGTTTTTGGACCTCTTCTCACGATTTCAGCGTAGTTAGAGTGTTCTCTTCCTCACACGATTTCAGGGCGTTTGGAATTTATCCCAAGTTGCGTTGTAGACGCGCTGGGCGGGTTGTTTTAGGACCTCTCCTCACGATTTCAGCGTGGTTTGAGTGTCCCGTTCCTCACACGATTTCAGCGTGTTTGGATTTTATCTCAGGTTGCGTTGTGTGCGCACTTGAGTGGTTGTTTTTGGACCTCTTCTCACGATTTCAGCGTGGTTAGAGTGTTCTCTTCCTCACACGATTTCAGCATGTTTGGAATTTATCCCAGGTTGCATTGTAGAAGCGCTGGGCGGGTTGTTTTAGGACCTCTCCTCACGATTTCAGCGTGGTTTGAGTGTCCCGTTCCTCACACGATTTCAGCGTGTTTGGATTTTATCTCAGGTTGCGTTGTGTGCGACTTGAGTGGTTGTTTTGGACCTCTTCTCACGATTTGGCGTGGTTAGAGTGTTCTCTTCCTCACACGATTTCAAAGATGTTTGGAATTTATCCTGTGTTGCATTGTAGAAGGGCAAGGGTTGTTTTAGGACCTCTCCTCACGATTTCAGCGTGGTTTGAGTGTCCCGTTCCTCACACGATTTCAGCGTGTTTGGATTTTATCTCAGGTTGCGTTGTGTGCGCACTTGAGTGGTTGTTTTTGGACCTCTTCTCACGATTTCAGCGTGGTTAGAGTGTTCTCTTCCTCACACGATTTCGTAAGGTTTGGAATTTATCCCAGTTGCGTTATGCGCGTTGGCGGGTTGTTTTAGGACCTCTCCTCACGATTTCAGCGTGGTTTGAGTGTCCCGTTCCTCACACGATTTCAGCGTGTTTGGATTTTATCTCAGGTTGCGTTGTGTGCGCACTTGAGTGGTTGTTTTTGGACCTCTTCTCACGATTTCAGCGTGGTTAGAGTGTTCTCTTCCTCACACGATTTCAGCATGTTTGGAATTTATCGTGTTACGTTGTAGCACTGGCGGGTTGTTTTAGGACCTCTCCTCACGATTTCAGCGTGGTTTGAGTGTCTCGTTCTCACGATTTGGCGTGTTTGAATTTTATCTCGAGTTGCGTTGTGTGCTTGAGCGGTTGTTTTGGACCTCTTCCCACGATTTGGCGTGGTTAGAGTGTTCTCTTCCTCACACGATTTCAGCGTGTTTGGAATTTATCCTAGGTTTGCGTTGTAGACGCCTGGCGGTTGTTTTAGGACCTCTCCTCACGATTTGGCAAGTGGTTTGAGTGTCCCGTTCTCACCAAATAAGCGTTTGGATTTTATCTCAGGTTGCGTTGTGTGCGCACTTGAGCGGTTGTTTTTGGACCCCTTCTCACGATTTCAGCGTGGTTAGAGTGTTCTCTTCCTCACACGATTTCAGCGTGTTTGGAATTTATCCCAGTTTGCGTTGAAGACGCGCTGGGCAGGTTGTTTTCGGACCTCTTCTCACTATTTCAGTGTGGTTAGAGTGTTCTTTTCCTCACACGATTTCAGCGTGTTTGGATTTTATCTCGGGTTGCGTTGTGCACGCACTTGAGCGGTTGTTTTTGGACCTCCTCTCACGATTTCAGCGTGGTTCGAGTGTCCCCTACCTTACACGATTTCGTGGTGTTTGAATTTACCTAGGTTGCGTGGAACGCGCCCTAATTGATTTTCTTTGTTCTTCCTCCACTCACGAGTCGGCATAAGTGGTTGGCGAATGTCACCATTTTGCATCTATTGTACTCTCTGTTGCATCGCATCTTTTATCTGTTGCATCACATCTATTACATCCATTCCATCATATCTGTTTTTATTGTCGGTCTAGGAGACCTTAAATCCTCTAAAGGTGCAATTCCTTTGGTGTTTGTCGTGTCTTAACGACTTAGGTGGTCTAGTATAGCCACCGCACGTTAGTGTGAGTTCCTAGGAGACCAACTGAGACGGTGAAGACTAGAGTTCGAATGGCTCATGCCTAGAACGCAAAGGTTCGGGATTTCCGAGACTAAAGTCTGGTTTAAATACCTAGGGATATATCCTCGGTTTGAAATCTGTATGGCAGCCCCATAGATTGAGATAGCATATGTGTGCGCCTCAATTCTGGATACTGAATCAACCTAGTCTGTCACCCGGTTGGAGAATAGGGAAAGCTGCAACCATAGTCAGGGAGAAAAGTAACACCTGTGGTTCGACCAAGAAGAAGCGAGAGATCTCCAGCACCATGAGGCACGATATCGTATGTACGGTTCATTTGAGGCTGGTGTGACCAGACGAATCGCGCAGGTATTGTATCTTCTCCGTATGAGACGTGGCGAGAATTGAATAATTCTCTGCATTCTTAACTGCATAAAATATAGTTGTTGCTTTGCATTCTTGCTTAAAACTGTTGCATCTATTGTAAATATGTGCTTCATTACAGATTGCTGCATTTGCATGATCATTGAGTCACCTTCGGCGTCTTGCATTCCCAGTTGCATTTTGCCCCCCCTGCCTGCGGGTACATCTCTGTTTATCTCACCTGTTTGTCTAAGTCTTCGGCCTTGTCAAAAATGGGTCGTCTCTGGGCTTTGACATTCACTCCCATCACTTATGACTTTCAAGTTCTGTCAAAGAGGGGCAACTGTAGACACCCCATTTTTGACCAACATTAAGACTCAGACGTCACCGATTGAGCACTTGGTGATATTGCATATTGTGCTCGTTCTGAGGTTGCGGGGTCTCGGCTACGAGCCTTGCCTCCGGACTTTCGGACTCTTTTGTGCTTTGCCTCGGTTTGCGAACCAGGCCCTGTTTTCTCTATTTTCTCTTCCCGAAGGGAGGGAGAGGCCTCGTAGACCATCTGTCAGTGGCCGTAGGCTACGTTTTGTGGTCGTAGGCCATTTTTCCCGTTTGGAGCCCGGTTCTTGATTTTTCGGAGCCGTCGGCCGTGTGCCTCGGTTCGGGTCCACCTAACCACCTCCGTTTGCTCCGATTTTTGGCATATATCTTATTTCCTCCCTTTTGAGGGACACTGTGGTCCGAAAGACCGACTTCGTGGTCGAACACCACTCCCGGTGCCTAACAGTCAATTTTTGGGGCCCCGGACTGTGCATTTTGGCCCCCGAGCCTTGCTTGCAAGCATTGTTGGGCTCCGACCCAAACTAGAAATAGTCATATTTTGAGCTCGTTTTCATGTTTGATTAAGGAACTTTTTCTGTTTGAAACTCCCTTTTTACACTGTGTTTAAACCCTCTTTTAGGCCTTTTTTTGCACGGTATTTTAGGCTTACTTGTGAGCTGTTTCGGACTTGGTTGTAAACTACAAAGTGTCTTTTTTTGAGCCCCTCTTTAACTTTGTTGCAGGGCTCTCAGCCGTTTGGGACCAGCAGCTACCACTTGCCTTTATATCTCACTTTTTGGCCTTTTTGGGGGGAAATTTGAATTTCATTTCCCCCCCCCCCATTTTTCCCCCTCTTTTCCACCCTCTTGTGTCTATATAACAGACCCCCCATCTGTGTTTTAAGAGTTAAAAAATTTTGGTGGAGCTCTCACATTGAATCTCTCTCTCTCTCTCTCTCTCTACATTCTAACCATCAAAACCCTTTGATTCTTACACCATTTTTTACACACCAACTCATAGCACAAGACCTCCATCCTCCATTCCAGCACTTTGGGACTCTTTTGAAGAGGTTGAAAGCTCAGATTTTCAGACCAAGAGTTGATGAAAGACTAGTCTTCACGGGTGAGTCTCATTTTCCCTCTTTTTGCTCTTTTCTTGGTCTATATTTTAGCTCCTTATGCTTGCATATTTGGGCTCCGACCCTAATTGGAGATAGACTTTTTTTGAGCTATTTTTCATGTTTCCTTAAGGGCCTCTCACTGTTTGAGGCCCCCATTTTGCACTTGCTTCATTATCCCTCTTGTATGCCTATTTCTTGTGTAGCATTTTAGGCCTATGTATAATCTGTTTTGAAGCATGATGTAAATTATAAATAGGCTTATTTTGAGCCCTTCTTCAACATTGTAGAAGGGCTTATCACTATTTGAATCCTCCATGTACCACTTGCTTTGATATCCATCTTTTGGTCCCATTTTTGCATGATTTATTAGCCTTTTGTGCTTTTGTTTTTGGACTTTGGTCCGAACTGAAAAGGGTCTTATTTTGACCCCCTCTTCATGTTTCATTAGGGTCTATTACTGTTTGGAGCATCTTTTGTATACTTTGTGTTGTAACCTCTTTTTAGGCCTTATTTTGCATAGCATTTTGAGCATACTTGTATACTGTTTTGGGTCTGATCATAAACTGTAAAAAGTCATTTTTTAGGTCCCTCTTCAACTTTGTTGAAGGACCTTCATCTGTTTGAGGCCAGAATGTATCATTCACTTCTTTGTCTCCATTTTGGCCCATTTCTTGCATAGGAATTTTGCCATACTTGTGTCTGTTTTTGTGGCTTGACATAAATTGTAAAACATCATATTTTGGGCCCCTCTTCAACATTGTATAAGGGCCATTCTCTGTTTAGGGCCATCATCTGTCAGTTGCTTCATTATCTTGCTTTCGGGGCCATTTTTTGTATGCTAGTTTAGCCCTATTTGTGCCCACTGTTTGGCCTTCCTTTAAACTGTAAATATGCTTTTTTTGGGGATTCCTTGCTTTTGTATTTACACTTCATGTTCAAATAATGCATGCATTGCATAGCTATAGGTCATTCCGTATGCCTAATTTCATGTTTCGGGGCTCGTTCCATGCATCGGGTACCATTTTGCCATGTTTCGGGGCAGTTTTGCATCTCATTTTGCTGCTGAAATTTGTATGATAGTGTGCCATATTCCATGTCTTGCCATATCTTGTTAGAGTGGCATTTCGGTACCTTAGGGTCGGTCCTCGGTTTGCGTGCACGCGTGCACACATCTCGAGTGTCTCATTTTTATCTAATGGCATCTTATGTGAGTGTGGCTGAGGTCCACTTGTGTTGGTGTAAGTGTAAGTCCATATCGCATTGTGTATGCCATTTCATTCCATAGCATTGTGTATGCTAGGTTGTATGTTAGTGCATCGTGTATGCCATGATTACCTCGTGCATCGTGTATGCCATTTCATAACATTGTGCATGTTAGGTTGTATCTTAGTTGCATTCATGCATGTCATGCATATTACATAGTGTTCGGGATAGGAGTTAGCCCGAACACGGGAAACGAGGTACGTTTCGTACTCCGAGTGACGGAACGTGTCTCAATTCCCCCAGTCGCCGACACTTCGGATTATCCATGATGGAGTTAGGTTTTGTTGTGTTTTCATGTGCATTCATTCCATATCGAGTTGTGCAATTCGACTCCTCGGCCATCATGCATCGAGATGCGTGATTGGTGGCACGAGGATCGAGGCATGCATACATTTGTGAAAATATATTGCTATGCCCCTTTCCTACTCTCTGTTGCAGCAAAATCAAGAATCAGCAGTCTTCCGAGGCTTGGCGCGCTTTCCAAAAAACCATTGCGAAATAGAGGCTAATTGGGGCGTCGCAGTGGATTTCCGCGTGAAGGCAACCCGGACATGCATCATTCATCATCCGGAGCGGAATCAAGGCAGTCCCTGGCTTGCATGCCAGTTTATTGTTTTCTTAGTTAATTTGTTAATTAATTAGGAATTTGTACATATTTGGACTGTATGATTTGGACTGTACTATTCTTTTATTCGGGACTGTATATTTATTCGGACCCTCTGTGCGAGGGCATCATTGTAATAGTGTGCGTGGGTGTGATGTATGTCTTCCAACCCCACGTCTTTCTTCCCTTTTATTTACCTGCTTATGATGGTTAGATTAGGGCATATTTCAATTAGCATACAGTATGATAGCATGTTTGCATTCATTCATCTGTTTTGCATGCACCGGGCTCGGCGCATCATACTAACTGCATTTGTATTTCAATTCCAAGTTGAATACATGTTAGCTGTAGCATTCCATATGCCATGTTTAGAATAGCCGAGCCTGCTATAGTTTGCATTTTTGCATGTGTTGCATTAGGTATTTCTGTATACTTATGATCATGCATGATTTCTAATGTAGTTTCTGTTTTGGCTTGGAGTACTCGGTGAGTTTTATGCTTTAGCATCCTTGCATGCGTGTGAGTGACTGTCATGATAGCATGCTTACCATGAGGCTAACTGCTTATGTGATATAACTGTCTTGAATGCCTGTGGGTGGAGGTTGGGTTATTTGGATTGGAACAATTCATCAAATGTTTGTTTTAAGCCCACTAGACAGTGGCAAAATCATGTTTTCTAAGCCCACCCGAGGGTGGCAAATCCACGTCTTAGCCTACCTGCGGGTAGCACCATTAAACCATTTTCAAACAAACAAACATGAAATGTTTTGTTCCAATTCAGGCGACCCAGTCTATACTTGCATGCTGTGTGCATCACATAGTAAATCTAGGCTAATAATCGGAATAAGAGCACACAATGTTTTCAAAACTAGATATCATGGTTAGTAGAGGCCGATTTTTGATCGGGCGAGCGGAGGTACTCACGAAGTGACCTTCCCCAATCATACCCAAGTTCCCGAGCCGAGGCAACTTTGGTGATGACGGACACATGGCCTTAGGCAACGAGTCAGGGTTTCCTAAATTTCCCAAAATAAAATATTTAGGTGGCGACTCTGTATCTGGCAAAGCAGTCCATGTTTGGCACTTCTTTCAAAATCTGTTTTCTCAAAACGATTTGCCGGATTTGGACTCTTTGGTTCAAATTATGAACCGTGACAACAATTCAAGTCCGAGCTGTAGCGAAGTCCCCCGGCGGGCCTGTCTACACAATCACAATCAAACAATCAAAGATAAATTGACACAACGATTTTACGTGGAAAAACCACAATTGGACACCTCCAACTGTGATTAAAAAACCACGGGCAACAGTCACAAAACAATCCACTAAGAAGATTTAAATGAATTACACAGGTATACTCTCAATTACCTAGCGAATCCACGCCTAATTGAACCAACCTCTATGTGCCTCTTCCAATCCCGTCTTCACCTCGAAATTGTCTTTATGATGAGCCACTCCAGAATCCACCGAAGCTTCAGGCTCGAATTCTTCAGAATCCACCGAAGAACAACTCTTTCTCTCTCTTGTGTATAACAAATAAAACCTTTGATGTACTCTCTTTAAACCATGAGTTGAATACTCAATAAAACATCAAAGAAAACTAACAAAATATCCCCAGATATAAACCTTAAGAACCAAAAAGAAGATTTGGAGGAATTAAATAGTTTTGGGAGAAAACCAACTATTTATAGAAAATCCAAAAGTAATCCTAGTTTTGGAAGAAATCCAATTACTTATAGAAATCGAAAAGTAATCCTAGTTTTGAAAGAAAATCAATTTCTTAAAGAAATCCTTGTCAAACGGAATTGCCAATAATAAAACCTAACAAATGGTTTTGGGAGTTGTAGCGTAAAAACGATAGCCTCCTAGCAACAAATCAATACATAGCCAAAAATAACAAGAGAGTAATCATCACATCCCCCAGTCCCTTCCTTGGTAGATCACAAGCCTCAATCCCAACGACAGTGTACCCAACACTCCATGGCAGGCGTGGCCAATGATCAATTAGGATGGGTCACATAAAGACAAGAATCCACCAAAAAAATAGATAGCTAACCTCCTACTCATCCCCCAGTCTCTAAATCAGCTAGTCATCAAACCACTATTCCCCATAGCAGTGACCCTTCAATCACTCTTGGCGGAGATGGCTCAAAACTTGCCTCATATTGAGTCACATGAGGATCACACAATCAATCAACATGATAAAATCGACTATAAATGATGTACTGCCTCGAGGCTAAACAAAAATATATTGGCCCACCAATCAAAAAATCAGTGACCCAAATAAACCAAAATAAGCCCAACGGTGGCCCACCAAACCAACCCAAAATCACAGCCCAAAAGAACGCCCAACGGTGGTGTAAGTTATTATTAAGTATATGTGAAATGTTTTGATATGCCATGTAAGCATAGCTCATTGGATAAAATGTTTAAGTTTGCTTCCGCATTTGGCCCCATATTATTAATTATTAATTGATATCAGGTTTGAGGCCGTAGGTAATCTCATGATTACTGGTCGGTTATGACCTTAATCTATAGAGGCGGGTTCGGGTCATAACAGATCTTGAGGACAGTGGGCGAAGATAAATTCTCTCTTCGATTAAACTAGTCTATACCAGGGTCTAGGTGGCATGATCCGGGGGTCGATGAGACTTGGCTTTATTTGTGACAGGATGTCCTCTCGAACTTTCCCTGACTCTTGTTTGCGACAGGGCATTCCCTTGGATTTCCACTGTTCCTTTGGACTTCCCTTAACTCTTTTAGGATGATTGGGGACAATTAGTTAGGTGTGGCTAAGAATAAGGTTTACCGAGGAGTTGGTCTCATCCTCGGGATTTTTTTTATCCTTAGAAGTGTCACTCCCTCAAATAAGGTGGTTAGAGAGAACATTGCTCTCAAGTGCAAACACATAGGGCTTAACCTTGATTAGTTACCACCTCCTCGAAAGGGTAGCTTTTGAGTTGCCTATAAATAGCACTCACCCATACCTAAGGGTCATCAATGGAACAGGCCGAGCTTATCTAGCCCACAACTATTGTGTTCAAATCCCATATTTCAACCAATTTTTCAAATTTTGACCAGTTAATGGATTGGTACAGGCCAAGCGTATTTAAAAACTAAAACCACATCCCATCCATAAGTCCAAATCTTATAGGCCAAAATCAAATCGAACCAGGATGCACATTTTTTTTATTATTTTTATATTATTAAGTTCTACATATTTTTCATTCACAAATTTTTAATATTCTTGTTAGTTATTTTTCTTGTTTGCTTTCCAACATAATTCAAATATGTTGATTTTTTTTATTTACCTTTTTATATCTCATATAATCAAAAAAATAATCAAGTGACATATAATATCTACAAGTAGAATGGGGAAAAAGAGGAAAGAAAAAAAAAAAGAAATAAACATTAAACAAGAGAACCAAAAAAAAAAAAAAAAAAAAATCAAACTAAACATTAGATTAAAAATAAATAAAAAAAAACTAAACATTATACGGGTTCTTACGAACTGGATTTATCGGTGGATTCGGATTATAAACCTTTGTTAAAAACCTTAAATCATTTTTTACGGGTTGGGACAGACTGGGCACTTAAGTGGGCTAGGACGAGTGGGTAATATCGGATTTTTTGTCCGTGGGCCATTTGAGGACCCCTTCTACCTATAGGTAGAGGCGTGCACGGTGCGGTTCAGACAATTTGAGAGTAAAATTATAAACCAAATAGTAGATTAGCGGATTGACAGATTGACAAATTGCAATTTGAGCACCTTTCAGAATCGAGACATTGAATTCATGCACTCTCTTTTCTTGCTCATTTTTTTATTTTATTTTTTTTTTCATTTGCTTTACTTTATTTTTTTCAATATAATTACTTTTATTTTTTTACTAAGAGTTGTTGTCTTTTATATAAACAGAAGGTTTGTAAAATAAGACTACTTACTATAGGAGTGAAAATATAATTTTCAGAACATCAAAGGATGGAATGTAATTGGATCAAATTTCAAGAAGTATGAGTGTAATTTACCCTAATATTTATGGAGTCCAACTGCTAATTGAGTCTTAAGTAAATAATAATTTGAACGAGGCTAAAGTCTTTTTTTACCTTTGAGTGATACTACATGTACTAATTAGTATATCAACACTAGTTGTAATCTTATTATTGATCTCGCTCATTATAAAAATTATAAATACAAAAAATATCTTAAATTATGTCACATCATCAATTGATATTTTAATTAGTACATTAGTTAATGCATATAACATAACGCTTTACCTTTTCAATAACAAAAATACTAAAGATCTCAAAAATTTTACCAAAATTTCTACCAAATGTCTCACATGAGTGTGAAACCTATATGAGACCCACATGATGTGGGTCCCACATTCATATGAGACATTTGGTAAAAATTTTAAAAATTTCAATAAAATTTTAAAAATTTCTAACATCACTCTTTAAATAATTCAATATGAACCGAAACAATTAAAGTTTCGCATGGGTTTAATATCTGAATTCCATGAATAAATAAAACACTACAAAGGAAAGGTGAGTTCCACAAAGCAGACTGGAATTGGGGAGCGCACGGTGCTAGACGGTTAATTGGATCTTATCTAGAGCACATGTTATTTATTTCAACTGTTTATATGGGAAGATTTATCAAGTACGTTATTTATGAAAAAATCTATAACTTCAAAACGAGACTAATATTTGTTTTTAGAAAAATAAATTGTTAGAGTAATTTTAGTAATATATTTTAAAACAATTAAAACTTAATCATGGACTTATACATGTTTAATTAACTTAATTTTTTTTTATAAATAATATGTTTAACAAATCCTATAATATAAATTATTTGAATAAAAAACATAGGCCAAGGACAAGACCTAATGCGCTGTCACAGCATAGCACACACCCCATGTCCAAGATGGACTACAAAATATTACAAAGAGGTCATAGAAATTAATTGAGTCTACAAAGACAAAAGTTAGGGATCATAAATTTTTTTTTATGAAAATGATCATGAAAGATTTATGATTCTTGGATTACCTTGATTAATGCGTGGTGCTTTATTCTAAGTGTAATCCAAATATTACAAAGCTTTCATAATTATTTTCATGAAAAGTTTTTCATGATACCTAATATTGCTGGTCTACAAAATATTACAAGTGGGTCTCAGAAATTAATTGAGTCTACCCACAATGCTACTATTTGGGAAAAAAAAAGAAAAAAAAGAAAAAAAAAACTAATAATTAATAATTTTTTTGATTTTTTATAAAAAAAATATATATAAAAAATAGAAAAAATATTTTGACAATTTATGGTATTTTTTTTAAACTTTTTGAATAAAAACTTAAATTTCCAAACAAAACCTAAACACGTATAATCAAGTTATTTGAACTATACTTGTCCTACACATTTTATTTGACTAGTCACTCAATTACACTACATAGTTTAATTTACTTCAGATAAAATATTTCTCCAGAATATTTACATAATTCAAATGTCATAATTATTTAAAATAATTAATATTGATTATAAGAAATTAATTTTTTCACATCTTTACATTATATAAACAAAACTAAGTAATTCATAAACCGTGGTGGGGTTCATTTTATAGTTACTGTTGAATTTAAGGTCGAAAGTACATATATATAGAGACTTGTCTGTCAGTTTTCCGCGGATCGTTCTGTGTAGAACGTTTTTGTCGTGGGTGCTTCATTAGCCTCGTACCAGCTCTCTACATTTTCTTTTAATAATGATTACATATAAGTGTAAATTATAGAAGAATTTTTTTAAGGCTAATGATGTTAAGATTTTATAATATAAAAGATAGGCAGTGACTTTGGTCCAGTTTAAGATCGGACTGGACCATACTATTGAGCTTGTGGGGCCTCATCACGGATCTCGTTTTTGATAATTCAAACCGTTCAATGTGTAGAACTCGTTGAATACTATATATCTATAAAAAGTCACGTTGATCGGATATCGATAGCTATATGAACAAAACAGTTTTTTATCAACCGTTAATTTTTTCACCGACCATTTTTTTTTATACAAAACTGATTTGATCACATAGCTATTGATATCCGATCAATGTGATTTTTTACAGGCATGTAGTACTCGATAAGTTCTACACATTGAACAGTTCGGATTATCAAAACAGGCCCAAAAAATGGGCCCTATGGGCCAAACTGGACGGGTCCAGTCTTGATCTCAACTTGAGACAAGCTAGACCCTAAAAGATAGTTAATGTTTTTATAATATTTAAAGTCTCTCAATCTTGATTTAGAAAAAATTCGATTCAGAGAAAATTTTACATATCATAGGAAAAATTTCTCTGGACATAATACAGAAAAAATTTTACACATTTCTAACATCAAATTTCTCTAGACACATCACCAACACTAAATTTCTCTGGATACATCACAGAGAAAATTTTATAAATCACCAACTCCAAATTTCTCTAGACACATCACAGAAAAAATTTTACACAACACCAACACCAAATTTCTCTAGACACACCACAAAGAAAATTTTACACATCTCCAACACCAAATGTCTTTGGTTCCATTATGCACAAATTTACCTACCGAACAAATTTCTCTAGACACATTACAGAGAAAAATTTACACATCTCTAATACCAAATTTCTCTGAACACATCACAGAGAAAAATTTACACATCACCAACACCAAATTTCTAACACCAAATTATAGAGAAAAATCATGTAAGAGAAACGGCTACTGTAGAACTATTACTGTAGTGATACTTTCTTAGGAAAAACATTTCTTGTAATATAAATCAATTAGAAGCAAAGAATGAACTTTTTATTTTTATTTTTATTTTTATAGGTAAAGCAAAGAGACTCAAATTTGAGTATCTTTATGAGGAGAATACAACTTAATCTTGTTGGGGCGTCCCATAGGGAACACAGATAATGGAAACATTTATGCCTAATCAACAATATATTTGCTCTTCTAAAATTACATCCTGCATTTAATCATGTTCCATGTTTGAAAAAATGGTTAAGAACATAATTAGCTAGATCTAAATTTTATGTCACCGCTATCAATAAACACAGCTGATGCACATGGTCTTTACAAGCAAGTAAAGGCTTTCTGTTCATAAGCTCCATAAAGATGCAACCCACAAACCACATATCAAAAGTAGCAGTGTAGTCTGAAGAGTTTAACAAAAGCTCAGGTGCCCTGTACCTTCTGGTGACAACATATTCAGCCATGAATTGAATCTCTCAAGTTGGCCGAGCAAGACCAAAATCACAGATCTTCAAATCATAATTTGCGTTTAGTGAGAGGTTGTTGGGTTTCAAATCTTTATGAATAACATTTACAAAATGTATATATTTCAGTCCTCGAAGGATTTGATACAAGAAGTACTGCAAGAAAGATGAGAGAAGATGATGAGAGAGATAGATCTAGGGAAGAAGAGAGAGAAAAATCTAGGGTTTTGAACTGGCAGATGAGATCGACGAGAAAGAAAAAGAAGAGCTGTCAAGACCCAAACTCGCCCCTATAGGTTTAGTGTCGTAACTGGCCAGTAATCCGTGATTACCAAAGGCTTGTTTAACAATAATACAACATAAAGGGGCTGACGGAAGCCAATATACATCGTCCAATGAGTTGCGAGGACCTAAATGGAAATAAACTTTCATGTACATAGTCATATTCATAATTACTTATACCAAAAATACATATACAAGATAGTATGCAAGTTAGGGACATAATCACATCATCAAAAACTGTATAAACAATGGTCTTAAACATTCTTTACATTTAGCAATGACAAAAGGGTGGATTTGAATCACCCAAAAAGCCTTGACTCGTGCAAGTTCAGAACCTTGTTATGAGGCACAATGGCTGGCTTGACAAAACATGAGTTCGGGTCGGCACTTCTAGCTTTGATCCGATGCCTGGCTACCTACATATATATAGTAAACTGTGAGCTATAGCCCAGTGAATAACAAATGTGTAAATATGTTAAGAATGATGTCCTTCAGTCTTTGAAACAATCGATTAGCATTAGAACATTTTCAATCAATATCATTTGTCGATCAATCATTCGATTCAATCAATCAATAATTATATAAGTCATACGTGATACATCCGAAAGCAACGATACACTTGGTCTTAAAAGACCGGACAATCAATTGATGGCCATCATACAATAACAATAGTTCTAAGATTTGGAATTGACAGAGATCTCTGTATCAATAACAATAACAGTATGCTATGGATGCCACGAATACAGTTCAGAAAGTAGGATCATCTTTCAATCGATAAAAAGTAACCGTTCAGAAATAATATAATTTATCATTCAGAAAATAAATACAATTTGAACATATCTTTACAACATTGTTACTCACAGTGGGCTTCTTGAACATGTATGATAAGGCACTAAAGATGTGGCGTCCGACCTAAACAAACAAATCCAAGCACAACAATTTAATGACATTCATATCGCTAGTCAATTCTATTTGATTCGGTTGTTACTTATTCAATAACTACTTGTCTTTACTAATTCAGTTCTAATTTTTCATTTATGCACTCTAATGCACTCGTAAGATGCAAATGATCATGAAAACATTTTAAAACCATGCAAACGGAGGCCCAGAAGGGGGAAAAGTGAAGTGAAAAACAAAACCAAGACTGCCCTATTAGCTGCACGTGTGGTGGTCTAGCAGAATGCACTCCTGAGCTCATGAAGGTTGGCAGCTCGAGCGGTCTGGGTTGAAATGTTGGTCGAAAACTGCTCTGCTGGGGCAGTGCATTTCCTTGCAAATTCAAGTTTGTCTTCATGCTATTTGCTCTCAAAAACTTAACTTCACACTTTAAATGAAACATATTTGGTTTGGAACACAATTCATTATTTCAATTCACAACTCAAATCCATGTAAAGATTCAATTTCATAACCTTTAATCCAAAGTCATTTACTATACAAATTGAGCTCTAAATTGTAAATGCATGGACCTTCTTTCTTGGTTTTCAAAACTTATGCAAGAAACCAAATGAAACAAGAAGGTTATTATAGAATTATGCCATGTGTGGTGATTTTAAGGGTGAATTCCTTCTTTTCTTATATATACCTACTTTCATGTCTTAATTCTTAATAAGATGAGTAAAATCATAGTTTGATCATCAATTCTCATAATTCAACCTTGAATCTTAAATGATGATGCATGTGCAAGTCTCTATATCATGAAAATAGAAGGAAAAGCTTACCTTGCTTTGATATTTAGAGGGAATTAGGACAAGTCTCTATCTTCTTCCTAAGTTCTTCACGTTTCCTATCTTTCTTCTCTTCTTACTCTATGTTGAATTCTCAAAACACACACACACTCTCTCTCTACGTGTAATAGAAGAAGGCTCATTACATAATCACCTAGTTGGTGAATAGGACACATGCACACATTATTGAATTCAATTTTTTTTTTTTTCCTATTAATATTTCAATTAACTTACCAAGACTAATATATCATTTCTAATTAAATTAATTTAATTCATATCACAATATAATCTCAATTTCACTTAATCAATTTATACTAATATAGATTAGGCTCTAATTCCTTTCCACTTTTCTTAATTCTAATTTGTTAAAATTAGCAAATCAAACAGGTTTAATTCATTTCTTTATGTATATGTTCACAATAACACTACAATACCAATCAATGCAAGTATATGTCATATGGCACATAATTTACATAACACATAATTACATAATTAACAATAAGCATATAATTAATTTAATTAATTTGCTTAATTAAGGAGGTGGTTGTCACATCCTCTCCCTCTTAGGACGTTTGGTCCTCCAAACTTAATTACCTTCTTCCAGAAAGAATATAGGATCAAGTGGAAATAGGTCCGGGTATCTCCGCTTCATATCATCTTCCCTTTCCTAGGTTCTATAAATACCACCATGATTTTGCCGATCTACTTTCAGTAACGGAATTTCTTTATTTCTCAACTTCTTGATTCGCCGGTTTACAATCTGAATAGGCTATTCTTCATAAGTGTAGTCATCATTTACCACATGGTTAGGCTCAATAACATGAAAAGGATCCCGAAGATACTCCCTCAACATTGAAACATGAAAGACATTATGCATATGTTTCATTTCAGGAAGGAGTGCTACTTGAAATGCCACTGGATTAATCTTTTCAATAATTTCATATGGCCCAAAATACCTCGGTGCTAACTTGCCCTTAGTTCCAAAATGAGTCTACCCTTTCATTGGTGTCACTTTAATAAAAACATGGTCACCCACTTCATATTCCTTGTCTTGCCTTCGGATGTCCGTGTAACTTTTCTGTCGGCTTTGTGCAATTTTCAATCTTTGCTGAATTAATTTCACATTTTCTGTTGTTTTACGTACAATCTCAGGCCTAAGTAAAGGTCTATCTCCAACTTCTGCCCAACAAATAGGAGACTGATATTTTCTCCCATATAAAGCCTCGAAAGACGCCATACCCATACTTGAATGAAAACTGTTGTTGTAAGCAAATTCAGCTAGAGGCTTGCGACTTTCCCAGTTCCCATGAAAATCAAGTACACACATACGCAAAAAGTTCTCTAGAATTTGGATTGTTCTTTCTAATTGGCCATCGGTCTGTGGATGATAAGCACTACTTAATCATAGTTCGGTTCCCAATGTCCTTTGTAGACTTTGCCAAAATCTCGATGTGAACTTCGAGTCCCTATCAGAAACAATGGACACAAGCACTCCATGCAATTTAACAATCTCATTAATATAAATGGTAGCCAACTTATTTGCATTATAAATTGTTTTGACTGATAAGAAATTAGCAGACGTAGTCAAACGGTCAACAATAACCCAATTTGAATCCATACCTCTATTGGAGCGAGGTAGTCCAACAATGAAATCCATAGTAATATGCTCCCATTTCCACTCTGGTATTGGTAGTGGTTAGAGCAATCCTACAGGTCGTTGATGCTCGGCTTTGACTTGTTGGCATTTTAAACACTTAGACACAAATTCGACAATTTCTTCCATCATTCCTGGCCACCAGAAATTAAGTTTCAAATCTTGGTACATTTTTGTGTTCCTTGGATAGATAGAAAATTTTGAATTGTGGGCATCGTGCAAAACTCGCTTCTTTAACTCAACATCTTTCGGTACACATAATCGGCCTTGAAATTTCAATACACCATTTTCAAAAAGAAAATCCGGCCTCAGCTTGTACTCCCGTTTGTCAATAATCTTCTTTAACAATGCATCTTGTTGCTATTTTTCTTTAATTTCTTCAAAAATCGTCGGTTGAGCAGAAATAGCAGCTAATGTCCCGCCTTACTCTCGTAAAACAATCTCCACTTCAAATTTTGCAAGGTCATGTAACAATTCTCTTTGTCCGGCAAGTAAACAAGCTAAATTCCCAATTGATTTTCGACTAACTGCATCGGCAATAGTGTTAGCTTTCCCTGGATGGTACAAGATTTGCAAATCATAATCTTTTATCAATTCCAGCCATCTTCGTTGTCTCATGTTCAACTCTTTTTGGGTAAAGAAATATTTTAGGTTTTGTGGTCTGTATAAACCTCACATGTTGACATATTTCAATAGGACTGGCAACCCTTTGATCTACATATATATAGATATATATAAATCCTAATACGATAGGAGAGGAAACCAGGCCTAAATAAAATAATTAATGAGTCCACTCCATTAAGGAACCCAAATAACTTGAAACAGACCTTACACCTATATACCACACATCCACATAAAAAATAATAAATACACTAAGATGGTCTATCGCGCAAAAATTTATAGATCACAATAATAATTTTGGGCTCATACCAGTCAATCTATCTTAATCACTTTCAACCCTTTAACACCCCCGATTCGTAATTAACCGTTAAATCGGAATTAAGATATTTAATTAAGTGGTCAAGTGAAATTATGTGTTAATAGTGTGTTTTGCATGCTATTTGTGTCTCTATCTATCTGTTGTAGGAATATCTGTCTGAAATTCTATTTTGATATGGAAATTAAAGGCCTTGTCGACATCCGAACATGGAATTGACTAAGTCGATGTGTTAATTGAGATTTTTAGAATTTTATGGTAAGGTTAATTAGATTTTGATTCACATCCAAATAATTAGAATAAATTAATTATTAAGTTATATTAAATTAACTCTAATCACATTTAATTAGTTTAAGTTAGTCCAACCTATAAATATGTGATATAAGCTTAGCAAATCATTTTTCCTATCATCTTCTTGAGCTCAAATATAGAGTGAAAGAGAGGACTTGAGTAAGAGAGAGAGAAGGGCAAGACAACTAGGAATTTAAGCTAGTGATTTCGAGATTTGGGAAGAACAACTTAGAATTCTTACTACTTCAAGACTTTAGATGACTAATCAACTCCCAACTTTTGTGTTTAAGTCACAAATTATGAGAATTCAAGAGAGTGTAGGAATTAATGCATGATTTGAACTAAGAAAGTAGAATTGGAAAACAAATCATACATGCATGCATATTTTATAACAATTTGAAGTTAAATTCCAAGAATTCTCTCGTGCATGTCATTATTTGAACTTGGTTTTGGAAATTCATCATGTTCTATGTCATTTTGTCTTAATTAATCATGTTTTCAAAGTAAAGAACTTAGATTATTACATGCATGTTCATGACATGTAAAGAAGAGCATAGTTTTGAAGAATTGACATGTTTTTGGGATTTGATTTTGTGAATTGAACTTCCTTTCATGTTTTTCTACAAGTTTCTAAGTGTTTTATAAAGTTTTGGCCCAAAAGAATGAGTTTTGATGTGTTAAACTTGCGTTTTGAACTTGTAAGTGTAATATGGAAATTCTAGAATTCGCTCGAGCAATGGTTCTTTCGCTTGAGTGTACATTGCAAGCTCTCAGTACTTTTGCAGAGATTGATGGTTAGCTCGAGCAACCAAAAAGTTGGCTCGAGTGTAAAATGAGAGCATTCAGTACTTTTGCAGACCAAGGGGTCCACTCGAGCAACCAAAGCTTCACTCGAGCAAACTGCCCTGTTTTCAGAAATTTTTGTTTATTGTTTCAAATGCATAATTGCATCCTCATTTCATTCTAAGCATTCTTAAGCCATGGTTTAGGCCAATAATAACGAGGATATGAATTAGAAACACACTATGAGGAATTAAATTACATTTAGCAAAATACGGAAAGTGTGTTTCAGTGCGTATCGGTCACATGTTTGTGTAGGTTACGCACCAATATCCATCTGATCTGTCTAATTCGTCTGTTCTGCTTCTAGAGCTATTTATGAATAACAACTCTGTAAAGATACGTTTGTACTTAAGTATTTTCTGCTTATATGGTATACTCTATTTCTGAAAAGTTATTTTCTGATTAGAATGAATGATTGTCTGACTCTTTGAAATGTAATCGTGGCATTCTTAGCATCAGTTATCTGTTACCTGGTATCAATGATCTCTGTGGGTCCTAATCATAGAACTATCTGTGAAACCTATATGGTTATCTATTATGATTATGCACAATCATCTGTCCGATATGAACATGGGTCTTAATGACCATCTGCTCTGTATATGGGTTATTATGACCAATCTGTTCTGCTAACTAACGGATGTACCACATATGATTGAATGTAAATCTAAAAATGTATCTGACTCTGAATCTAATATAATCTAAATTCTAATTTCTGAATCTGTTATGGGCATCATTTATTAAAACCTTTACTTTGTTGTTATTCACTGGGCTCCAACTCACTATTATATTTGTGTATGTAGGTGATTAGGTGCATGAACAGGTCTAGTGATGGCTGCCTGGATTCAGTTTGTGTTAGCCAACCAGTGCGCCTCCTAAGGAGGTTCTGGGGGTCTTTTTGTGGCCAAGTTTTTGTGGACACTGTTTGTGATCAAGTTTAAGTTTTATTTTCTTTTCTTTTGTTTGGACAATTTTATGTTTATTCTATAAGTAGGCTGAGTTCCCTTTTGACTTATCTGTTTTGTGATGATGTAAAGATGATGTCATAATATATGTCTAGAAGTCTAAATTTTCTGTCTCATGTAAATCTGCACAGCTATATGGACAATGTATTTTGATATTTGCTTTTGCTAGCCCCTTATTTTGTTAATCTGATTCAGAGGCTTTCGGTAATCTTAGGATTACTAGCCAGTTACAATGCTAAACCTATAAAGGTGGGTTTCGGTCATGACAAACCCGTTTTTCACAAACCAAACAAAATATAGTCAATGACAACCTAATTAAGAAAATTTCTTATATTCTCCCATTTAGGCAACGTTGACTACTAATTTAAGAAAATATTTTATTTCATCAACTGACTCTCGGATTAAATAACTTTAGTGACCACAAAACATGATAGAAACATCTTAGCATGAAATATCATTTAATGAGAATATTAATATCGAATTGTGGTGGTAATTATGCTATTTAACAACATAACACCATCCACAATTACAAACACTAACATGTCACCACCAAAGATTCCTATATGTGGTAAAGTGTAGTGTGGAATTTCAACACAATTGATCCAAAAATTATATTACATACTAATTCCACATTCAGTCCTCTGTATGGTCACAAAAGACCCTATAAAGAATCTCATTCATTTTTACACTTGTAAAAGAAGCCGTTATACCTGTAAACTAATGTATTTCATACTTTAAACCAAGCATTAGACTTTATGGATCCATATATACTTCTAAACCGAAGCATTACACACTACTAAACCAAAGTGTTAATTTTTACATCTTAAAATTTAAATATAACTGTAAGAGTTCATATAAGAGGAATACATACATAACAATTACCATTTATGTGTACACACATAACTATAAACAAAATGTGAATAAACACATTAAACTTTATTAACTGAAATGCACCATAGATAATATTCATGGGTAAAAAATTTCTTTAACCAAGCACATAAAAAACTGCAAAGTATCCATATGCCCAATATATTTAGTAAACTAAATTTGGCCTAAGCCCTTTATTTAAAGGATTAACTAGTTTGTATTCTGTAACATGTGCTCATAAAGAATATCATCTTTAATGACTCTCTAATTTTGAAGTACTTTAAATTTACATATTTAATACGATCAGAGCTCTTATTATTCTTCATAAGAAATTTAAAACCATATATATCATAATACATCTTTATAGGTTTGGAGATGAAATTAACAATTCCAAACTCTAAAATAAAATTCTTTAATTACATAACTCAAGTTGAGCTCTAAAACATGTTTGCATAGTAAAAAATTATAAGAAATTTTATGGAACTCTTTCATAAAATAACACCTCATGCAAACATAAAAATGTAACGTGTACTAAACACTATATATCATCTGAGTAACTATCAAAGTCGACATAGTACAACCAATAATATTAAGATGATTAATTCTTCTATAGATAATCGTATAATCTTTAATTCTCTATAAATATCATAACACTTTATGTGTTCCAACCCAATGATCATGGATTAAATTAAAATAATAATTGTGTAACAAACTAATTGCATATGCATCAAGTATAATTCAAAATTCATAAGTCATTAAACTCCCACAACACTAGCATACAAGACATTCCTTATAAACTCTCTCTCAATATCATTTTATGAGTGGTGGTGCTACATGCACCAATTAGTATACTAACTAGTATACTAACTAGTGTTATGCCATTATTACTGACCCCACATATTATACAAATTACAAATACCCAAAACCTCTAAAATTATGTCACATCATCTGTTAGTACACTAGTTAGTACATTAATTGGTACATATAGCATTATTCTTTTATGAATACTGAATGTTACTTAATTAGTCTTGGTCACAAATAAGAGCAATGTAAAATTTTTAATTCTGTATTAAATTTAGTAAAAATGTGATCTAGGTATACTCTTTGAGATGAGAAAAACAAATGTCTAAATCTATTTTCAAGTATCTTAATGTCAAATACATAAAATATTGTACCAAGATATTTTATATCAAAAATTTATTAACAACATCATTTTCACATCAAGTATTAATTCGAAATTAATAAATTATTCCATATGAAAAATCTAAAATCCTTGAGATATTAATTTGTGACTATGTATCAATTTTAAACAATAAATAACAAATTTAATTAAACAATCAAAAGCAAATCAACACAGCGATTTAACGTGAAAAAAACCACAATTGAAGCACCTTCAATTGAGATAAAAAGCCACAAGCCAAAGTCACAAAACAATCCACGAAGAAAACAAAAACAGGAATTACACAAGAGTACTCTAAATTACTTTGCAAATCCACGCCTGAATTGAACCAATCCCAAAATGCCTCTTCCACTACCGTCTTCACTTCGGAATTGTCTTGCCCAACATTGAATCCACAGTGCTAATGTCGAATCCATGATGATAAGCCACTCCGGGATCTACAAAAGCTTCAGGCCCAAATTCCCCTGAATCCATTGAAGAACAACACTCTCTTTTATGAATAAAAACAAACAAACAAATCCCTTGATGACGTGAATATGAAGTTCATAAATCCATTGATACTCTCAAATCATCGAGGAAACACTCATAAAAATACCCTCTAATAAGAAAACCTTGGTAGCTTTGCTCTTCTGGAATTTGGACGGCCTAAACCTTAAAAACAGCAAATGGTGCATGTTATAGAAAACAGAGCTGCGAAGACTGCTCAAGCGACCACTTCATTACTCACTAAAATGCATGCCCATCGCTCGAGCCAAGACCCCACTACTTGAGTGCATGAAGGATTTTCTTAGAAGTTTAGTCTGCTCTACGAAAATACAGGATGATGCCATTCATCGCTCGAGTGCACAAACGACCACTTGAGCAGTCAAACAACTTTGGCTTCGGGGGTGCTGCCCCTCGACCTTGCCTGGGCGTTGCCCTAGACCCACAATGGGGCATTGCCCCCAGGACTCCACAAGCTGACCAGGCTTCTTAATCTCCATATATTATTAGCGAAATGGTAAACATGAATGCCTTAAGATCACAAACTCCTCTATATAGGCACAATTCGGGTTAGATTCACATCTAAACACTCACATCCTCACTAAAATGAAAAGGCGAATAAAATTACAGCTAAAAAGAGTTTTTCCAAACTGGATTGCCAATTATAAAAACCTAACAATCTCCTCATTTGGCAATTCTATGACAAAACACACCTGACAAAAAAAACCCTAAACACCCTATAACGAACAAAAAAAAACTTATTTCTCAAGGTCATAATCTGCAAAACAGCTATTAGTGCCCCAAGAGTATATGAAAGTAACATGCATATGACAAGATTATCTTGAAGCTTGAATAGATGGAAATTTGAATCACATGTCCAATACATAAATAACAACAACAACAACAACTCCCTCTCTAAATTCAAAATTCTCCCTCTTTTTGTCATGAATTGTCAAAGGAAGCTCAATTAACTAAAGTAAGAGCATAAACCACACAAGTAAGGACAAGATGACATAATAAACAATAGCATGCGAGAAATAAGCAATAAATTAGCAGTGCATAACATGTAAAATTAGTAGTGCATAGCAACATGCAAACCATCTAACACCAATCTTCCTTACAAAACCAATCAATATGAGTCCATGCTAAAAGAACTCCCCTACAATGATTAGCTAAACTCCCTCTCAATAAAAGCAACTACAAGCACCAAAAATAATGAACAAAAAGGAAAAGAGAAAAAAAAAAGAATACGGTGGAGCAAGTAAAGAATACAGGTTTGTACCTTAAAACACACAAGAATATCCAAGAAACACATTACTTAAAAACACAATATGCACAACCTCTAGAAGATTCCTAATGAAAGAATGTGATGCAATATGTGAAAAGCATAGATCCCATGATAAAAGTGTGTGTGTGGCTCTTAGAGTTCAACAAACACTAGATTCAAATCCTAGTAGTGATCTGATGGCTAGATCTCTAACAAGAGAAAATGCAAATGACTGAGAAAAGTCAAACCTCTAGCGATGAAGCGTTATTTATTAAGTAAAGACGGAAACTCCCCGTCAGTCAATGAATATTTTTTTTTTCTTACTTTCTTTTGCACACTCATTGGTGGCTTTCATACTCAAAAGTATGGAATCCTAGCCAAAGACGCATAGAGAAAATAAGGATAGCCTTGTTAGTGACTCTAAGGTACACTTTTCCTCATGCCTTGACTATAATGACCTGAGAGGAAAGGCATGATGATGTAAAAAGATGGTAAGGGTTTAAGAGACTCAACATATCACCCAAGATATGCTAGCTATAGCGATTTCGATTTTGACCCGACCTTTGTTGTATTCTGGACTCGGGTTTCTTGGTTTTGTACAATTGAATATGTCTTGTTTATCTTCTTTTCCCTTAAACTTGGCTATTGGATTATTGTGGCTGTGTTTGGGACAGGTTAGTTGTTTGGTTTCCCAACTTTTGTTGCCTAGAATTTTGCTCTTCCACTTGAATGAGCTTTGCAAACTCTCAATACTTTTGCAGGTCTACAAAATTACTGAGAGAGTGTATTTTATGCTCAAGTGGCATTTCCTATGATCGAGTAGGTGTGCACTCGAGCGGCCATTCTTAAGCTCGAGCAATGTTCTTCTGTTTGTAAAACTATTGGATGTGTGTATTCTATGCTCGAGCGTCACCTCTTGCAATCAAACGGAACAACTTATTGTGTCTGACGCTCGAGCGTCAACTCTTGGGCTTGAGCGGATTGTGCGCATATCAATTCGTAAAAAAGTCATTTTACATCTCTTTTTCAGATCTATTTCTCTCCAAATCCTAAAGTTGAGACCCTCTCTCTCTAAAACTTACCTTCTCTCTACTTTTTCAGCTAGATCTAGTGATTTATTCACCCTTGTGCCTTTGTTAAAAGGTAGAGCACGTTGTGGGCTCTCTTTTCATCCGAACAAAAGTGGGTTTTGTTGTCTTTGAAGTTTTCCCTTGGCTTTGCTCATCTTCTAACTTTGAGGTACAGACTTTCTACACTCTTCTATGAGTTTTAACTTGGTAATTTGTCGATGGGTAAGAAATGTTGAGACGTGTTATGAATTTGAACAAACCTAGGGTTTGGATTAAAATCAAAAGAAGGATTTTCGAATTAAAATATTGGAAATGGTTATGAAAGTAGATATAAGCTTGTGTTGTGTTAAAATGGTTGATTTTGGTGTTTGGAATGGGATTGGAAAAAAGGGGGTTTTGCCTTAAAATGTCTTGAATAATTATTTTGTATAAATAATGAAATTGGTGCTAGGAATATGAAATTGGATGGAGGTTTATATAAATGGTGGAATTAGACATGTATTATCTCGTATCTATGGAAATTTGGATAATCTATCTGTTATAAAGATTGTATATCTGTTTAGAAATATCTGTTTTAGGCTATCGGTGGAGGATAGCCAGGATTGTTGTAAAAATCACATGTGGATTAGGCAAATTGAAACAAATCTCTTAACCATTATCATTGAATATGATTATGATTTATATACATTGTACATGTATAATGTTTGGGAGGAGAAAGAGGATGGATTCTATTAAACTAAACGGGCCTGTGTGTTCAGGGTCCTAAAAAGCGCGAGTATACATGGGTACCGATTCCCGCAGACAAAATTTCTGTAAAATGGCAAGTGAATGTATTTCGTATGATAATTATGTTGGTTGAAGGACTATGGGGTGTATCCTCGGTTTGGTTGACTAAATGAAGTGGGTATAACTAGTGGTATGAGATGTAAGTTTGATATAACATGGTTTTGGAAAAGGTTGTAAAAGATTTGTCATTTGGGAATTGAGCATGTGCATCTTACTTATATCTTTGTTAATATTCATATATTGTGATAGATTGTTTCTACTGGGCTTTGGCTCATCCTACTTAGGAAATCATTTTCAAGTACTGGTGACATGCCTCCTCCAAGGACTTAGCTTGGGAGGACCTGGGATCTGAAGGCTCTGTTTTGTCATTTTGTATTTAATATTTGTACAAGCCTAGAGCTTTATATGTATGGAGCTTAAGACTCTCTCTTTTGTTATAACCAAGTATAGTCTTGGAAAGATGTAAGCCTGTATGGCATTTATTTTGTTGAACATTAAGTTGGTATCACATGCTATAGATTGAGGGTAGAGCTTATGAATGTATATTGCATGTGTCCTTTTTTGTAAATTAACTCTGATTAATGAAAGATTACTACTTTGTTTATGTCAAAGTGTATATGTTGTTGGGGGGCAATTTATGGCATTTATTTCAAGGCGTGACAACTTGGTATCAAAGGGTACCGGGTCTGAATACTTTGGGTACGTGGGAAGTGATTAGTACCACAATGGGTTTATCTTGCTTGATAGAGATGTTTTTATGTTTGTAATGTTTTTTGATAACGTGTTTATGTGATTATATGGCTATGAGATCTAATTTCTAGGATATTGATTGAGTCTATGGGTTTCTAGAAGTCCCATTAGAAGAGTGTAACACGTCATGAGGACCTCGCTTCTGATTCGGACTCCTTTGTGTCATGATTCATCTGAACCAAAGAGTCCAAATCCGGCAATTCGTTTGAGAAAACAGATTTTTTTGAAAAGTAGTGCCAAACATGGACTGCTTTGCCAGATACAGAGTCGCCACCTAAATATTTTAAAATGGGAAATTTAGGAAAGCCTGACTCGGTGCCGAAGGCCACATGTCCGTCATCACCAAAGTGGTCTTGGCTCGGGAGCTTAGGTACGATCGGGGAAGGTTAGCTATGAGCACCCCCTTTCGCCCGGTCCGAAGACCGGCCTCTACTAACCGTGATATCCATTTTTGAAAACATTATGCGTTCTTATTCGGTTATTAACCTAGAATTACTATGTGATCACAACACAAAAGTATAGACCAGATCGCCTAACTTGGAAATAAACATTGCATATCCGTTTTGTCTCGAAAACGTGTTGTTTTCTTTTGCTACTACTTAAGTAGGCTAAAATTCGGATTTCAACGAGTTGTTCCAACTCAGGCAATCCAACCTCCACCCACAGGCATTCAAACAGTTTATCATGTAAGCACTTAGCCGCATGGCAAGCATACTGTCATGGTAAACATTCACACGCATGCGATATGCTAAAGCCATAAAACTTACATCGTACTCCGTGCCAAAACAGTAAACTGGTTAGCAAACATGCATGACCTAGTTCATGTTAAGTGGCTAATGCGACACACACAGAGATGTAATCTAGAGTAGGCTCGGCTAACCCTAAACATGGCACATGAGATGCAACAACTATCACGTATTCAATTTGGAATTGAAAGTACAATGCAGTTTGTATGATGTGCCGAGCCCGATGTATGTAAACAAATGCATGAATGCACGCATGCATTGCATAAGGTATGCTAAGATAGAAATGCCCTAATCTACCAACATAAGCAGATAAATAAAAGGGAGAAAGAAATGGGGATTGGAAGACATACACCCACTCACGCACACTTATTACATTTTTGCCCTCGCTCGGAGGGACCAAAATAATAATCTAATCAATAACTAATTAACTACACAAGCTAATTAATTACAAATCAGCTAAATTAATTAACAAATTGACTAAGTTAATTAAACAGTAAACCGCCTCGGGATGAGGGCCAAATGCAGCACGTGCTCGGAATCGGCTCGGAATCGCACTGCCATACACGGATTGCCTCTGTTTCCCCTGCTATCCTCCTCTGAAAATTGCCAAAGTCCCAGGAGTGCCTCTCAGGGCACTGGAGATCACCATCGGCTGGGGTAGAGCACCACCGGCTAAAGGATATGGCCACCGGCACTGAATGAAGCTATCGGCTGCCAATTGGGCGCGTCGGCCTCTTGATGCGGTCGGTACAAAATTCTGCAGAACACTGACGCAATGCAATAGAGGACAACAAAATGCATGGCAGTGTAATTCAAGGTATTTATGCACTACACACACCTCTTATCATGTTATTGGCTCAAGGGGGCATGTGCCTCGATTCCCGGACCACCAATCGCGCATTTCCATGCGTGATGGTTCTACGAACCAAGAATGCAACTTCACTTTCAAATGCATGCAATGCAAACAAGCAAACAAGGGTGTTCAACCTCCATCATACTTCACTTCAAGAGGCCAAACATGCACAATACGAATGCAACCCTAAACATGTCAACTAGGCATGCAACATGGACTACGCGATGTACTTGTGCAAGGCATACAAGCAAGCATCTTGAATCAACGAGGATGGACTTAGACATGATCTAGGCAGCTCCTATAGGCCTAAAATCAGTGGCCAAATTACTAAAATGTGAGGGCCAAACACACATGCACACATACACATGTTAAGGCACCAACACTTAGGCATAACAAACGACATTCAAGCACACTTGAAATAAGTTAAGCATGGATTACTAGCATGCATAAGAAACTCTGAAAATCACATGAAACATGATGCCAAATCATGCGACAAAACAAACCAAATATGCAACAAATGGCCCAAGTCTTGAAACAAGCCATGAAGGCTTAAACCAAGGCCAAGTCCACCAAGCCTCACAAGGCTAAGGGGACTCAAAACAGGTCACAAGAAGACCTAAACAAAGCCTAAGGAGCACCTAGATGGTATCTAAGAGGCTCAAGTACAAAGGCATGCAACATGACCAAAACATGGAGTATTCAACACATGCTTTTAAAGCATTAAAGAAGCAACTAAAGCATGCATACAAGCACACCAAAAAGTCTGAAATAACATGCTAGATGGTTCCAAACTATCAAAAATGAAGGAAGCATGGCATGCTACACACTCATACTCTCAAGGCCAACAAGCCAAATGCAAAGGAGCTATATAATGCATGATGGGATCGACCCAAATGGCTATGGACAGAGTTAAATCATGGCAAAATAAGCACACAAGCTTCATGAATCTAGGCCTAAAACATGTTCAAAACAAAGGCATGCAACCTAGACATGTTGAGGCATCAAATAGGCATTACAAGGCAACTATGCTAAGCATGCATAAGGGACCTAAACCAACTTAGGAACATGTTATATCATGGCAATATAAGCATGGAAAACAAGCCAAACATGCTCAACACACACTCAAGCATGGAGCTCTATAAGGAAGCAAAACTTGCCCTTTTCAAGGACATCAATGAGAGGGGGTGGCCCTCCCCTTTTTGAGACTTCAAGGCATGCTCTTCACCACTGAAATCCCTCAAGATTTCAGTGGTGAAGAGATCCTATCACCAAAATCTCGGATCTCTCACAAAATAGTACAAAAAGTGCCCTTTTCAAGGTCTAAGAGTGGTCAAACTTGCTCAAACCACAAAACACTCTTAATGAACAATAAAGAGGGCCTAAAAACAGAACTTTTATGTGTTATAGACTAAGCACAAAAACTGTTTTAAACTAGACAAAAACGGGATGCAAAAATGGGGTAAATAAAGTTAGTTTCTTACCCTTGATGATCCTCTTTACAAATGTTGTTGTTGTTGCTTCCTTGAGCTCCAATCCAACCAAAAACACCAAGAACCAACCCTTAGAACCTCAGTTGCTTAGAGAAGGTGAAACACTAGGTGCTTGTGTGCAATAGTGTGAACTAAAGCACCTAGTGTACAAAATGAGAGGTAAGAAGAGAGATACAATAGATACAAAGATCAAACCCTAAACCAGAGGTTCTCCTCTCTTTTTTTCTCTCTAACCCTAAAATTTTGCTAACCCTTGAGCCAAGAGAAGAGCCTTCTCTTTATAGGCAACAAAGACTTGCAAACTAAGTCATCCAAGGGCTCATCCCTCCATACACGTGTATGGAGGAAACAAACTAAACAATTTGTCTAAAAATATCTCGTAAAGCATTTGTAAAGTGGTGAATTTGGGCAAAATGGTCATTTTGCCAAAAAGAGTGCCGACCGGCACAAAATAGTGCCGACCGGCACAAAATAGTGCCGACCGGCACAATATAATGCCGGTGGCAACACCAGTCAGCCGGTGGCCTCTAGCCACAGCCGGTGGTATGTGGGGATACCTCAGAAGGCATTCCCTGCCCTTCCAAGGCAAAACACAAGTGTTTGGTACAAAACCAGACACAAAACGGTCAAGTTCAGAGGTCCTGAGGCCGGGCGCGTAGCCGAGAACTCCGGGAACTCCAAACAAACACAAACATGGATAATCACCGAGTGTTCAAGCAGTGACGTCCAAGTCTTGAGGACGGTCAAAAATGGGGTGTCTCTGATTTGCCCTCTTTGTGAACTTCGGAAGTCATAAGAATGACGGGAGTGAATGTCAAAGCCGAGGCGACCCATTTTTGACAAGGTAGAAGGCTTGGACAAACATAAAGCGCAAATGGTTGAACTACAAAGGCGCCTCGTATCCCTTTAGGAATCAAACCGGCGTAGTTCAAGCAGCATACAAGCCGCAGATAAGGTATGCGCCGAAAGCGGGGCAAAATGCAAGACAATGCAATGGTAGCATAACTTATGATCATGCAAAGGAAGTAATGAAACACGCATACAACAGGTTATAAGCTAGCATCGCCAATCTACACTACAATGCGAAAGGATGTAAGAGAATTATGCAATTCTCAAAAGCGTCTCCGCAGCGTGAGGATACAATACCATGTGTATCCGTGGTTGCACCGGCCTCAAATGAACCGTACATACAATATCGTGCCTGTAAAGAAAGCAAACTTAACAGGTACAATATTGTTAGCAATATGCATGTCATGCAAAATGAATGCAAGATGATATGCAATATGCACAAAATGATGTATGACTAACGTAAATGAAAATGCAATGCAACTGAAACTATATGCAAGGCAAACTACATGCAGGGCAATTGAATCATGATTCAAACCGGAATGGGTCGAAACCGCACAAATGTCAAATAGATTGATGGAGGTGACAAGTCCGTCTCCCATAGAACGATGTCTGATCTATGAGTACTTCGCACGGACACAAGAACAAGTATTGGGTGGGATGACATAAGTGAGGAAACGACCCGCTGGGGTGAGAATAATGATCCTAATGCCGGACGCAATGACTACACTACAATGTAATGGAAATGGATACAATGGATATGGCACGCGGGCCAAACCGTATTTTGCCTAGGAAAGGCATGCACACGTACAAGCCATGTCTAACACAGAAAAGGTGCCGCAACCTCAAACCAAGTTCATCAAGGAATAGGCGCGATGCACATGAACCATGCTTCAACGTGAAAAGTAAGGGCACATACCAGACCAAGCTCAACAAGGAAAGGCGCAAGCCATAGATGGAAGATGATGCAGTGAATGCATGCAACTACAATGCAATAGAAATGGATATTTACAGAAAATGCATGACATATGCACTATACTATAATGATGATGCACGACATATGCATGTTTTGTTTTGTTTGTTTTTGTTTTGAAATGCATGACATATGCAATAGTATTAATGATGCATGAGATGCATGTTTTTTGTTTTTTTGAATTTTTGAAAATGCATGACATATGCAATATTTACAAATGATGCATGACAATGCAGTATGATGCAATGGCTGCGATTGCAGTTTTCCCTATTCTACCAACGGGGCGATATACTAGGTTGGTTCAGTATCCAGAATTGAGGCGTAAACACGCCGCCTCAACCTATGGGGCTGCCATACAGATTTCAAGCCGAGGGTACACCCCCTGGGTATTTAAACCAGACTTTAGTCTCGAAAATTCCGAACCTTTGCGTTCTAGGCATAAGCCGTTTAAACTCTAGTTTTCATCGTCCCCATTGGTCTCCTAGGAACTCACCGCAAACACAGACAGGTGGCTTTACCAGACCACCGAAAGTCGTTCGAGCACGACAAACACTGAAGGAATTGCACCTTCAGAGGATTTAAGGTCTCCTAGACCGTGCGTGTTTAAGGTCTCGCCAGACCAGACGGGGCAACGATGAGATGCGCAAAACAACGCTATGGAATGCATGCAAAATGCAATGAGGTACACCTTAATGCACCGAAGGTTTTGCACCTCCCGAGGATTTAAGGTCTCCTAGACCGTGCGTGTTTAAGGTCTCGCCAGACCGTGGAGCAATGATTACACAACACTCTAAGTGAGTGTGCTGCGAATGAGACACGCACAGGGATACAAATGGGGCAAATGAGACGTGCGTGTCTCAAAAGATGGAAAATGGAGTGCAATGAGGTACGCGTGCCTCAAAGGATGGAAAATGAAGTGCAATGAGGTACGCGTGCCTCAAAGGATGGAAAATGAAGTGCAATGGGGGTGCGCCAAACGGCGCGATAAAATGCATGCCAAATGCAATAAGGGGCAACTTTAGTGCACCGAAGGTCTTGCACCTTCCGAGGATTTAAGGTCTCCTAGACCGTGCGTGTTTAAGGTCTCGCCAGACCCGGGGGCAACTGATGAGATGCGCAAAATAGCACGACGCGTTAGACAACGCAAGTGCACAGGAAAGTGTGATACAATGCATGCCAAATGCGATGAGGTGCATACCTTAATGCACCGAAGGTCTTGCACTTCCCAAGGATTTAAGGTCTCCTAGACCGTGCGTGTTTAAGGTCTCGCCAGACCCGTACGTGTTTAAGGTCTCGCCAGACCGGGTGATCGAAATGCACGCACAATGCAGACAGGCAGGGGCGCAAAATAGCGCGAACAATGCAAATGAGGCAAATGAGGCGCACATACCTCATAGGATTTGAAATACAATGTAAGTGAAACGTATGAGGTAGCACACCTCACGCGAATTGAGATGAAATGAAACACGTGAGATGGCACACCTCGCGTGAATTGAAATGAATGCAAAATGAAAATGAAACACACGAAGTGGCACACCTTGCGTGAATTGAAATGCAAATGAAGATGAAACACTTGAGGTGGCACACCTCATGAATATGAAATGAAAATGAGGCACGTGAGGTGGCACACCTCGCGCGAACATGAAATGCAATGCAAACGAAACACGTGAGGTGGCACACCTCACGTGAATAGAAATGAATGCTAAGTGCGACATGCATGCAACACAAAGTACAAAGTGATGCAAGTGTGACACGCATGCCGCACAAAATACAAAAAGGACGCAAGTCGCAGAGGACGTGCAAAACGAAGCGCCGTGCCGCACTAGACAAAGTGATGGATGCAACAACGCTGCAGGCGACTTTTGAATCTTGTAAAGACAAAGGATACAAAATGATACAATCTTCGCTGAATTTGAGCGTCACGCCTGAGAGACGGTCAGCCAAAAGCGGAGGCAGTTGAGCATGGGGGATGCATTTTCTTGTACTTTATTGATCTATGGAGACTCAAGACCCCTCATCTTGCCTAAAAACATCCTTGGGAGCACCACCGGCTGGGTGGGGTGGTCACCGGCTGCCACCGGCTGCCTAAACTCATCCATCGGCACAAAAAAGTGCCGACCGGCACAAAAAAGTGCCGATCGGCAGAAAATGCCTGATCGGGGGCAGAACTGCCATTTCACTCCGGGCTTTATAAAATAGGGCTTGAACCCTATTTTCCTCACTTTACCTCCACCGAAAACTCCTCCTTTCTCTCTCTAGAGTGTTTTCCCTTCGATTTTTCGCCGATTTCTTCGCGTTTCACGCCCATTTTCTCGTCGGATTCGCGATATTCTTCGCGTTTCGGACATTTTCGACCGAACAAAACTTCGTTTCGGTGCATTTTTCGCCATTTCCGCCTTTTCGGGACTTGTTCCCCTTGATATTCTCTACATTTCCGTGCATTTTCCTCTTCCGGCCTTCCCGGCCATTTCCGACCCTCTCGGGGTTGACTTCCCAGTTTGACTTTTCGCATTCCGGCCCATTTTTCATCTTCCGGCTGTTTTTCTCGTCTCCATTGCTATGGCCGATGATATTCCACATGTCGGGACTCCCCCGGATCACGAGATGGATCCCGGGGTCGAGCTCACCTTGAAGCGGCGCCCATTCGACCCGGCGACTTACCAGCCGGCCATCTACGTGCTACCGCCCGACGGACTCCGCCACTTCCGCGGCTTTGACAGGGCTTTGGACCCGGAGCTTTTGCTGCGCGAGCCGGACTCCCACTTGTCTTTTGGCGCCGCCGAGGTAACCTTCTCGTCTTTTATTTTCTGTAATGTAGGATTTCCTGTCAACTGCCATTACCGCTTGGATTACGATGTCTTGTCTTGTAGTTGATGGTAGACAAACTCATAACTGACACCTGTTTAGGACCGACGCACATGCACACACATTGCACTAGCCTTAATTACCCATATACACGGCACACACCGTACTCCACTGCAAATTCACCGACACCCGGTACTTATTTGAATCTGAAAGCATATTGTATGCCGTATTTAAACTGAACCACGCAAAGCATGTTGACGCATCATACATTGTAGTTCACCTACTGGCACACTATAACCCGATATCTGCTTGAATCTGAAAAATGTGCACACATGCACCATGTCTGTATGCTGTCCCTCACAAGCATACTGACACATCACAGGCCGTAGTCCACCGCAGTACACTGAAACCTGACATTTGCTTGCATCTGAGAAACGTACACACGTGCACCATATTTACACTGCACCACTCAAAAACACCGACGCGCCATATTGTAGTTCTTTGTAAACACACCGGCACCGGTTTTATGCGAATCAAACGTGCACACATGCACCAAGTTTACACTGGAGCATCTAAATTACACTGACGCATCACGCGCTTGTAGTTCACTGTAAGCACACCGGCACCCGGTTTTTTGTTTGAATTTTAAAAATCTACACGCATACCAGATTTGTACCGACTGCATATCTTCATATGGGTTTGTAATTTCTTGACTACAGGGAGACTCCCATACTCTCCGCGGGTATGGGAACGTCACCGCTCGCGATTGGTACGCCGAGCTGCCTGACGCCGTTAGCCGCATTGTAGATCGGGCCGGCTTTGGCACCTTCTGCAGGGGACTCTCCGGGCTCTGCTGCAGACCTCTTCTTGCATACTGGCAGAGAGGTGGTGGGACACCACCGATTCATTTCACTTATCAGCGACTGGGGACATGACGATGACCCCTTACGACTTCTCGATGCTCACCGGCATCGGGGTGGGGGGTGATCCGATCCCCTTTGATATAGACATGGATGAGTGGATTGCCGCTCAGGTTTACTTGCTCGGCGAGGCGCCGCCACTTGCTCGTCCAGGGTTCGTCCGCTACTCCTGGTTCGAGGTGCAGTTTCGAGTGCAGCCCGTGCTGGTGGACGCAGCTCCGATGACCCAGGAGACCGCTGAGAGATATGCACGCGGCTTCCTCATGTTCTTGCTGGGGACCACCCTGTTTGCCGACCGGGCGAACACAGTGCCCCTCTGCCTGCTCAGCGCTTTGGTGGACGTCGAGAGGATTGTGCAGTATGACTGGGGGGGCGCGGCTTTGGCCACCCTTTACGGTTATATGAGCTCAGTCTCTCGTGGCAGTGGACAGCTGCTAGGAGGCTACTGGCGAGCCTGGGAGGTACGTCTTCTCCTCTGCTTTACATTTCTGCTCTATACTTTCTGTATTCTGCACACTGTACACACTGTAGTCTGTATACTGTACCCACGGCACACACATACTCCTGCTTTATCTTGTTGTACCTTTGTTCTGCTTGTACACTCTGCTCAATACACTGCACAACACACGGCTCCGCTATTTCTGCTTTATTCTGTATTCTGCTTTTCTGATAAATGTTCTGACATCTGTCTTGCAGTTGTGGGTCTATGCCTACTTTCCCAGGCTAGAGCCAGTACCGGAGACGGAGACTCCTCTGGTCGTCCCCTTTTCACGCCGCTACGACGGGAGGTGTACCCGGAGGCCGCGGGACACTTTTAGCTTCTTCCGCCGTTTCTTCGACACCATCACCCCCACCGAGGTATGTTTTACTTACAGTCCGTTTAAGCTTCGCTTTCAAGCGTACATTTCTATATCAGTAGATAATCAACTGTATTTCATTTCAGGTCACTGGCGGTAGTGGGCTCCACTACAGCCGGTGATACGAGATCGATATCTTGCCTTGATCGAGACCTCGCGTTCGGATTTTCTTTGGAGGGCCCGATCTGTTGGGCTTGGTACTGGCGGCGCTTCTTGTGTCGGACCTCGGGGTTACTGGCGAGATAGTTCGGTGCACCCTCACGAGCATATGAGGGACACGGCGTTTCATCGCCGGCAGATGGCGGACTACACCATCGGTGAGGCGGCGAGCGGCTCTGAGGGCGATTACTCGAGTACGTCCGGACCTTCATCATGCGGCTGAGTGGTGGTCGCCGAGCCGAGCGAGAGACCAGCGCGGCTAGAAGCGGCGAGGCGAGTGGGAGTCGTCATAGAGGGCTCGAGCCCATGGCAGAGGGAGTCTGAGAGGGACGAGGGCAGTGGCCCGCTGCCTACCATGTTGACTTCTGAGGCGAGTGGGGAGACCTCAGATCCCTTTGCTCCTCCCATTTGGTCATGAGTTGGTGGTATTCTTGACTTGCCTCCGGTATGTATTACTTTATTTACGCATCTTGCATTGTCATTTCATTTGGTTCATTCAGATATCACGAATCTTGATGTATTTAATACTTTTGCAGGCTTCCTCCGAGTATACTCGTCAGTCTGTGGAGCTGAATGCCTTCCTGATGGGGATGCTGCAGCGGACTCTCGACGCTTTGGCCGTCTATAGCCTGCCGGTATGTTCTACTGACCACAGTCTCAAATCATACTCTGTTCGCTGTCTGCTATTTGCACAAAATCGATAAAGCGCTCACGGCTTTCGCCTGCTTGTACTCATACTCGCATCTTGCTCGATTCACTTGTTCACGGCATTCACTGCTTGTACTCATACTTGCATTCTGTCTTGATAAACCGCTCACGGCATTCACACCTGTACTCATACATCGTGATTGCAGACCGATAAACCGCTCACGGTTCGATGTGTTTGTTCTTTATATTTTCACCTCCTTTCGATCCCTCCAGTGGGTGGCCTTTGCTCTGGGCCTCCCCTCTCTACTCGGGATGGCAGGATATTCCCTCGTACTAGAGGGGGACGTGGTCACGTGGGGAGTAGCTCACGAGCTCCAGTTCCAGGAGATGGTGGGTCGGAGGCGGGGACGGAGTCATTTGCGGAGGAGGCCGGGGATAGCTCGGGCTCGGGCTCCGACAGCGACAGCTCCGACGATGCTTTTGTGCTTTTGCCCAGGAAGAGGGCGAGGACTGATCCTTAGGCATGAGGCCTGCTGCTGATGATGATGATTTTGCTGCTTCTTTTCTTTATTTCTTTTCTTGTACTTTTCTCTTTTTGGTAGATAGAGTACTATGTACTGCCGCAGGCAGGTTTTTGCTTTTCTTAAACTATGTACTTGAAAAAAGATGATATGAAATGGGACAAACTTTTTGTCTGAAAAAGTGTTACATTTGTCTATATCTGCATATTTCATATCTTGTACTGCATTGCATCATATTACACCTCAAATGTAAATGATATTGATTTGTTATCTGACAATTGAACACTTGCACTGTAATAATCAAATAACCAACCAACTAAACAGCAAAATAGCTCATACAAACCTACTGCTCAATCCGAACATACAGCCCATACTCTGCTGAGGACTAATCTGCTGGGGATTGATCTGCATTTAGCGCATAACACAGCATTTGGTTCATTCTGCACACAGCAAACCCTGAACAAATAGACCCAATCTGACAAGACGGATCACAAAACTGATACGGTTGCAGTTGAAACACACTCGGATGTTCCAAATTTTCCCTTTCCTTCTCTTGCTTTGCACGGATGTAGAGAATGGCAAAGCATTCTGAGCACAAGCGATTACCTTTGTGGAAGAAGACGGGTTTTCAACCGGGGTGTCGAGCCTACCGCAGAACACGGCGAGACAGACTCAATCAAAGAAACAAAAGGCACACGACCTAACACAACAAGACATACCTAGAAAAGACTCAAAGCCAAAATTGAGACCGACAAATCAAAAGACACGACACACAGACGTGTTTAAAAAGAAGAGACCTCAAATTTCGAAGAGCCAGTTCCTTCGGGTATACCTCCCACCCTTTCTGATTTGTGATACTCGCATCGCTCGGCCCTCAGGCTCGGTTTTTCTCTCAAAAAAAACCTTTTCTCACTTTTCTCTCAACTTACTCCTCTCTATTATTTATTCTCTCATTTTTCAACCCTCCCCAGAGTAATTGATAGATGAATAGGAGGTTGTGGGTTCACGCCCAACACTGCTAGCTTACGGCTATTTCTTCTGGTAGATAAAGTGCCTTTTGGGCAAGTGCGTTGGCAATGAGGGGGAAAGACAGAAGACCTGACTCAATTATGCCCCTAGTTCGTCACTTTGACCATTTTTTGTTTTCTAAAACAGTTTTGATCAAAATGAGAGTTGGATTAACACACTTATTCGATTTTTGATTTGAAAATCATGTGAATCGGGCTGTGAGCACTGAAAATTCTCCTTTTTGGGTCCAAACATGGTGCAATTTTGAAAATGAAACAGTTTTCGAGAAAATAGATCAACCTCAGTAAAAATTTTCAAAAACCATTTTTGCAAACAATCAACGCTCAACGAGCGCGGAACTTATCCTCAAGATGCGCAACCTCGAATCGGAGACGATGGAAAATTGCCCCTGGCTTAAGGGAGGGAAGGCAACGGAAAGTTGCCCCTGGTTTGGACGGCAACTCAGGGCAACTTATGGCAACGGATGGCAACGGAAAGTTGCCCCTTGTTTGGATGATGCCGCGACATGTTGTAAGCCAGTCCTCGTTGATGACAATCGGACCCTCGGACGCGGAGGAGTCGAAGATGGCTTGAATCAATATATGGATACAGTCACCATGGGGGGCGTTAGTGGTTCGGCTTCAAGATGAAGTTGGTCACATAATTCCGGGTTGCTGCAATTGAGACATTGGATTCGGAGGAGGCACAATTTGATCAAAACCATGACATGGACTGAGACGCTATGGAAGCGTTGGGGGCTGGACTTCAAGATGAAGTTGCCTACGTATCCCAAACATGGGAATCAAGCCTTACGTAGTTCCGGTTACGGTACACTCGGGTATTTTAACCTTCACTATTTTTTGGGCTCTAACTTTTGCCAAGGTGCCCAATGCGGGTTTTCGACCTTGCGAGCTATGCTTTTCTTTTTCATTCTTCTTCTTTTCTTTTGCATTTCTTTTGCTATATATATTTTTTGTTTTCTTCTTCTCTCTCTTTTTTCTTTTTGAATTTTCTTTCTTTTTCCTTTTGTATTTTTTCTTTGCTCTAACTTTTGCCTGGGTCGCCCTTCCGGGTTTTCGGTCCAGCGAGCCTCTCAAAGGGTAAAAATGTAGCAAGTCCATGCCAAATGGTTTTGAGATTGAAGCCCTCTGTATCCAGGAGAGTGGCTGTTGCAGTATTTTGCAGGAGAAGTCCATCACGGTTGCTTCTCGAGCTTTGCTTGGTGGGATCTGATCTTCTTGATCTAACTTTGGTGCCTCCTGTTCGAGGGCTGCTCCAAATCGGGCCACGCAGGCGTCGCATTGATAGCTATCTTTTGAACATTCTGGATGCTGGTCCAAGGTTTGCAAATGGGGGGTCGAGTCTCGAGGCTGAGAGCGATCCTAAGCTGCGCAATCTCGAGAGCGATTCCACACAGGTCTTCGCAAGATTGCGCAAAAATGTTTTGTTTTTGAAAGTTTTGAAGAAAGCGACAAATCGCTCGTGTTGAAAATAGTGTGGAACCAGTCTGGATCAGGCCAGGGTCCTCCTCAGTGCTCACGCCGACAAGCATGATTTCATTCATTAAGGGCTTAGCATGCCTCTCTTTCTCTCAAAATGGTCAAAATTTTGCGAAAACCCGAGAGATTCCTTCCTCTTTGTTTTTACCACCGCAGTGTTCAAAAAGGTTTTGAAAGACTTAGGTCATTGTGCCAATGTTCAAAGCACGAGAGAGTAGGCGAAAAGTACTATCATTCCATTCACATCTCTGGCGTGGTTGGTTCGAATAGTAACAGATACGAGACGTGATAGCCACAGCTGTTTCATTCAAATTTGTTGGCATAACTGGCTCCTCGGCAGAAACAAACTCAAACAACAAAAGCAACTAATTGAAAGACAAAACGGTGTTTGAGGCAACAACCCCGAAATCACCTGGTATACTATACAAAAGGGACTGACCCATTACAACAAGACAGACCTTGTAAACAAAAGACTGACTCCATACAGAGAGACAGACTCAAAAACAAAACAAAAGACTGTCTCGACACTCGAGTCAGGATTTACAAAATTAGCATTGGCAGGTGCTCAAAAATGCGTGCCAAACGCCATATCCAAAAATGTACCAGATATTGCCCGCAGGCAGTTGAATCCCAATTATATACTAGCAGTATCGGTGTCCTCAGATTCGTGTCCTCACAATCCAAGAACTCAGAGGACCGACGGCCGAGGTAGGCGGAGGATGACCTTGTTATCAATCAAATCAGACCTCATGACGGAGGCGGAAGCAATTATCGGTGGCATGGCCATCTGGCGATGGTACGCGACTGATCTTGAGAAGGCCATGGCTCACCGGGAGATTCTTTGGTAGAGGTCGCGGCTCCAGAGGCGTAAGATGCCCCTTCTTGGTCAAAATGAGAAGCGCCCTAGATAGTGGCATGTAGAGAGCATGAAAGGCCCTATGCCCCCGAGGTTGGTATTTGGAATTCTGAATGTTCTTGCTTGACGCACTGGCGAACGGATCGGCAGGCGCGGGCTTGGGTTTCTGATCCTTTCCTGGTGCAGGATTGGGAATGAGAGGAGCTACTCTGGCATGACGGGGCCTGTCCCGATTTTCTGACCGACTTGGACTTCCCTCGGGTAGAGTGGGGAAAACATCATCCACAATTTTGGTTATAATCGCGGATACCTGTTGTTTGCTCATTCCCCCGGCTTTCAAAGCCTGGACTGCCCACAGCAGTTGTTCCACGGGGTCGGCATCTGCCTTCGCTTTGTCTTTGCCTCTGGCCTCAGCCTGATGAGAGGTTTGGGTCGGTACTGGTACATCACTGTTGTGGGTGGAGGTCATCTCCGACTGATTGAGCTCGATCACAATCCGCCCCAGTAGCGGGGGCTCCTGGGGTTCGAAATTTCCGGCATATGGTGCAACTGGTGGCAAAACAGACATCCCATAGGCGAGATCCGCTACGGACCTTTGAAGATCACCTATCATTCCCATTAGTTCAAAAGTGGTAGGCTCACGAGCCTGATATAGGTGAGGGGTCCAAATTGGGTGTGCGGCAGGCGACCTGGGCGGATGCGGCATGTCAACAGTAGCTTCAGCATGTGGGGTGGTTCCTTGACTCATTGCGGCCGCCATGACCACAATTTCTTCTGAGTTCTGCGTCATGTTCGGTCTTGCCTCAGCAAAGAGAAGACACTAACTATTCTGACTAAACTCTCTGAATCGCTGATCCTTGAAACGGAAAACAAGCAGAATTTCAGCCTCAAACAGATCAAACACGGGTGTAGTCGAACAACTGCACTCTACTACTGAACACTGTCCCCCGAAGTCACTGTCCTAAATCTGAATCTGACACCCGCAGATATAACTGATTCACAACAACACTGATACTGGTGCCCTCAGGCCTGATACCCAAATTTTGCAAACTGATATGCGCATTCCCTGTAGAGACACACTCTAAAAGCACATAGCATGATAAATGAGAACCAAAACACCCCTATGTTGGGGTAGGGTTTCCCTGTCCTATTTTGTCAGGAGCTAGGGTTTCACTACGCACACAGCAGTTTCAAACAACCTAATATCGGGTGAGCAACCTGTCCTAGTTTGGAATGGTCACTATGGATTCCGAACATGCACTAGGTCGAATGGTCCAAAAGGGTGCCCCGGTAAAACCGGGGTTTGTGTTCTATCGGCAGAGCCCGAACCGTCACCTTATGGTCATGCCTTGACAAGACAAGCCTCCAAAGAAACCGCCAGAATAGCAGATGGCCAACACGGTGTCCTAGGCGCACCAATGCACATGCAATGCAAAGAAACACATAAGTGTAGTCAAACAGATATCACGAGTTCGAGTCAAGCTCTCTAAACTCCCCACAGAGTCGCCAGAATCAGACACGTCCGCTGGGGGACCTCGCCTGATTCGGACTCCTTTGTGTTGCGGTTCTAAATCGAACCAAAGAGTCCAAATCCGCAAATCGCTTTGAGAAAGCAGATTTTTTGAAAATTAGTGCCAAACATGGATCTGCGGTAGACACTGAGTCGCCACCTAAATATTTTAAAATGGGAAATTTAGGAAACCCGACTCGGTCAAGGCCACATGTCCGCTATCACCAAAGTGGTCTTGGCTCGGAGCTTGGGTACGATCGGGAAGGTCACTATGAGCACTTCTTCGCGGTCCAAGACCGCCTCTACTAACCGTGATATCCGTTTTGAAAACTTTATGCTTCTTATTCCGGTTATTAACCTAGAATTACTATGTGATGCGCACAACACAAAAATATAGACCAGATCGCTTAACTTTGAAACAAACAATGCATATCCGCTTTTGTCTCAAAAACGTGTTGTTTTTTGCTACTCGCAAGTAGGCTAAAATTGATTTCAACGAGTTGTTCCAACTCGTGCAATCCAACCTCCACCCACAGCATTCAAACAGGTTTATCATGTAAGCACTTAGTCGCATGGCAAGCATACCGTCATGGTAAACATTCACACGCATGCGATATGCTAAAGCCATAAACTTACATCAGACTGTACAAAACAAGAACGGTTAGCAAACATGCATGACCTAGTTCATGTTAAGTGGCTAATGCGACACACACAGAGATGTAATCTAGAGTAGGCTCGGCTAACCCTAAACATGGCACATGAGATGCAACAACTATCACGTATTCAATTTGGAATTGAAAGTACAATGCAGTTTGTATGATGTGCCGAGCCCGATGTATGTAAACAAATGCATGAATGCACGCATGCATTGCATAAGGTATGCTAAGATAGAAATGCCCTAATCTACCAACATAAGCAGATAAATAAAAGGGAGAAAGAAATGGGGATTGGAAGACATACACCCACTCACGCACACTTATTACATTTTTGCCCTCGCTCGGAGGGACCAAAATAATAATACAGAACCGAATAACTAATTAACTACACAAGCTAATTAATTATTACAAATCAGCTAAATTAATTAACAAATTGACTAAGTTAATTAAACAGTAAACCGCCTCGGGATGAGGGCCAAATGCAGCACGTGCTCGGAATCGGCTCGGAATCGCACTGCCATACACGGATTGCCTCTGTTTCCCCTGCTATCCTCCTCTGAAAATTGCCAAAGTCCCAGGAGTGCCTCTCAGGGCACTGGAGATCACCATCGGCTGGGGTAGAGCACCACCGGCTAAAGGATATGGCCACCGGCACTGAATGAAGCTATCGGCTGCCAATTGGTCACGGTCAAGACTAAACAAAGGCTTGGCCGCACAAAATTCTGCAGAACCCGCAGACTACGCAGAGAGGACAACAAAATGCATGGCGGTGTAATTCAAGGTATTTATGCACTACACACCTCTTATCATGTTATTGGCTCAAGGGGCATGTGCCTCGATTCCCGGACCACCAATCGCGCATTTACGCGTGATGGTCCTCTGAACCAAGAATGCAACTTCACTTTCAAATGCATGCAATGCAAACAAGCAAACAAGGGGGTTCAACCTCCATCATACTTCTCTTCAAGAGGCCAAACATGGACAATAAGAAATCAACCCTAAACATGTCAACTAGGCATGCAACATGGACTACGCGATGTACTTGTGCAAGGCATACAAGCAAGCATGCGAATCAATGAGGGATGGACTTAGACATGATCTAGGCAGCTCCTATAGGCCTAAAATCAGTGGCCAAATTACTAAAATGTGACGGCCAAACACACATGCACACATACACATGTTAAGGCACCAACACTTAGGCATAACAAACGACATTCAAGCACAATTGAAATAAGTTAAGCATGGATTACTAGCATGCATAAGAAACTCTGAAAATTACACGAAACATGATACCAAATCATGCGACAAAACAAACCAAATATGCAACAAATGGCCCAAGTCTTGAAACAAGCCATGAAGGCTTAAACCAAGGCCAAGTCCACCAAGCCTCACAAGGCTAAGGGGACTCAAAACAGGTCACAAGCAGACCTAAACAAAGCCTAAGGAGCACCTAGATGGTATCTAAGAGGCTCAAGTACAAAGGCATGCAACATGACCAAAACATGGAGTATTCAACACATGCTTTTAAAGCATTAAAGAAGCAACTAAAGCATGCATACAAGCACACCAAAAAGTCTGAAATAACATGCTAGATGGTTCCAAACTATCAAAAATGAAGCAAGCATGGCATGCTACACACTCATACTCTCAAGGCCAACAAGCCAAATGCAAAGGAGCTATATAATGCATGATGGGATCAACCCAAATGGCTATGGACAGAGTTAAATCATGGCAAAATAAGCACACAAGCTTCATGGATCTAGGCCTAAAACATGTTCAAAACAAAGGCATGCAACCTAGACATGTTGAGGCATCAAATAGGCATTACAAGGCAACTATGCTAAGCATGCATAAGGGACCTAAACCAACTTAGGAACATGTTATATCATGGCAATATAAGCATGGAAAACAAGCCAAACATGCTCAACATACACTCAAGCATGGAGCTCCATAAGGAAGCAAAACTTGCCCTTTTCAAGGACATCAAGGAGAGGGGGTGGCCCTCTCCTTTTTGAGACTTCAAGGCATGCTCTTCACCACTGAAATCCCTCAAGATTTCATTGGTGAAGAGATCCTATCACCAAAATCTCGGATCTCTCACAAAATAGTACAAAAAGTGCCCTTTTCAAGGTCTAAGAGTGGTCAAACTTGCTCAAACCACAAAACACTCTTAATGAACAATAAAGAGGGCCTAAAAACAGAACTTTTATGTGTTATATACTAAGCACAAAAACTATTTTAAACTAGACAAAAACGGGATGCAAAAATGGGGTAAATAAAGTTAGTTTCTTACCCTTGATGATCCTCTTTACAAATGTTGTTGTTGTTGCTTCCTTGAGCTCCAATCCAACCAAAAACACCAAGAACCAACCCTTAGAACCTCAGTTGCTTAGAGAAGGTGAAACACTAGGTGCTTGTGTGCAATAGTGTGAACTAAAGCACCTAGTGTACAAAATGAGAGGTAAGAAGAGAGATACAATAGATACAAAGATCAAACCCTAAACCAGAGGTTCTCCTCTCTTTTTTTCTCTCTAACCCTAAAATTTTGCTAACCCTTGAGCCAAGAGAAGAGCCTTCTCTTTATAGGCAACAAAGACTTACAAACTAAGTCATCCAAGGGCTCATCCCTGCATACACGTGTATGGAGGGGAAACAAGAGCTAAACAGCTGTCTAAAAATATCTCAGAAAGCAGCTGTAAAGTGGTCGGCTGGGCAAAATGGTCATTTTGCCAAAAAGAGTGCCGACCGGCACAAAATAGTGCCGACCGGCACAATATAATGCCGGTGGCAACACCAGTCAGCCGGTGGCCTCTAGCCACAGCCGGTGGTATGTGGGGATACCTCAGAAGGCATTCCCTGCCCTTCCAAGGCAAAACACAAGTGTTTGGTGCAAAACCAGACACAAAGCGGTCAAGTTCGGAGGTCCTGAGGCGGTATGCGAGTCGAGAACTCCGGGAACTCCAAACAAACACAAACATGGATAATCACCGAGTGTTCAAGCGGTGACGTCCAAGTCTTGAGGACGGTCAAAAATGGGGTGTCTACAAAGAGCTCTTGATCAGTGTTGTTTCTAATTGGAACTCTGGCAACGCCATAGGACGGTCATTATCCAAGAATGAAATTCATATGTGTTTACATGATTACGTGCTTATGTGGAGTGAATTACTGTTGTCCACCGCATTAGGACGCGAGTGAGTTAGCTTCAGGACATTTGTAAATGTGTTAATCTCTTTGTTACCTTTATTAGAATGTCAGGACGTAGACGTGGACGTGGTGGTTGTAGGCATAGTGGGCCTAGGAGGCATGAAGTGCCTTTACCGGATGATATTCCGGCACAAGAAGAAGGGGTTGGTTAGGCCAACGTAGCTGAACCAGTTGGTCAACAGGCCATGGGCACCTTAGCCCCCAAAATAGCTGGAGCATTAGAGGAATCCATGGACACTCTCAGGGCTGAGAATCAAGTCCAGGCCCAAGTAGCTAAGGCAGGGCCATCATTTCTTAAACGACAATTTTTCCAATCGAATCCAGATGAGTTTTTGGGTGATCCCAAGGAGCCATTGAAGGCAGATGAGTCGCTAGAGCAAATAGTGAAGACGTTGGAGATGCTTGGCATCGAGGAAGACTAGTTGAAAGTGACCTTGGCATCCTTCTAGCTAAAGGAAGATACCGGTTAGTGGTGGAAGTATGTGCAGAGGCACATTGGGGTGACTTGGGAGGCTTTTGTCAGCGCCTTCCAGAACAAGTTTCTACCTCCCACGGTTAGGGAGAAGTTGAGGGACCAGTTTTCCAAGCTCGTGCAGTTGAACACTCTGGTGGCTAAGTTCGAGGCCACATTCACTAACCTCTCTAGGTTTACACCAGAGTTAGTGGCAACTGAGGAGCACTGTTGTTTGGAGTTTGAGAAGAGGTTGAGGATCGAGCTCATGTTTAAAGTGTTCGAGTCGATGATTAGGGATTATGGACGTCTTGTGGAGGCGGCGGCTCATTTGGGGACCGTAATGCAGATGGAGAGGAAAAGATAAGGGGTTCCAGGAGGTGTCAGGATATGTAGGGGGATAGTAAGAGGCAGACGGGATATAGATACCCCACCGCCCTTGGGACTTGGGCGCCATTGATTGATCACTCAATGATGAATGTGTACTCTTGTCAAATTCTTAATTTCCTTAATAGGCAACCTTAGTTTGAACCTACAAACCTTGTGCCATGTTTTGGACCAAAACAGTGGTTTTTCAGGCTTGAGCATCCAAGGACCTGCAGATCCACTAGTGTGGCCTACCGCCCACTATTAGTGGCCTGCCGGCCACTTGTGTAAATTTTCAGATCTTTTTGCTAGCTGTGCCAACTATCTCCACACGTGTATGCACTGCACCAACTATATTTGTATAGATATTTCTGAGGTGGTTTCATATATTTCTGTATATAGATGACTCTGTCTCATGTTTTTGAGGTTAGAAAATTTTGGAGAGCAAAAAGTTTTGAAAAATATTTCTCTCTCTCTCTCTCTCTCTCTCTCTCGCAACCTACACAACCTTTGCCTAGACACTCTAAACCAAACCTTGAGGGATCTTTGCTGAGGTGCTTAAGCTTGCATTTTAGCACTTGAGAGTGTGAAATCAGTGGTTTGGGAATTTAAGGGATCATTCCCCTTCAAGAGGTATACATTCTAGTTCTTTTGTACCATCTCTTTCTCATCTTTTCTTGTTGTTTTTGAGTTGTTTCTCACCTATATTATTGGGCTGAAACTTGTGGTTTAAAGCCATTAAAGCTAGAGAGGTGAATCACCCTTCTTTAACCCTTGTTTCATAGGCTTTTATCCTTGTGTTTCCCACATTTTCATTATATTTTTTTGAGCTTTTTACCACTATTTTTTTGGAGGTTTTCAAAGGCTAAAAATCATGTTTTGAAGTTCCAAAAATAAAGGGGGTAGCTTCCCATCCTTATGCTTGTTTACTAGCTTAATTGCTCCATTTTTTTAAGCTTACCCTTTTAGTTGTTTTTACTTTGATTCCAACATTGTTTTAGTGTTAATTAGGACTGTTTTTAAGAGTTAGCTTCATTTATGCTTGTAGTGTAATAGTCCTCATAAGCTTGGTGGTTTAGGCCTTAGCCACCAACCTATTCGAGTTGATAACATTTATTTCTTACTTTCCATACTTGGGTTCACCTATAAGCATCTCTGCAATCTTCCTCTTTTCTTGGTATTTCTCTTTGTTTTGAGAGTTGCTCCAAAGGAGTGTTGTTCAAGCTTGAAGGATGATATTGTGCTTTATGGTTTAATCCCTTTGGGGGTTCATTACCAATGGTATGATCTCCCTCTCATTCCTAAAACAACATTTGGTTTGGCACTTCTCTCCATTAGTGAACTCAATCTTCATTATTGAACTTAATTGACTAATGAATGGAAGGTAATTTAAAAGAGGTGTTAAAATTGGAATAAAATGGGGCAAGATAATAAAATGGTTTGGGTTCAATCGGACGTTAATTGAACCCATTGAGTCTTGAGTTGTTTCATACTTGTTAGTGATGAAAACAGTTCAAGAATCAATGTCAACCCTTTCCCTTGATCAATCCATGATAGGGAGGAGGTTTTGAGGGTCTTTTATTATGCATTTATCGAAATTCTATCCCTTGGTTCATAAGTCATCACACAATGAAATTGCACTAATTGATGGCTTGTGAATCGAGCCTACCTTTCCTTTGAGCTGTTTGATGATAAGGAAAGGTAGGGTGGACAAACATCCCTTGAGAATGCTTTGTTTGTGTACTGTTTGTTGTCCGTTGCAGTAGGAGAAACCCAATATCAGTGGGCGGTAGGCCACCTTTACTGGGTAGTAGGCCACTATTAGTGGCCGGCCGACCACTACTTCTGCGCTGCAGGCCACTTTTTCCAACAAGGCCATGTCCCTTTTCCAGCAGAACAGAGCAGTAGGTAAGGTGAAAAAATCAGTGCAATCTCCTAACTATGCAACAAAAGCATTTCGGTAGCAAAACAGAGAGCATTTTCGGGCGAAAATCCACATCCATGGATAAACCATCCCTCGATTCTCGGGCTCCGTTGAAATAATGTTGTAATAGTAGTATGTTCTACTTAAAGTAGCGAGCTTGTAACTAATTAATTAGTTTAGTTAGAATATCTAGTTAGTTTTGCGTTGTACTTTATTAACTGGCTAAAGTAGTTAGTTAATTTACGGTGTTGTAATAATTAGCTAGTATAGTTAATTTATTTCATTTGGTTTGTAATAGTTAGTAAATTCGTAGTAATTAGTTAGGGCATTCATTCGAACCCTCTTGTGTGGAGGGGGGCAATATGTAATATTTGTGTATGTCTTTTAACCCCACGTCTTTCTCCCTTTTATTTATTTGCTTATGATGGATAGAATAGAACATCATGTTTCATTTAGCATATTACATAATTTGCATCTACTTGTCTTGCATGCATCAAGGCTCGATTCATCATTCTAACAAGCATTGTTGTTTATTACTTCATTGAATATGTGTTTACACCGCATGCTGTCAAATTGATTTACATGTCATAATTAGTGGCCGATGTGTTGCATCAACCATTTGCATCATTAGGATCATGCATTTTTCTAATTAGTTTCTCTTTTGGCTCAGCTTGGGAATTGGGGTAAGCATTAATTGCTTTAGCATATTGCATAAGTGTGATTGTTTCCATGTCTAGTATGCTTGCCATGAGGCTAAGTGCTTAAATGCTATATCTGTTTGAATATCTGTGGATGAAGGCTAATTGCTTAAATTGGGATAATTTGAAGTAATGTGCATATGAGATCACTTTTTCAAGTGGTACATATTCAAACCAATTTTCAAACAAACATGAAATCAAATTTTCTAATTTTTGTAAATTAGTCTATACTTGTGTGCGACACATAGTAATACTAGCCTAATAATCAGAATAAGAGCATATAATGTGGGTGTTTGGGAAGTTGCTATTTTAGTAGGCTAAAATTTGTGTGTTTGGAAAGATGATTGATTTTTTTTTTTTTCGCTTGGATGTGATGATTGTGAGAGAAAAAGTAAAATGATTATGAGTTTGATGTGACATTTTGTTTTATTGGCTATTTTAGCCTATTTTGTGCTTTAGTGCTATTTTAGCCAAAAAAAAAAAAAAGCTAAAAAGACTTCTTCCCAAACACCCCAAATGTAAATAAAAATCACATCATGATTAGTAGAGGCCGATCTATGATCGGGCGAGTGGGGTGCTCAATTCATGACCTTCCTCTCTCGTACCTAAGTTCCCGAGTCGAGACACTTTGGTGATGACGGATAAGTGGCCTTTGGCATGAGTCTCGGGTTTTTTAAATTTTCCAAAAATATTTAGGTGGCAACTTTGTAATTTGGCAAAGCAGTCTATTTTTGGCATTTTGATTCAAAATCAATTTTCTAAAAAAATTTCCACACATTTGGACTCTTTTGTATTTTTCTATTTCACATTGCACTTGTGACATCAAATTCAGAATCACGAGAGTCCGAACTGTAAGCTAGTCGTATCCAAAAGGAGCACGAAAAGCCGAGCTACAGGGGTTCTAACCCACAGTCATCCCAAGGAGCTCAATCGAGGTCTATTTTTCCAGTACCGAGTTTGGGTTCTGGGAGGGGTGGTTAGGGAGACATTACTCATTTCAAATGTGGTCAGTTAGGCCACAAGTCTCCAGCTTGCCCACAGAGAGGAAAATGGCAGCGTTCTGCATTGGCTTCGGCTTGTTCTTCGGGCCAAAGTCAAGGGAGAGGATAACCGCTCACTTGTTATTAGTGTGGACAGGTAGGCCACATGAAGAGGTTTTGTCCATAGTTGTGTGGCACACCTGGTGCGTTTGGTTCGAGACAGACACAGAGCCACCAATCGGTACAGTCAGCACAGGCTTTGAGGGCCAATCAGGGAGCCTCTTTGGCTTAGTCAGTGCATTAGGCTTATGCTCCGAGGGGTGAGCAGGTTGAGCAGAGACCTACAGGGTGTATGTATGCTATTATCGTGCCAGATCTAGTACCAGTGCCTTCAGTAGTGAGAGGTACCTTCTTATTTTGCAATTCAGCTGCTAATGTGTTGATTGATACGAGTGCATCCCATTCATTTATCTCGTCTACATTTGCGTATTTTTTGGGGATTAGAGTTGGCTCAGTTAGCATCTCCTATTTGTGTAGAGTCACCTATTAGTGGTGAGGTTGTTTTGAAACAGGGGTATCATGGTTGTGACATAGAGGTTGCTAGTCACAGACTTCCATTTGCATTTGTATTGATTGATATGTCTAGCTTTGACATTATATTGGATATGGACTGGTTATCATCATATCAGGCTGTTATAGACTGTACCTTCAAAGGTTATTGTATGTATCTTGAGTAGTGATTGTTTTTGTTTCATGGGAGACCAGATAGATAAAGTCTGATCACCGGTATTTGATCCGCATAGACGGACTGAGCTTAGTTGCCTTCTTGCCAACTTCTCGAGTACTAAGTGTGATGAAGCCCTAGTTAAGTTGCCAAGGGTAGTTTGTGAATAGCCAGACATTTTTTCGGAGGATGTTACTAGTTTACCACCTTACCGAGAGATCGAGTTCTCTATTGATTTAATGCCTAGCATGACCCCAATTTCTATGGCACCATATAGATTTGCACCTGCCGAGTTGAGTGAGTTGAAGATTGAACTCGAGGAATTGTTAGATAAGGGTTTTAATCACCCTAGTGCTTCACCTTGGGGAGCACCGGCTCTTTTTGCTAAAAAGAAAGATGGTGCGTTACGACTTTGTATAGATTACTAGAAGTTGAACTGGGTAATTGTTAAAAACAAGTACCCCATGCCTCGTATAGACGATATGTTTGATCAATTGAAGGGGTCTTGTTTTTTTTCTAAGATAGACCTAAGATTGGGTTATCACCAGTAGAGAGTAAGGGAGGAAGACATCTCGAAGACGGCATTCAGTACCCTGTATGGCTATTATGAGTTTCTAGTGATGCCCTTTGGGCTAACCAATGCACCAGCCATGTTTTTGGATTTGATGAACCGGATTTTCCGTGAGTTCCTAGACCGTTTTGTGGTCGTCTTTGTGGACGGCATCTTGATTTACTCACCCTCTAAGGAGGAACACGAGGAATACTTGCGGATGGTACTTGAGTTACTTAGAGCCCACAAACTGTATGCTAATTTTCGAAAGTGTGAATTCTAGCTGAGAGAGATAAAGTTCTTAGGCCATATGGTATCTAGGGAAGGGGTGACTGTAGATTCATCCATGATAGAGGCAGTGCAAGATTGGGAACAACCTAAGAATGCTTTTGAGATCCGTAGTTTCTTAGAGTTGGCTGGGAATTATCGTTGGTTCGTGAAGGATTTCTCTAGATTAGCCTTACCATTGACTAGATTGACGAGGAAGGGAGTCAAGTTTGTATGGAATGAGACTTGTGAAAAGTCTTTTCAAGAGCTTAAGGTTAGACTTACCTCTGCTCCAGTGTTGATTATTCCGGATAGGGGTTTAGGCTATTTAGTGTATTGTGATACCTCACGGGAAGACTTGGGTTGTGTTTTGATGCTAGAAGGAAAGGTAGTAGCCTATGGCTTGCAACAATTGAAAACACATGAGAGGAACTACCCTACTCATGACCTAGAGTTAGCAGCGGTGATTTTTGCCTTGAAGATCTTGAGGAATTATCTATATGGTGAGAAGTTTGAGGTATTTTCTGATCACAAGAGTCTGAAATATCTGTTTACGTAGAGAGACTTAAATCTGAGGTAGAGAAGGTGGATGGAATTTATTGATGATTATGATTTTGAGCTACATTACCATCTGGGAAAGGCAAATATTGTGGCCGACGCCTTGAGTAGAAAATCCATTAGTAGTGTAGCTTATATCACTGTAGACACCCCATTTTTGACGGCCCTTAAGACTTGGGTGCCACTGCTTGATCATTTAATGATGAATGTGTACGCTTGTCAAATGCTTGACTTCCTCAGTAGGAAACCTTAGTTTTGAACCTACAAGCCTCGTGCCTTCTTTTGGATCAAAATGGTGGTTTTCAAGCCTGAGGATCCAGGGACTTACAGACCTATTAGTGTGGCATGCCGCCCACTAGTGCAAAAAACTAGATATTTTCTACCAACTGTCTCCACAGATACATACATCATTCCAGCTGTGTTTGTAAAGATATTTTCGAGGGTCTCTCATATATTTTTATATATAGATGACCCACACTTTTGTTAGACAAGTTAGAAAAAAATATGAATTTAGAAAATTTTGGAGAGCAAAATTTTGAAAAATTTCTCTCTTTACAATTCTGTCTCTCTCTCTTGCAACTTACATAACCTTTGCCTAGGCACTCTAAACAAAATTTTGCGGGATCTTTGCTTAGGTGCTTAAGCTTGTATTTTAGCACTTGAGAGTGTGCAATAGTGGTTTGGGAATTCAATGGGTCATTTATCTTCAAGAGGTATACATTCTAGTTCTTTTGTACCATCTTTTTTCTCATCTTTTCTTGTTATTTTTGAGTTGTTTATTACCTGTATTTTTGGGCTGAAACTTGTGGTTGAAGGCCATTAAAGGTAGAGGGGTTGACAACTCCTCTTTGAACTCGCTTCTTAGGCATTTACCCTTGTGTTTCCCACATTTTTATCAAACTTTTTAAAGCTTTTTACTAGTGATTATCAAAGGTTTTTCAGAGGCCGAAATCTTGTTTTGAAGTCCCAAAAATGGAGGGGTTAGCCTCCCCTCCTTATGCGTGTGTACTAGTTTTAATCCCTCAAATATTGTAGCTTGTTGTTGTAGTTATTTTTGTTTTCGTTTAAGCACTTTTGTTGACTGTTTTAGGGCTGTTTTTATGAGTTAGCTTCATTCATGCTTTGTATAGTATGCTTGTAGTATAATAGTCCTCATAGGTTTGGTGTTTTAGGCATTAGACACCAACCTATTTGAGTTGATAGCTTTTATTTTTTGCTTTCCATACTTATGTTCACCTCTAAGCATCTCGGCAATCTCCCTCCTTTCTTGGCTTTTTCTTTTTGTTTTGAGAGTTGTTCCAAAATGAGTGTTGTTTAAACTTGAAGGGGTGGTATTGTGCTTAATGGTTTAATCCCTTTGGGGGTTCATTACCAACGACATGATCTCCCTCTCATGCTTAAAACAACATTTGGTTTGGTACTTCTCTCCATTAGTGGACTTAATCTTCATTATTGGACTTAATTAACTAATGAATGAAGGTAATTAAAATGGAGTAATAAAATTGGGGTTAAAATGAAGCAAGATAATAAAATGATTTGGTGTTCAATCAGACGTTAATTGAACACATGGAGACTTGGGTCATTTCATACTTGTTAGTGATGAAATGGTTCAAGTTTCCAAGGTCAATCACTTCCCTTGATCAATCCATGATAAGGAGGAGGTTTTGTTGGTCTTTCCTTACCATTTATTGAAATTGTACCCCTTAGTTCATAAGTTATCACGCAATGAAATTACGTCGATTGATGGCTTGTGAATCAAGCCTACCACTCCTTTGACCTGGTTACTAATAAGGAGAGGTAGAGTGGACAGACATCCCCTAGGAATACTCTATTTGTGCTCTGTTTGCTCTCTGTTGCAGCAATAAAGAACCAATATTAGTAGTCGGCAAGCCACTTTTACTGAGCGGCAAGCCACTATTAGTGGCTGGCCGACCACTATTTCTAGCCTGCTTGCCACTTTTTCCAGCCTGGCAGTGTCCTTTTTCCAACAGAGCAGAGGCTGAGGCTGAGGCTGAGGCTGAGGTGGAAAAACAGTGCAATTTTATAACTGTGCAACAGAGGCATTCTGGCAGCAAAACATAGGACTTTTTCGAGTGGAAATCCAAGTGCATGCATGGGTCAACCCTCATTCCCCGAGGCTCATAATAGTTAATTAATTAGCTAATTAATTGTGCATTGTAATTAGCTAGTTAGTTTTTGTATTAAACTAAGTAGAATAGCTAGTAAATTTTTTATTATACTTATTTAATTAGCTAAAATAGTTAGTTAACTCATGGTGTTGTAATAATTAGCTAGTGTAATTAGTTTATTTCATTTGTGTTGTAATAGATTAGTTAATTCGTAGTAATTAGCTAGAGCATTTATTCAGACCCTCTTATACGAGGGCCAAACTTGTAATAATATGTATGTCTTCTAACCCCACGTCCTTCTCCCTTTTATTTACTCGCTTATGATGGCTAGTTTAGAACATCATGTTTCTTTTAGCATTTCCCATATTTGCATTCATTTGTCTTGCATGAATCGAGGCTCGGTTCATCATTCTAATAAGCATTGTTGTTTATTACTTCATTGAAAACGTGTTTAAACGCATCCTATCAAGTTGTTTCAAATGCCATATTAGTAGCCGAGCCTTCTAAATGTATTTTTGCATGAGTTGCATTAGGCATCTTTCATTAATTAGGACTATGCATTTTTCTAACTAGTTTCTTTTTTGGCTCACCTTGAGAATTGGGGTAAACATTTATTGCTTTAGCATATTGCATGAATGTGATTGTTGTCATGTCTAGCATGCTTGCCATGAGACTATGTGCTTAAATGATATACCTGTTTGAATGCCTGTGGATGAAGGCTAATTGCTTGAATTGGAATACATTGATTAATGTACATACAAACTCACTTTTTTCAAGTGGCGCGTAGTCAAAACAATTTTCAAACAAAATATGAAATCAAATGTTCCAATTTTTGCAAATTAACCTATACTTGTGTGCAACACATAGTAATGCTAGTCTAATAATTGGAACAAGAGCATATAATGTAAATAAGAATCACATCATGATTAGTAGAGACCAATCTTTGATCGGGCGAGTGGGGTGCTCAATTCATGACCTTCCCCTCTCGTACCTAAGTTCCCGAGCCAAGACACTTGGTGATGACGGATAAGTGGCCTTTGGCACGAGTCTCGGGTTTCTTAAATTTTCCAAAAACATTTAGGTGGCGACTCTATATCTGGCAAAGCAATTCATTTTTGGCATTTTGATTCAAAATCAATTTTCCTAAAGATTTGCCAGATTTGGACTTTTTTGTGTTTATCTATTTCACATTGCACTTGTGGAATCAGTTTCAGAAACATGGGAGTCCAAACTGTTGGGCTAGTCGTATCTGAAAGGAGCACGAAAAGTCAAGCTACAGTTTCTGGCGACTCTGCTGGGGAACTTAGAGAATTTGACTTGGACTTCATGATGTGAAATTTTTTCTACACTTATATGTTCTTTGCATTGCATTTACATTTGTGCACATAATTCATTGTGTTTACCATCTGATATTCCTGGACGATTTACCGAAGCCTTGCCCAAAAGCTTACCAAAATGCTGACCGGTTGTGGGCTCTGCCATGATGGGAACACAACCCTTGGATCTAGACTACCACTGTACCATTTGTTTCTCCTTTCACTTCTTGGTGTTAGGTGTGAGAGGTATATTAGGTAGTCTTACTGAGGTACCCCATTTGACCATTTGGCCTAGTTGCATATAGAAAAGCCATAGTGACTGATCCAAATTAGGACAGGATGCTCACCCTTGTCCAGGATTGTGTGAAACCGCTTGTTTGAAATAGTGAATCCTAGTTCATGACGAAACTAGGACAGGGTAACCCTACCCCCCCTCATAGTGGTGATTTGGCTCTCTCTTAACTGGTAAGTGCTTTACAGTGAAACTGTACAGGAACGTGCATAGCAGTTGTAAAAGTGGTATATTTCAGGGGGTAGAATTTAGTATGGAGTACAGTCCTACAGCTTTGATCATATCTATGTTGATAGAACGTCTTAGCTGAGGTGTTGTGCAGTTTCTGATTGCTGCTCTTTTGCTTTATTTCTTTTTCCTAGGTAGTTTAAAACCATAGCTTCAGAAGGTTTTTATATCCCCCAAGTACTCTGGACCCGAGTCGGAAGACTTTGCAAAGCTGGGGATCTTGTTCGAGGATAACTCGTGTTTACCTCACTCCCAACGATTACAAGACGGAGGAGAATCGGGTAGAGTTCATCAGTTCAGTTCCTACAATAATCACCCCTCAGCTCACCTGTGTCCAGTCAGGTTCCGGAACAGTCATCTACTTCTAGTCCAGAACAAGATCAATCACCTATTCTAATGGCATAGTATCCCCCAGCCAATATGGAAGAACTAATACACCATCTGCAACAGACAGTTGAGACCCTACAGCAGGATGCGGCCAGTCAGGCTGAGGTCATAACCCGTCAAGCCGAGGTTATAACCAGGCTACAACAACAGCAACCATAGCTGGCTACGGCCTCTGCATCCCATGCACCTACCGTGGCTATCCCAATACCCGGAGCCAACGTTCATACTGCCAATGTTCAAGAAAACCAGGGCAATCTAGCAAAACCAATCCCAGCACAAACCTCCAAAGCCCCAGTTTATCAGACCGAGGCTACATTCGAGTTTGAGGTTGATCTAATTGCATTCAAGGTCAATAAACTGGAAAAATTGTTCAAGAGAGCCCAAAGGGTCAACTCCATCCCAGACACAGAGGATAGGAATGCCGATTCTGCAGTTACATTACTGAATCAGTTTAAAATGCCACACATTGATAGATTTGACGGCTCTAGGGATCCGATGGTCCCCTTGCTATTGTTTTCTGATATCTTGCGGCCGATGGGCTTAACTAGACCATAGAAGCCATCTCTTTTTGGCCGTACCTTGTCGGGTATAGCGGCCATTTGGTATGATAAGTTAGAAGATTCTGTCAAACAGAATTGAGAGGAGATGGCCTAGGCCTTCATTGCTCAGTACTCTTACAATACACAGATTGAGGTCACAACTCATGATCTCGAGGCAATACGCTAAGAGCTGAAGGAGGGTTTCTCTGAATTCGTGACAAGATTGAGAGCTAAAGCCTCGATGATGACCATGAGGCCTTTCGAGAAGGACCAAATCAGAATGGTTGTCCAGAATCTACATGGCAATCTGCTGCAAAAGATGATTGTCTTACCTCTATTTACATTCACAGAACTCTATGAAATGGGGGTGCAAATTGAGGATGTAAAGAAACATGGACTTATTACTAAGGAGAACGAGCCAGCCAAGAGGCCATTCATCCACAGTTCCAAGCTGCCAGTGGTAGCACAACTGTGAGGCCATCGGACGTAAATGTTGTCACCATGACCAAGACTGCTAACCCCTTCGCCAACACAAGCTCACAAACATCATCTAACCCTACCCAACCCCAGAGGACTTTTAACCAACTGTACATGACTCTCTCTCAAGCAATGAAGGTGCTAGTCAAGAAAGGGTACCTAAAAGCCTTGGAACCTCACCCATTGCCTGACCCTCTTCCACCCAAACATAACCCAACAAAGTATTGTACCTTCCACCAACAGCATGGTCATAATACCGACCAATGGTTTCAATTGCGTCATGAGATTCAGGATCTCATTAATAACAAGGTTATTGTACCACTCAAGAAGCCAAACGTGACCACCAATCTACTCCCAGCCAATAATCAAGCCCCCCCACCTCGAAACCTTAACTTTATCCATACACTAGCCACCTCTTATGACCCCAGCGTATATATTACTCCCTTCCACCAATAAAAACTGACGTTGTTCATTTCGAAAGGCACAGATCTATGCATAATGGACACGTCCAAACCTCAACCCAAGCCTGTGGTGATGAGCCTTACAATGGAAGGGGAGTCGACCTTCGAGAAAGATACTAGTCTGTTGCCAGAGTGTCCTGAGGACTTATCTGACAGGGTGTATGATCCAAGTTGCTATATTGTGTTAACTAGTCAAATCAAGCCTGAATTGGTGCTGCTAACCTTGGTAGACATCAATGTGGTCAGGGAAGATAGCCCGAGCCAGTGGTTGGATGATCTAGCAGAACTTGAAGAGGATTTGGATAATCTGCAGTTCTTTGATGAGCAGGATCAGGGAGATGTATAGATCGGGTGGTTTGACCTGAATGGATCAACAAATAACACTGGATGGCTAAGTGATAAGCTAGATAAAGAATAAGAAACTGGAATGAAACCAGAAGGAAAGGAATCAGAGATAACTGTAATAGCCGGAAGCGCTGATAAGAAAGAAAAGCTATCGGAGAGTGCTAATGCGGAAAACCCAACCCAGGAAATGGGCGTTGTGAACATTGTAGATACTGAACATGAAGCTGCACTGAGGCAGTTTGAATAAGAAAGAATTGAAGACAACTGGGAAACCGTAAGTTTACGGCATTCTGATGGGGACACGTATGATGTGAAGGTGATACAAGTAGAGCTAGACAGCTGTTTGTCAACAACTGAATACGAGTGGTGGGATGACAATGATCTGCATCTGGCCCATACTGACGAAGACTGGGGCAATTACATCCCGAATGATACATGGTATATTGAGGAAATAGATCATCTCACTTGCAGTGGACAGTATTTTAAGCCGTGCACCTAAATCAAGCAGAAGTGTTTGGAAAAGACAAAGAAGCTGAAAAATAGAAGGAGAAACAATTAGAAGAAGAGGCATTATTGAAACAGCTCAAGAAAATCCAAGATGACATCTCTATCTAGGGTCTTCTCATGGCCTTACAAGTACACCGACAGGCAGTGTTGTCGACAATGGACAAGGCAAAATTGTCCATTGACACCACGCCTGAGCAGCTTGTGGGCTTGGTTTTTCCAAGTGGTGCCAAGCTAATGCTTACTTTCTCTAACAAAGAAATTCCGTCGGAGGGCTCGGCTCACAACAAATCGTTGTACATATCTGTGGAATGTAGAGAGAAATGGGTGCCGGTGGTATTGGTAGATACCAGTTTGGCCATTAATGTTTGTTTTTCCCGTACTGCCTACGTAATTAACCTCAAACAGGCAGACTTTTTTTCCATAGCCCAGGTAATACGGACATATCATAACACAAGTAGAGAGGTCATGGATACAGTGCAAGTGAGAGTCCATGTGGGCCCATCAGAGCAAGAGTTCAAGTTTCATGTCTTGGATGTATCGGCTACCTTTAATTTGTTGTCAAGGAGGCCCTGGTTGCACCATGTGAAGGTTGTCTCTTCCATTCACCATTAGATGTTGAAGTATCCTCATGGGGGAGGAGTGGCAATTGTTTTTGGGAACTCCTCTATCCATTCGCCGCCAGAGCTGACCACGCCAGTGCTAGAGATCAAACATGGCCAGGAGGATGTACTCCTCTCGGGATTCACTCTAGTCGAAGCCTAGATAGTGCAGACAATTTTGGCTGTAAACGAAGGCATGTACGTCAGTGCCCAGTCCATCTATTGTATGAACAAACTGCGATACGTTCCAGGAATAGGACTTGAAACGAGTGGTCAGAAAGGTGTTGCAGCACTAGCGGAGGTGTCACGCAACCCACATGCTTTTAGATTGGGCTATGTGCCCACCAAAGAAAACTGGATCAAAAATGGGAAAGAGATAAGAGGCAGAGCCAAGACCAAGCAAGCAAAATACCACATTGAACTCATCCACAGGCCAATCTGGGGGACACTGAATGGCCATTTTGTTCACGAAGGAGAAGACTTCCCTTTTTGTGGCTTTCCTGAGCCTTGCGTAAATTCCTCGAAGCAGTGTGTCCCCGAGTTCGAGATCTTCTTTGACCATCAACTGCAGGACAGTGATGAGAAAAGGGCTGAACCAAGCATCAAAGCTTAACAGAGTGCGGAAGGTGACTCAGATAATAGCGAGCCTGGAGTAGGGGCAGCACTGGTCAGTCTCTTGACAGATCCCGTAGCCGACCTAGAGAACTTGGGGGATAACTTTACTGTCTCCATGATCGAGGAAGAATTGGGTTTGAACCCAACCAGTGGCTTTTTGGATGCATCAGGGGCACCACATCTTATTTGGCAGCTGGAGAGAGGCTATCTTTCCAATTCAGAATCGCGTGATGAGCAAGACTCTGATTCCACTGAGTCTGTAGGGTCGAGATCAGATTCAAGTTCTTCTAAGTCTGAGTTTGGTATTTCTTAGGGTGGTAACCCGAATACCAAAGTCCTGTCTAGGTCTTCATTCAGCTTTTCTTTTGAGTCTATAATCGAAGATCTGGACCTTTTGAATGAAAACTCTGCAGATTCTGTGTACTTTTCTGTGCCGTTGGTTTATTGTATTGACCAAGATTTTCAAATTTTTAATGAAAACGACGGGGAAAAAATTCCTTTAGCTTTGAAAAACTTGATTAATCGAGAGGAAGAGAGGTTTGCTAAACCCTATGCTAATGAAATCATTGCCATTAATGTGTGTACTGAGAAGAATCCGCGCCTGGTCCAAATCGAGTCCACGTTGTCTTTGGAGGAGCACGAGCATTTAATCACTTTATTATAAGATTTCAAAGATGTTTTCTCCTGGTCCTACAAAGATATGCCTATAATCGATCCTAAGAATGTACAGCATGGGATCCCTCTTTACCTTGAGGCCCGACCAACCAAGCAGAAATTTCGTAGAATTCGTTCGGACTGGGCGTGTTGAAAATCAAGGAAGAGGTCACCAAGCAGATTGATACAGGATTCTTGTTAGTATCCAAGTGTACGACCTGGTTTGCCGACATTGTCCCAGTGCCAAAGAAGGATGGTAGAATTCGGGTTTGCGTTAACTTTCAGGACTTGAATAGAGCTAATCCGAAGGACGACTTCTCACTGCCGCACATCGATGAATTAGTGGATTTCACTATGCATTGCTATCATTTATGGATGGCTTTTCCGAGTGCAACTAGATTCTGATGGCACCTAAGGATAGAGAAAAGACCGCATTCACTACTCCATGGGGTACCCACTACTACCGGGTTATGTCGTTTGGGTTGAAAAATGCTGGAGCTACCTATTAGAGGGCTATGACCACTATTTTGCATGACATAATCCATAAAGAGGTTGAGGTGTATGTGGATGACATGATTTTCAAGTCCAAAGAGCAAGAAGGCCACTACACCACGTGGAAAAAATTCTTTCAACGAATAAGAGAATACAGATTAAGCTTGAATCCACAGAAGTACACCTTTGGGGTGACAGCAGGAAAAATGCTGGGTTTTCTGATCACGCAAAGGGGAATTGAAATAGATCCTTCCAAAATTAAAGCCATCTTAGAAATACCACCACCAAGGACCGAAAATGAGGTACGTGGCTTTCTAGGTAAAGTGCAATTCATAAGATGGTTTATTTCCAAATTAACCTTGACTTGTGAACCACTATTTAGTCTCCTGAAGAAAAGAAAAAAATTCCGATGGGATGATCGATGTCAGTTTGCCTTTGAACAGGTTAAGTAGTACCTCCAGAATTCGCCTGTGTTGTTACCACCAGAGCCGAGGAAGCCTTTGATTCTGTAGTTGTCAATAACAGATATGACCATAGGATGCATGCTTGCTCAGGAATCTGAAGATAGGGTGGAGAAGACCATCTACTACTTGAGCAAGAAGATGCTAGACTATAAGACCTGCTACACTCCCTTAGAGAAAGCTTACCTAGCCTTGGTATGGGCTACCAGGAAGTTGAGGTACTACTTGTTAGCTCACTCTGTAATCCTGGTTTCAAGATTAGATCCCATCAAATATCTCTTTGAGAAACCAGCACTTATGGGTAGGCTGGTTCATTGGTTGCTTCTTCTTTCTAAAGTTGATCTCAAATATGTCACCCATAAGTCAGTTAAAGGAAGAGCTGTAGCGGAGTTCCTGGCAGACCACCTGGTAGAAGGAGATGAGGCAATGGAATGCTTATTCCCAGATGAAGACATTCTGCAAGTTGAAGAGGAAAATTGGACGATGTAATTTGACGGAGCATCCAATCAGTATGGTTATAGAATAGGTGTGTTGCTGAGAGCACTCGACGACTTCCATATACCTTTAGCCTTCAAATTCCGATTCAAGGTGTCCAACAATGAAGCAGAATATGAAGCGTGTATTGCTGGTTTAGAAGCTACGTTAGAACTAGGGACAATAAGGTTGGATGTCATCATGGACTCGAACTTGGTTGTTTCTCAAGCAAACAGAGACTGGAAAGTCCAAAAAGAGAAGATAAAGGTTTCCTATCAAAGAGAGAACAACAGGTTCGCTGATGCTTTAGCAACTCTATCTTCTATGGTAGACATCCCACTTGGGATCCGGATGCGTCCGATTATTATCGAACAGAAATACACGCTGGCCTATGAAACTATTGCCACGATAGATGAAGTACAAGACAAAACCTCTGGTATTACGATATTTGGAACTTTCTCGAAAAGGAGACGTATCTACCAGGGGCAAATGCCAAGGACAAACGGGGAATACAGTGTCTGGCCGTCCAATTTATCATCTGTGGGGGTAAGTTGTATAAAAGAGGTTATCTGGGAATGCATAAACTATGTGAGGAGGAAGAGGAATTGAAGCGTCTTATGGAGGTTATCCACGGCGGAGAATGCGGGGTGCATATGAATGGTGTGATGCTAGCCCGGAAGATTCTCAGACAAGGCTATTACTGGTCTACCATGGAAGAGGATTATATTGGTTTTGTGCGGTGATGCCACAAATGTCAAATTCATGCCAATCGCATGAATATTACGCCATCAAAGCTCTACAACATGACTTCGCCATGGCCTTTCTTAGTTTGGGAAATTGACGTTATCGGTGCTGTGAAGCCAAAGGGGTCGAATGGACATGAGTATATCTTGGTGGCGATTGATTATTTTATGAAATGGGTGAAAGCTCAATCCTATGCAGTGTTAAAGGCATCGCATTTGTCCAAATTTATCGAAAACAATATCATCTGCAGTTACGGAGTTCCAAACGAGATCATATCAAATAATGGCTCGCACTTCAAGAAAGAGGTGACAAACTTGTTGGAGAAATACAACGTGGCTTTTCATAAGTCATCCACATATAAGCCACAAACCAATGGAGTTTTTGAAGCCACCAATAAGAATATCAAGAACAAATTATAGAAGATGGTTGAGACCTAGACTGGCTGAATAAACTGCCATTCGCACTCTGGGGCTACAGAACCTCGATCCGAACATCTATAAGGGCAACCCTTTATTCTCTCATCTATGGGATGGAAGCCGTTTTGCCAGTTGAAATTAAAGTGTTGTCACTTCAAGTTATGGCAGAGTGTCAAATAGCAAAGGAAAACTGGCAATAGAGCATATTTAAAGAGCTAATGTTGTTTGATGAGAGGAGGCTAAAGGCATTGTATCATGTTCAAGGCTACCACGGAAGAATTGCCAGAGCTTTTAACAAGAAAGTTAAATCCAAGAATCTCAAAGAGGGAGACATGGTGCTGCAAGACAATTGAGCTCCTATCCATGAGCCTAGGGGCAAGTTCAAACCCAATTGGACTGGTCCTTACATTATCAAAGCTATCTGGTCAAGAAGGGCAGTTATTCTCATGGACCTAGATGGCCTAGAATTTTCACGGCCGATCAATATGGACAAGTTAAAGAAATACTACCCTTGAGAGGCTCACTAGGCCGAAAACTCGAAAGGGCAACCTAAGAAAAGGTTAGAACATGAAAAAATTAGAAATAAAAAAAAACTAAGCTCGCAAGGTTGAAAACCCTAAAGGGCGACTTTGGCAAAAGTTAGAGCACAAAAGGAGAGAGTTAATACTCGAGTGAATCTGAACCGAACTACATAAGGCCTAATTCCTATCTTTGGGATACGTAGGCAACTTCATCCTAAAGTTCAGCTGTAACTATCTCCAACTCAACTGTCCTGTCTGTTTTTTTGATCAGGTCATCTTTGTCCATCATCTGTTAGTTTGGTTGTCATCTTGAATTTGGGAAGAAAAGCTGGTTACAATGCAGAGCAGTAGTGGTATGCAATCAGGGGCATTTATGATCTTTTGATTCAAGGTTGTACATCTTGAGGGTTTGATTCTGTGCGTGCCAGGTAGTGATCATTTTCGAAAATGATTTTGGAAAGTTTTAATAAAAGTTAACTTTATTCAAAATTTTACCTTTTACAACTTAGACCATTTTTGGGACCAAAAAGAAAATTTTTAGTACTCACAACCTTAATTCCATTAATTTCAACACAAGTACATTTTCCAACTCTCTGATACAAATCAAAGTTTCTTTTACATCATAAAATTTGGAAAGAAAGGTCAAAGCAATAAACTAGGGGTATTGGTGAGTCAGGTGCTCCTACGTCCTTTGCTCGTGCTTGCGGAGGCTTGTGTAGCCAAAGTGGGCGAGGCTTGCTCCTTATCCTCAAGCCAAGTCAAGCATTCACTAAAAAGGGCATAACTGAAACTAGGGGCTGGGGCTAGAAGCTCTCTCGTCCTCTAGGCGGCAAGGTACTGAGCCAGGTGTAAAGCATAAATTAGGAATGAAGTCACAGATTCTACCCTCCTCGGGGCAGGTTTGATCATGCACAAACTGCCATTTGAGCCGGAAGGGAAAGTAAAACACGCAGTGCATGAGGCCAATCAACTGTATGCCTGGCTGTCGGGTCATGCTGTAACTCATCTCAATCAGATTGAGCTAGGGGCAACGCCAAGCTATGTCAACTGTAGATCTACTGCACATCCAGTTGCACCACCATCCCTCATTGGGAAAGTCCACTAGTCGCTGGCAGAAGAAATAAGCTTAAGCTAAATACTCGGGGCAAGGGTCCACCACTTTCAGTTTATCCATGAGCCATACCTGGGAAGGGATGAAAAATAAAAGAGATTAAAGAATAGAGAGATGCGTGTGGAGAGAAAAGTAAAGAAAGGGCTTTGAGAGAAACTAGAGCATGAGTGCCAAGTGATGTACAAGGCATGTATCAGAAATGGTGGGAAACAACACCTGAAGAAGTAGTGGACTCTCTATAAATCTGGTGGTCTCTCGCCGATGAATAGAATCTAAGCCCATCAAAGTCTCAGCCAGCGTCAAACCGATACAACTCTTACCTTCTTTCAGACATTGGGCCACTTTGATCATCTGAATGTTGGTTCCGCCGTAACTAGGGGCAAGAAGGAAATGCGTGAGCATACATAAACAGAGGACATGTTGTCGAAAACCTCGCCAAAGAGGGTCGCCTCTGTCACCGATGTCAAAAAACTGATGAATCAAGCTGGGTATATCTAGCTCTCCGTCATGGGCTAACAATCAAGCTTCGTGCAAAGTGAGCCCACACATTCGTCCCAAAGCCCAGGCATGGCCAAAATGGGGCTGAGGCGTGATTTCTTCATCACACCGGGTTTCCATCAATGCTCAAAATTCTTCAAGAGTTGGGCACATTTCCTATGTTCCAAAGTGAAATATATGCATAATTGGGTCCTAGCATCGGGGCGTGGCATGGAGGAATAGAAAACAAAGCGGCGTACGGCTTAACGAAAAAAGCACGTTTATGTTGAAACCTTAGAAATTTACCTTTTCCGTGCCATCTAAAGTGGCTATTTAATCCGTGAGTTTCTCGGCAAGGAATATCCCCATTTTTTGAAGAAACAGTAGCAAAAATGAGGTTCTAATGAAAAAATCACGAAGAAAGACCTTTTGGATAAGGCTGTGAGTGGAGGCCAGTTGTTAGCCGTCTGGTGGATCCATCACAAGTGGCTAGCCGCCCACTTTTTGTTGTCTGCCATCCACTTGTGGGCCTAGCAGTTTTGGCAATCTGGTTTTGTCTTGGTCTTTGTGTTTTGAGGTCTTGTTTTGAGTCTTTTGGTTTTAGCAAGTGTGTATATCTATGTTCGAGTTGTTTTCGCTTTATTTATCGAGTTATATTTTGTAATTTGGTTGCTGATCGACTCATTACCTGATTAAGAACATCGTGCCAATGCAAGTTTTTATTTTTGGTTTCAAATTCAACTCCATTTTCATTCTGCAAATGTGGTGCTCATAATGCAAAAACTGCAAGGTTTTCCCCCGATCATAGTTTTTACAAAAGATATTTTCAAAAGTAAAAGTAAAAGCCTATCTGAAACTATATATGTGCTAAACTACCAAAATAAAAGAAACTAAGCAAAAAAAAAAAAAGTACAAAAATCAGCGCCAATCATCTCAAGCTCGAGAGGCCCTCTTTGTCCTCTTTTTTGGAAAGGACTTAGAGGCACTGTCTCCATCAACACTGCTATCAGAATCAAACTCTTAGCTAGAGGCAGCCTCAACGTCATCTCCACTCCCTGACCCCGGGCCAACATCATCGCCTTCGCTCTCAGACTTAGAGCTTTGGCTTACTACCTCCTCAGAGTCATCGACCTCAGATCATCCCGCTCATCACGGGCTCTGACTGCATTCTAGCTCCGAGCACCCCTGCCTCGACCTCGGCATTCATCTTGGCCACATGTCGGGCTGTTTACCTCTCCTCCCTACCGTTGGAGGAGGTGCCATTGTTGTTGGTGTCCTCGGTACAAATGGGATCCGGAAAACAAGTGTCGACATGTCGATACAATGCAATATGCGAATAAGTTCAAAAGGTACAGATGAGTATAGTGTGTCAAGGCAAAGTGAATTAGTGTAGTGTAGGGTGGTGTAAATGTTATGGTATGCGATCAATGTACCAAGGGAATGTGATAGTGTGGGGCAACAAAGGTGAGGTAGTAGTGAAATGTATGTGGAAAATAGAAAAAAATACTTGGATATCGTGGAGATCAAGCAACTTCTCTCTCCTCTGCACCATGCCAATTAGAGAAGCAACCAGCTAGAGCAGGGCCTCTGTGTACTCAGTCGGGGCCTGTAAGTGCATTTGAATGATTAGTGTCTGGAACAATTAATATCTGGAAAGGGAGAGTGCGGTTACAAGTTGTAAAGTGTGGTCCATACCTGAGGTACGCCACGACCTCTAACATACCTGTGCCCTTCCTCAGGTGGCTCTATCGGAATCTGATAGGCTGACTCGGTCAGTCGCTAACATGTAAGCGCAGTGGGAATCGCCAGCCAACTCGCAACCTGCACAACGGGAGGGCCCACCCAATATTGCCCTCGGTCTCCTAAACAGCTTCACCTGCCCAGGAAGCACCTGTTGTATTGCCCGCGTGAACTCCCGTCAGAGGTGGGATGAGATGAGTATGGATGAAAATCCCATAATTACCCTCCGCTCTGAAATAGTCGGCATCCAACCCCAGCATAAACTGAATAATAGCCCCAGTTGGGAGGCTATCGGTTGTCCTCATGGATGCTGGATGTGGCATAAGAATGACTGGAATGGGTGAGCCTAGAGTCTGGCGTATGAAACGCTCTCCCAAGAACCAGGCTCCACAGAGTGGGCCCTCTAACAAAATTCAAAATCTAGACGTGGCCCAAGCCCCGCATATCGTCCGCCACTCCTACCGCATCGCCGCCCAAGGCGCCATATAATCTACAAACGGAGAATGTATAGATTGTTAGTTGCCGTCAGTTATCAAAGTATGAATCAGAACAGTAGTAAAGCACAAATGACTGTGAGTTTTAGATTACCTCATAGGCAACCACCGTATCGAAGTATCGGCAGTAGAAGGTGAATGTCATATTGTCGCGACTCCGGCGTTGGTGCCGGCCGTCATATCGTCGTGAATAAGGCACGACGGGAGAGATCTCATCCACTTGCTCTGGAGCCAGAGCCGGGAAATAAGCGTAAACCCATAACTGCAAGAAAAGGTCAGTAGTGTTATCCACAAAGTGTCAACAAATATAAAACAGAAAGTTCAAAGCAGAAAGCACAAAGTGTCAACAGATATAAAACATAAAGCACAAACTAAAAAGCACAATGTGTCAACAAAAAGTGCAAAGCAGAAAGGTGTGGTGCATATCTCCCAAGCTCTCCAGTAGCCTCCAACTCACTCTCCCTTCATGTGGGAAGTGGAACTCATATAGTCGTAGAGTGTGGCGAGGCGAGCTCCAACCCAGTCATAAAACCAGACTCGGGGCAAGGTCTCGAGGGCGCTCAGTAAGTACAAACCCACGGTACTCCACCTGTTTGCAAACAAGGTGGTATCGATGAGGAACACCAAGAAGACGCAAACGTACTGCTCTACCTCCTCCTATGTCTCAAGTTCACTCCTATGGAAGTGCTCGGAGAACTAGTTGTATCTCACCATCGCTAGCCTGTATAGAGGTGGGCGTAATCCAAGCAGGTAGATCCAAGCCGCCTCCTACTTGCCCATATCCATGTCAAAAGGGATCGGATCACCCCGTACTCCTAAGCTTGTGATCATGGAGAAGTCATAGGGAGTCATCGTCATCTCTCCAGCGAAAGAGAAGTGGAAAGAGTTGGTGGTGTCCCACCACCTCTCCGTCAACGCTCCGAATAGAGCCCAGCTCCCCATATGTCATGAGAGCTCGATACAGAATAAGCCAAAGTCAGCCTCATCAATAAGGTCGCAAACCCCAAGTGAGCTTATGGTATCAATCTTTGGCTGTCACTGCCTCATAACCCCTGTAAGAATGAGAGTCCCCCTGTGGCAAAGAAAGAGTGAATCAAATAAAAGACAGTGATGAAAGAACAGTTAGGTGAAAGGCAGTGTAGGAAATACAGTCAAATGAAAGGCAAGAAAGCATTAAAATAAAGTTTGTACCTCAGAAGCGTCGTAGGAAAGGTGGGAGTACGGCTCTCTCAACAAAACGTCCCTTGGCATGTCACCAGCAAAATCGTCAAAACGCATCATGCCTCCAGGTGCCATCATGTGCATGCAAAGGTGATAAGTGACTAGATCAAAAGGTCGTATCCTCAATGATAGTGGCTCAGGCTCGAGCCCTGGAGCAAACTCTACCTCGAAGTCAATCGCAATGCTTTTTGTCGCCTCGTCGACCTCAGCGACTGCAAGCTCCTCGACCTCAATAGGGGGTGAAAGTACAAATGGAACCTCAGGAAGGGCATCAACATGAGGAATGTCGTCTGCCATCTAAAAAGTGGGTGAAGACTGGTGAAAAAGTGAAGAAAATAAAGAAAAATAGGGAAAACTAGGAAAAAGTCAACCCTAGAAGAGAGAAAATGGGAAAAAAAGTTAAAACCCGAGAAACTTCACAAAACCTGAGAGAAACTCGAGCGAAACATGCCCGAAGTGGTGAAAATGCAAAAAAAAATCAACGAAAACAAAATCTGATCGGTTCCAAGTGTAGAGGATCAAAGAGGGCTTACGAATAAAGTTTGCATGGGGCATTGGAAAACCCGTACAAAGCACAAATCTAGAGAGAGGGAGACTGTTTTTGGACTTGGGTGTGTAAGGAAATGAGGTGTGGTGGTGTACTTAAATAGACCAGAGCCGAAATCCCAATTCTGTCCCCGATTTTGCATTAGTGGCCGGCCGTTCACAATTAGTGGCCGGCAGGCCTAATTTGTGGTTGGTAACCCTCATTTGTAGCCTAGTGTTGGTTTTTGTTCCTCTTTTGCCCTAACAGTGTATGGGAGGTTCTCTTTTGGGTGCAGATTGATTTTCGAGGAGCTCGAAACTGGGTTTCGATTGCATGGTTCCCAATAGCCATTGTGCTTCGGGGGGCGAACGTCCCCACGTGCCAATATGAATGAGGTGTATCCTTTTTGAGCATGTTGCAAACTCTCCGAGGGGTAAGTCGGAGGTTATTGCCGAACATCGCTTTTGTTCGTTTTGTCAATTTACATATTTGTTCTCTTCTATTGCATAAAACGTGCGTTTTCACATACACTTACGTTGCACGCGTGCCCTACATCATTCATGATTCACATGCTTACATAACACATGCCTTCAATTTTGCATAGAACATGCTTTCATTTTGAACATGCTTTTGATTCTTATGTAGCACAATGTAGACACCCCATTTTTGATCGACCTTAAGACTCAGACGTCATCGTTTGAGCACTCGATGATTGTGCATGTTTGTGCTCGTTTCGAGTTTCTGGAGTTTTCGGCTGAGTGCCTTGCCTCCGGGCCTCTGAACTCTTTGTGTTTTGGCTCGGTTTGTGGACCAAGCCTTGTTGACCTTGCCTGGAGGGAGAGAGAGGTCCGTAGACCACTTTTCCCTCTGGTAGGCCAATTTCTGGTTTCCGGAGCCTTTGGCCGAGCACCTTGTCTTGCTTCCCTTTTGGTTTGGTTTTGAATCGAACCTTATTTTCCCTTCTCTAAAGGGGCATTGAGGTCTGTAGACCACTTTCTTGTGGTCGTAGAGCACTTTTCCCCCTTAGAGAGTAGTTTTCGATTTCCGGTTTCCGGAGTCTTCGGCCGTGCGCCTTGCCTCGAGACCGCTTAACGTTCTCCTTTTGGCTTGGTTTTCGAACCATGGCTTGTTGCCTTGGTCTAGAGGAGCACTGAGGTCTGGGAGACCACTTTTCGTGCTCGTAGACCACTTTTGGTGCCCGTAGACTAGTTTTCAAGGCTTCCGGCTGCGCGCCTCGACCGTCGGACTCTTGTCTTGCATCCTTTTTGGTTTATTTTTGGCACAAACCTTGTTTTCCTTGCTTGGAGGGTGGAATGAGGGTGGGAGACTAGTTTCTCTCCCTGAAAACCACTTTTCTTCCTCGCCAGCCAGTTTTCTTCCCTGTAGACCACTTTTGGTGGTCTACAAGTGGTTTGCAGCTAGAAAAAGTGGTCTCCCACCATGCCACCACCTTGTTTTTTGTGTGCAGACCATCCCTCCCCTTGGCCGACCACTTTTCTTTCTGGGAGTCCACTTTCACTAGTCGATCGACTAGTGTAAGTACTTGGCCCGCCACTTCAAGTGGTCGGCAACTTTCCAGCACCTTTTTGAAGATCTTTTTTTGCTAGCTGTGACAGCTGGTGAGCACAGAAACCATCCTCCATACACGTGTATGGAGGGATGGCTTAGAGCCTTAAGCTTGTTCAACAAGCTTGAACTTTGGTTTTCTATAAAAGAGAACCTCCCCCCTCTTGCTTTAGGTTTAGAAAAAGTTGCTTGAGCTATATATATCATCTATCTCTATACTTCTTCATTTCACTTCATATTTGTGCTCAAAAGTTCCTATTCTTCACACTTTTGCACACAAACACATAGTGAACAACCATACTCTTGTTGCTGAGGGTTACCCTGTCTTAATTTCATCAAGAACTAGGGATTCACTACACAAACAAGTGGTTTCATACAATCCTGTAATTAAGCAAGCAACCTGTCCTAGTTTGGAACAGTCTCTATGGATTCCGATATGCAACTAGGTCGATTGGTCAAAAGGGGTACCTCAGCAAGACTACCTAATATACCTCTCACACCTAACACCGAGAAGTGAAAGGAGGATCAAATGGTACAGCGGTAGTCCAGATCCAAGGGTTGTGTTCCCATCGTGGTAAGGCCCGTAACCGGTCAGCCTTTTGGCAAGCTTTTCCAAGCAAACCTCCCAAGAACCGCCTCCTAATAGCAGATGGAAAACGCTGTGACTTAGGCGCACCGATGTAAATGTAAATGCAAAGAAACACATAAATGAAGATAAAACAACATATTATAAGTTCAAGTCAAGTTCTCTAAGTCCCTAGCGGAGTCACCAGAAACTGTGGACTCGCCTTTTTCCGCGTCCCGCCTTTCGAAAAGGGTTTGAAAAGAAGGCCTCACAGTTCGAACTTCTACGGTTCTGAATCCAGTCTCACAAATGCAATGTGAAACTGATAATCACCAAAGAGTCCAATCTGGCAAACCTTTTTTGAAAAATCGATTTTAAATCAAATAATGTCAAAATTGAACTGCTTTGCTAGATACAGAGTCACCACCTAGATATTTGTTTTGGGAAAATTTAGGAAATCCTGACTCGTGCCAAAGGCCACGTGTCCATCATCACCAAAGTTGCCTCAGCTCAGGAACTTAGGTACGAAGGGGGAAGGTCATGAATTGAGTACCCCCGCTCGCCCGATCAAAGATCGGCCTCTAATAATCATGATATGTTTTTTTATAAACGTTATGTGTTCTTATTCTGATTATTAAACTAGCCTTACTATGTGACGCGCACAAGCAAGTATAGACTATGTCGTAAGAAATAGAACATTTCAAGTAATGTTTGTTTTACGAAAATGGTTTGAATTTGCCACCCTCAAGTGGGCTTAAAGATGTGGATTTGCCACAACAAAGTGCCCTTAAAACTCACATTTGTTAAATCGTTCTAATTCAAACAACAAAACCTTCATCCACAGGCATTTATGCAGTTTAACATTTAAGCACATAGCCTCATGGCAAGCATGCGAAACATGGCAACATCACACTCATGCAAGTATGCTAAAGCATAAAAGCTTACCGAGTACTCCAAGCCAAAAAGATGCATGATGCTAACTATACAAGATACCTAATACAACACATGCAACATGAAATTAATAGGCTTAGCTACTAATATGGCATATGATTCCATTTGATAACATGTGACTAAACATGTATTCAAATAAGATATTGAAATTGCAATGCAGTTTGAATGATGCATCAAGCCTCGGTGCATGCAAGACAAATGAATAGATGCAAACATGCGAGCATAATGTATGCTAATCAAAATATGTCCCTAATCTAACCGTCGAAAGCGATTAAATAAAAGGGAGAAAGATGCGGGGTTGGAAGACATGCACACACACATGCACACTTATTACAACATTGCGCCCTCACGAAGGAGGGTCTGAATGAATAAGAGCTAAGCTAATCTAAGCTAAGCTAATCAAACTAATCTAATTATTACAAACCAAATGAATAACTAGCAAATAAATTACAAATTATTACAACACTTTAATTAACTAGTAAACTAATTAATTAAAACAAATGCACACTAACTAAGCATGCAAGGTATTAAACTATGCTACCACTACTACCAGAAGTGAGAGATGCATGCGCCGCTTTTCTCCGAAAAGACCTCCGTTTTGCTCTTGAGAGGCTCTGTTTGTGGGGTTGAGCACACTTTAATCTTTCGCCCAACTTACCAAATCTCTGCTGAGGATTGCATCAGTGGCCTACCGGCCATGGATGTCTGCTGCCGGCCCTCTATCGGCCAAAAGGGTGCCTTGCTGGCCAGAAATGAAGCCTTGTCGGCCATTGGTGAGGCACTACCAACCACTGATGCTCTGGGTTACCGTACTGCAACAGAGCATAAACAGAGCAAAATGAAGGTTTTTCTAAGGGTATGTTTGTACTGTACCCCTCCTTATCATCTCAAAACCTCAAAGGAGTCGCACACTTGGATACAAAACCACCAATCAAGCAATTTCATTGTATGATGGCCAAAGATCCAAGTTGTAGAATTTTAATAAATGCACAAATAAGACTCGAATGACCACCACCCTATCATGCATGATTAAGGGCAATGCAGACCAAGGAAAATGGCACATTTTATCATTTTTGAGTATGAAATGTCCCATTTTTCTTGTCTTCAAACTAACATCTGGTTTGAACACATGCAATGCAACATAAAGAATGCTTATCTAGCTTCTTTTACTTGTCCAATTTTGTTTACTCATTTTAATTACCAAAACCATTCTTTAATTGATTAAGTCCAAAAGTGAGTGTCCTCCAATGGAAAGATGGCTCAAACCACAAGGTGCTTTGGGCATGAAAGAGGCATTACACTGTTGGTAATGAACACCCTAACGGATTAAACCATTAGGCGTAACACCTCAATTCCACACTTAGGCAAACAAGTGGTTTGAAACCACTTTCAAAGCAAACAAAAGAGTGAAGAATGGAGGGAGGTTACAGAGATTAAAGTGTTGAAATGGAGTGCAAAACATCACTAAAACATGCTTTGAACTCAGAACAATGATTATTAAAGCATTAAAACATCAAGCTAGTGAAGGAAATAACACTACAACTACGTAATACAAGCCTCAACTAAACTAACCAGCCCAAAACAGAGCCAAAAACATGTTATTTCAGAGGCAAAAACATACTGGACTTAAGCTACATTAAGCTAGAAAAACATGCTAACATATGAAGTTATCTAGGCATGCAAACAAGACACAAGGAGGGGAGGCTAACCCCTCCAATTTTGGAATTCAAAAGTTGATTTTTATCACTGAAAAACCTCTGAGATTTAGTGGTTAAAGGGTCCAAAAAGTTTGATTTGAAAGTGATGAAAAGATGGCACAAATGCTTAACAAGCTAAAAAACAAAAGGGGTGGACAACCCCCTAACTCAAAGGAGCCCAAACCACCACTTTTATGCCTCAAAAATAAAACTTTTTACATGCCAAAACCAGCCCCAAAATAGTAGAAAAAGATGACAAAACAAATATTGAAAGCAAGCTTAAGTAACAAGTGTTATACCTCTTGACGCAAAGGCACAAAATAGGAAACAATGCAAGCCCAAACCACTTGCTAGAGCTCAAACCAAGTCTCAATGAACCTTAGCTCAAAGAGAAGTAACTTCTATCAAGGAAGTGTATGCAAAAGTGTAGAGAAAATAAGCTTCAAGGCACAAACTTGTAAGAGAGAGAGAAATCTAGAGAAAGAGAGAGAGAGTTTTTTTTGTCTCCAAATTTTTCTAACCCCCCACATGCAAGAGAGGGGTCCTATATATAGAAAATAAAAAATTCCCTCACAAAGATCCAGCCACACATGTGTTGGATGATGCATGAACTTGTGTAAACAGCTGGCGCAAAATATCACAAAATATCTGCAGAAAAGACTGATGGCTGGCAGGCCAAAAACCATGGCCAGCAGCCTTCAAGGATGGCCGATAGGCCATCAAAAAATCCACCTTGAAAAGACCCAAGCATGATCCAAAGATGAGGCAAAATGGATGCTGGGTTTAGAGAACTCAAACCTGTGGTGTTCTGCCGTGAACTTTGAGTGTTCAGTGGGCAATCAAACTCATTATCTGATGTACCTACAAGAACATTTAGGTACCTGCAAGAACATCCAAGCCTTAAAGGGGCTGTCAAAAATTGGGTGTCCATAGACAAGCCTTGACATAATAAACTCGATATAACGTCCGACCGAATTCAATCAATCATATTGGTTCTTTACGTCAGTTGATTCATTTTAAACTCAATTTTATTAGTCTCTTTTATATTACCTTTCCTTTTCTTTAATCCATTAAGTCTACGGTGATATTTATAACCACTAAGTCTGAAACACATTAAAGGGAAACAAGTGTCGACTTAACCTGAGGAAATAAACCTTTTTTTAAACGGGGGAAATTACAAAGGAAGAGTCAAACTTATTTACAAGTTAAGGATTTCAAGTCAAACCCAAGATGTGTAACAAGGACTAGTCAAACTCAGAAGAGTGATAATGAGTTAGAAAAACCCAAAGTGAGTGATAATGACTTGAAATCCAAACTTGATAATTAGTAAAAATGATGCTTTCCTTGGTGATTTCCAACGGTCCATTACTCCCTTAAAAGTAAACACACTGGTGATAAAAAAGAAATAAAAAATAAAAGATTGGCTTTAGTATAAGAAAGATGCATTTCTTTGGTAATGAACCTCCGAAGAGATTAAACTATTAAGCATGAAAAAGTTTTATGCCTTTTGTAATGAACCTCTAAAGAGATTAAACCATTAAGCATGTAAAAAATTTCTTTCTTATACTTGAATAACAATCTTAATTTTTCACAACTTTTTAATCAAAATAATCAAAGAATAGAGGAAGGTTGCAGAGATGATTATGCGAAGTTGATTAATTGATTATTATAAAAACAAACATAATATGCAAAGCAAAATTATTGAAATAAATTAAACAGCCCCTTAATAGCATGAAATAGTGCTGAAATTAAGCTATAGAAGGTGTACAAATCATAAAGAGATTAAAGCTAGTCAACAAGTGTAAGGGAGTATGGCTAACCCCCTTACTTTTATAACTTCAAATCACATATTTTAGATGTTGAAAAATAGCCCCAAAACAGTTCCAAATCAGCCCCAAAATGATGATAAAAATTAGAGAAAACAAGTGCGAAATACAAGGATTTAAGCTAGGAATAAGGTTCAAGCAAGGGTGATTAACCCCCCCACCTTTGGGTAGCTTTTAATCACAAGTTTCAGCCCTTAAAATAGTCCTAAAACAATATGAAAACACAAGAAAAAGATGAACAAAGATTGAAATGAAAGTAAGGAAGCTTTACCTCTTGTGGAGAAAGTGTTCTTGTTGTAAACCAAACTTGATTCCAAAGTACCCTCAAGTTTGAGTTATGATTTTCAATTCTCAAATCAAGTTCCAAGTTCAAGCTCATGTATGGTATGCAGGGATGATATGAGAGCTTCAAGGCTTATGGAAGAACAAGATGGATGGTAGCTTTAATTTTTTCTAACTGACTTGATATTGAGCCAATTCTATATTGTTTTTTTAACCTCTTAATCTTGTTTTTTCTTAACCTTTGATACAACACAATGAGCCCTGTATTTATAAAACTTGAGCTGCTACTCAAAATATTTGCAGAATTGGGCAGCTGGCAGATTGTAGTACAAACTGCCTGAAAAGAAAAGTCAAGAAGTTTGGCCGAACCTTGGTGTCTCCGGCCAGTGGTCACTAACGTATGGCCAGAGGTCACTGTATGCCCGCTGTTCCTCACTTTCAAGTTCAATATAGGTACAAACCTGAGTTTCTGGGGTAGAAATACAATGGGTATGGCATGTTGGAATTGTTTAGAGCTCGAACTCGGATTCTTTTATTAAGAATTAAAACCACGCACACAATATAATCATCATCATCGAGTGCTCGGAATAAAGCGCCTAAGTCCTACGAGAAGTCAAAACTGGGGTGTCCACAGTTGCCCATCTTTGACAGAGCTCGAAGTCATTTCTTGACGCGAGTGAATGTCAAAGACCAAAGACAACCCGTTTGACAAGATCGTAAGACTTTGGGCAAACAAACAAATGTGCAAACAATTGGTTCAACCCGAGGGTTGCCTACGTATCCTATTGCAAGGAATCAAACCTGCGTAGTTCAGGGGTAAGGTGTAAAATGCTATGTAAAACATAACTTATGATCATCCAATGAAAATGCAATCAAGACAATGATGTGACACTGAACGAAAGCATAAATCAAAGCAAAACAAATCCAGTCGTGCCTCACATGAAATGAGGAAGGGTCAATTCGGGATCCAAACGCACCGTGTGCAGGAGGAGGGATAGTGAACTTTGAGATCCAAACACGTCTTACGCGAGAGGAGGAATGGTGAACTTGAGATCCAAACGCGTCTTATGCGAGAGGAGGAATGGTGAACTTGAGATCCAAACGCTTCTTATGCGAGAGGAGAAATGTGAACTTGAGATCCAAACGCTTCGTTCGGGAGAGGAGGAATAGTGAACTTGAGATCCAAACGCGTCTTACGCGAGAGGAGGAATAGTGAACTTGAGATCCAAACACGTCTTACGCGAGAGGAGAAATGTGAAATTGAGATCCAATCGCTCCGTGCATGAGAAGAGGAATCGTGAACTTGAGATCCAACCACTCCGTGTGTGAGATGAGGAATAGTCAATTTGAGATCCAATCGCTCCGTGCATGAGAGGAGGAATAGTGAACTTGAGATCTGATCGCTCTGTTCGCGAGAGGAGGAATAGTGAACTTGAGATCCCATCGCTTTGTGCGCGAGAGGAGGAATAGGGAACTTGTGATTCAATTGCTTCGTTCGCGAGAGGAGGATTAGCGAACTTGAGATCCAATCCCTCCATTCGTAAGAGGAGGAATAGCAAACTTGAGATCTAATCCCTCCGTTCGTAAGAGGAGGAATAGCGAACTTGAGATCCAATCGCTCCGTACGCAAGAGGAGGAATACTAAACATGAGATCCAATCGCTTCGTGCGCCAGAGGAGGAATAGTGAACCTGAGATCCAATCGCTCCGTGTTCGAGAGGAGAAATAGTGAACTTGAGATCCAATCGCTCCAGGCGCGAGAGGAGGAATAGTGAACTTGAGATCCAATTGCTCCGCACTTGAGAGGAGGAATAGTGAACTTGAGATCCAATCGCTTCGCGTGTGAGAGGAGGAGTAGTGAACTTGAGATCCAATCGCTCCATGTGCGAGAGGAGAAAGAGTGAACTTGAGATCCAATCGCTCCGTGCACGAGAGGAGGAATAGTGAACTTGACAACAAGCGTACATCGTCATAGCTCATATGGAGAGGCAAAGGTTTAAATCGGGTAAACATCAAATTCTAACACATTTTACGTGAAAGGAGAAAAGGTAAATTCGAAGTCCAAATGTGTCTCACGCGAGTGGAGATAGGCATAATAGAATGATTTCTTTCCTTTGATTGGATTTGATTGATTTTTGATTTTTTTTATTTACCGTACACCTATACATATACAGATATATACATAGATATATATACAGGAGATATTTATGGTATGCGTACACAAAACACACAAAAAAAAGAAAGGAACAAAATGCATGGATATGGGGTTACAGTGTTTCGAACCCCTGACCTCAGGCTTAATTCCTTGATCCCTTAACCACTGAGCCATGCCACTCTTGTGACAAGATATGCAAACAAATATATATATATATATATACACACATAGATATGAGACATATATAAATAAAACCAAAACAAAATAAAAGAAACAATTGTTGTGGGGTTCGAACCCCCGACCTCGGGCTCAGCCTTCAACCACTGAGCTGAACCACTAGACCCAAGACACTTTTGTGACTAAATATTCAAACAAATATGTATATAATACATAGATATACAATATATATACAAATATGTATACAACTCTCCCGCCTCTCTCTCTTCTGTCGAAAATTGCGTCTGACACGTGGCCTTGCCTTTTTGCGTCAGCCGGCCGATAATTGCTTCGGCTCTCTCTCCTTCTTTGTCTTTGTTTTTCATGTTCTTTTCTTTCTTCGTTATTCTCTCTTCTATTCTTCTATCTTCTTCTTCATCTTCCCTTTCGTCTTCCTCTTTCCTTTTGTCTTCTCCTTCATCACTCTCTGACGTCTCTTTCTTCTCTTTCGTCTTCTTCTTCATCACTCTCCCTCTTCATCATTCCTTGAGAGAGACTGAACAGAGAGACTTAGAGAGACAAAACTCAGTCTTCTCTCTGCCATTTTTCTGCGATTCCTTTCTCTTACACCTCTCTCTTCTCAAAAATGACTTCGTCCTGCCCCCTTACTCTTTCTCTAGACCTTAATGATCCCATGAGTTCTCCTGGACAGAGTGCCCATACTCCTACTCATCCTAACCTTCCTACACTAACAATTGAGTAGCTAATGGCTGCTCAAACTGACATTGAAGCCAACCACTACGCGCTGAAGTTGTGTATGGAGACAGTGGCCGCGGTCACTAACTTGTCTCATCGGTTGCAAAATAGGACTAGCGAGGTACATCGGGTCAACGCCCAGCTCTCTTTGCTCCAGCATATGTACAAGGATGCACGAGCAGAGATTTGCACATTGAAGGTGGAGAACAAAGAGCTGAAACAGAAATCTACCGTCATGACCCGATTTAGAGCACCTTCGTACTTTGCTTTTGATGATCAACGGGGGTGCAACTCTCTCAGCGGTCCTGGAAGCATTGAGGCAGGGTCTTCAAGGGTTTCCTTAGACAAAACCAAAAGGAAGAAGTCAGTAGGAGAGCCGAGCAAGTGAGGTTGGCGTGTAGCCGTTTGTCGGAGAAGAAAAAAGAAAAAGATCTTTTTCTTTTTTCTTTTTTTTTTTTATCTTAATTTTGTTCTTGTATTTTTACTATTTCTCTTTTATTTTATTTTTATTATTTTTTTATGGGTTTGTTTTATTTTAATTTTAATTAATTTATTTATTTTTTGTATTTGTATATATTTGTACAAATGTTGAATTTTTTTTTTATGATATATATATTTTCTTTTTATATCTTTTATGTACTCAAATAAAATAAAATAAAAATGAATAAAACAATTATATATATATATGAATAAAACAAGTTTTTTTTTTTTTAATATACTCAACTCGAAATAAAAAAGAAATTAAACAAACTGAATTTATTTTTTTTATGATATATATATTTTTACTTTTTATATATTTTATATACTCAAATAAAATGAAAAAAAAAATGAAATGAAACACACTTAGTATTTATTATATATATATTTTTTCTTTTTCTTTTTCTTTTTTAATATAGTATATATACTCAGATAAAACAAGATAAATAAGACAAAACTTTTTGTCGAAGTCCGACCAGATTTTGATGGCGTCACGGACAAATTCGGGAAGCCCTTTGCATTTCTTGCTTTTAAAACAAAAACAAACCTTTGATTTCTCATATCCTCCATACCCGAAACTCCTTTCTCTTTCCCTCTAGGGTCCCTCTCTCTCTAGATTTCTCCCTTATTGAGTTTTCGCAACAATCCTACCATTTTTTTTCATTGAAACCCTTGTTTTTCTCTACATTTTGAATTGAACAAAATTTATTTAGTTTAAGTTTGGGTTTTCTCTTTTGTTTTTCTCACTTTTCACCACATTTTCCTCTTTCTCCATTTGATTTTCCATCCTCTCTTCATTTTCTCTCTCCTAGGGTTTTGAAATTTGGAATTTCTAACCATTTTTCCTTATTTTCTCACTTTTTCTTCACTCTTCTCTACCTTTCCCAAAGGCTAGTGACGAGGTTCCTATTCCGAATCCGATCATAGATATTGGTGCCACCCTTGGTGAAGATATGGAGGCCGAGGATGCTCCCACTTTGCTTCCTCTTGCCGAGAGGCCATTTGTTGTGGCCACTTACCAGCCGCGCATTCACATTCTCCTGCTAGGTAGGATTTTATGATTTATGAGCTTCATTCCTGGGCTGGAGGAGGACACACTATTGCGTGAGCCCATGGAGCATTTATCTGTCGATGCCTCAACGGGAAGCAACTTTCCTTTGTTTTGTACATATGTGAGACAAACCATTATTCTCTGTTGTACACACATTGATACATTCCCCATTTGTAGGTCGTAGCCAGGAGGATTATTGGTTATGGAACCATATCGGTCCCTCGACATTGGTACGAGTGGCATCCCACGATGGTTCGCACAGTAGTCGATGCCGCCGGCTTTGGGCCCTTCTACTCCGCGCTCATACATATGCGGGCTAAGTTAGTGCTATACGGAGCTTTAGCAGAGAGATAGTGGGACACCACAGACTCGTTCCACTTCTTTTTGACTAGGGAGATGATGCTGACCCCGTATGATTTCTCGATGCTCACTGGCCTGCGGGTCAGAGTTGGCGACCCAATTCCATTTGATCTAGACATGGCGCAGTCGAGAGCTGTACAATTCTAGCATCTTTGAGCGATCTTGGACATCTGCAGTCAGGGGATGGTGCGCTACAGTTGGTTTTATGATCACTTCATCGATTGTCAGCCAGCTACTATAGATGAGGTTGCCCAATATGCCCGTGGCTTTCTCATGTATCTCCTCAGTACTCAGTACTAACCTATTTGCGAAGAGGGAAAATACCATAGAGATATATCTTCTAGGGGCACTGGTGCACCTACCGTGGGTGGCAGAGTACGATTGGGGTGGCGCCAGCCTGGCTACCTTATTCTACTACATGTCCGTGTCCCACCGCAAGGCAGATTTACTCGGTGGCTACTGGAGAGTTTGGGAGGTACGCATCTCTACTATTTAATCTTTTACTCAACTTTGCATTATGTACTTTGCATTTCCTGCTTATCTGTACTCTACATTTCATATATGCTTATCTGCTTTATTCATGCTCATCTGTTTATAGCTTTGGGTTTACACATATTTCACCACTCTAGCTCCGGTCCCAGTGAGGCCGATTGAGTTGTCAGTACCCCGCTCTCAGTACTACAACTCACGGTTCAGATGCCGCCGCCTAGTAGACCAGACCTTCCCATACTTCCGCAGCTTTTTTGATACGATCACTGTGGACCATGTAACACAATATCATTCTTTGCATTCCACATCACTGTTCCCTTGCTATACTAGCATCCTCATACTATTGACATCTGCCATTGCACTGTTTTGCTCATTATACACTACGTTTCTAACACTGCACTGATTTCTGACATTGAATGATATCTGACACTGCACTGTCACTGCACCGATAACCAACACTGCACTGACATCTGACATTGTACTGATTCACAGGTCGATTAGCATCCTTGGGCAGGTATCCTCCCAGCGTCCAGAGCGACTTATGCCGTTACCTAGTATGCTTCTACGATAAGGATTTTATTCGAGGGCCCCTTTGGTCTGGCTTATTATTTGGGGGAGAGGTTCATTTGCCAGACCAGAGGGGTTGCCGATCTAGACGTTCCACATCCTCCTTCTCCAAGCATGAGGACAGTTGATGAAATACAAGATGGACCTACGATCGACCTCTTGATGGAGGGAGAGGATGGTGACAGATACCATATGGTCGGCGACTTTATTACCTTCTTTCACACTCGGATGATGGCGCCTCTCACCTTGGGCGTGGCCCGTGCTGTTTTGGAGGTCGCGGCTGGTGCTGGTGATGCCCCTGCTAGAGGTGCCTCTACCGTTGCTCCTATTCCTGGGTTTCATGTGATTCCCACAAAGATCACATACATGCGCCCAAACGGGGTGCTCGAGCAGATTCTGATTGATGAGACCGAGGAGAGGGACTGCCGGATAGTGTTTGCTCCAAGCATCAAGCAGGTACACATTTCTTTATTGTTTCCACTCACTGTACTTTATCTTGTTTTATTGCTGCTGTTTCTGGCTATATTTCTTAAACTCCACTCTCTCTTTTGCAAGTGCCTCGAGCATTTGCAGATGACCTTGCGCGGACCGTCAATCGGCTATTCCTCATGGTGCGATGGAGTCAGACCACTCTAGTTGCTCACGGGCTTGAGGTAAGCTTTACCCCTAGTTTACAGTCATTTCATTCCAGTTCTGTTTGATATTTTATAACTATATACACTCTCATTTCCTTTCTTCTTTTCAGCTTGGACCAGCACTGGTGGTACCTGCAGGACCTCCTCCAACTAGGAGACAGAGGCGGGGCCCAATGACGAGCAGAAGAGGAGCTAATCGAGGGAGAGGCCGAATGAAGCAGTGCTCACCATCCAAGGAGTCCTTTGAGGGCTCTCCGACCCCTGAGAAGGAGGGAGAGGAGTTTTACATGTAGTCTGGCAGTGCCAATAATGATAGCGATGCACCTTTTGCATAACCGAGAAGGAGGAGATCTAGGGTGGACTATTGATGACGATGATGACATTCTCTCTTGGTGTTTTGCTTTTGTTCTTTTTTTCCTTTTGTTTCTATTTCTTTGCTTTGTAGTTTTAAACACTAGCTTCAGGTAGACTCACCTTTCTTTTGTTTTATGTTTTTATTTTGTAAAACAATGATCGGGGTTGGACTCACTAGTTTATAAAAACTTTTTTTTTTGTTTTTTGTTTTTTTTGTGTATGATCTCTTATTGCGAATTTCTTGTATTGTATTTGCATATGACGAATGGACAGCAATTGCATGATAATCTTCCAGACACTTGTGCTTGATTTATGAATCAGATAACAACTTACAACTAGACAAAATGTACAATACAACTCGATAATAAGAAAACATAATGGAAATAGCTTAAAACTATTACAACAGACTTGGTATAAGCAAAACAAGACTCAAAATGTATCCACAACACAAGTGGACAAAGACCAGTCTTTCCTGTTAGTGCACTATCTAGCCCACCACTGAGGCACGGCCGGGCCTTAATAGGCACGACCGAACCACACTGAGGTATGGCCGGACCTTGATAAGGGGTTTGGTGAGTGCCCAGTTATCACCCACTACTCTATCTAAAATTCTATAAATGGGGCTCCCATACTGTTGTTTCTAGCAGAAGAGCAAGTCTTTTACATTTTGCTCTCGAAATAGAGATGTTGCTCATCCATAGGCTCCAAGACTGGATAACCACTTTGGATGGCTCGGAAAAGGTAAACTTTTGTGGTTTCGGCCTAAACGCTCTTTTTCCATTGAGCTGCACTTCACTTTGTTTTCCATTTCTCCATGTCGCTGCGCGGTGTTGGAATCTAATCACGCATGTATTCCGTTTCGGTTCATAAGAGATGTGTCTGACACTTGAAGAATTTCAAGCATTGATGGAATCTCAACTTGATAAAGAAATCATGCCTCAACCGCGTTTTGGCCATGCTCAAGCTTTAGGACGGATGTGTGGGCTTACTTTGCACGAGGCTCGATCCTTAGCTCACAATGGGGAATTAGCCATTCCATATTTGATTAGTCAGTTTTCCACTACCGGTGATAAAGAAAACCTCCTTTGGTGGGGTTATCGTCAGCATGCCCTCTGCTTATGCTTACTTGCACACTTTCTTCTTGCCCTTAGTCACGGTGGAGCTAGTATTAAACTGATTGAAGTGGCCCAATGCCTTAAGGTGGGCAAAAGTTGTATGGGCTTAGTGTTGGCCGAGACTTTGACACGTTTAGATGCTTTTCAACGACAAGAGACTACTTGATTTGCGGGGAGTCCATTACTTCTCCAGGTATTATTTCCTGACTTTCTGATTTATGATCCTCACATCACTTGGCACTCAATCTTTGTTTTTCTCTCGAAATCCTTTTCTTACTTTTCCCTCAATGTGCAACTCCTTATTCTTTTGTTCTCTCTTATTCCTTCCCTCCCCAGGTATGGTTAATGGATAAGCTGAAAGTAATGGACCCCTACCCCGAGTACTTGGCCAGAACTTACTCTCTTCATCCGCAACTAGTGAAGTTCTCCTCATAAGGAATATGGCATGACTAGATGCGCAGCAGGTCTGCGGCTAACATTGCTTGGCGTGGCCCCTGGCTTAACTTGGCTAAGATGAGTTACAGTATGTCTCGACAACCAGGTATACAGTTGATTGGCCTTACGCATCATATGTCTTATTTTTTGTTCAGGTTCAGATGCCAGTTTGGACATGATCAAACTTGTCCAGATAACGGGATAAAGTATCCAGCTTCGCTTCCCATTCTTAGTTCGTACTTGCCTCGATACCTCACTGCTTGGAGTATGAGAGAATTTCTGCCCCCTGCCCTTAATTTCAGTTATATTCTTCCTAGTGAGCACTTGGCTTGGCTCGAGGATGAGGAACAAATTAGGCCGACTTTGGTTACAGAGACTTCTATGGGTACGAGAAACAGACAGAGAATTGACATTTAACTCATCTATGCCCCTAGTTTATTGCTTTGTCTTTTCTTTTCAAGTTTTTATGTAAAAGCAACTTTGTTTTGGAGAATGTACTTGTGTTAAAATCAATAAAATTAAAGTGATTATTGAAACGGTTCCTTTTGTGTTGTAAAAAGTAAAGCATTTTTAGAAATGGTCACCACCGAATACACACAGAATCAATCCTAGGCTATACAACCCCAAATTGGAAATCATAGATCATTACTGCTTCATCTTGTAACTGATCTTTCTACCCAAATGGAAGCAACACAACCAAGCCGACAAACGATGGAAAATGATGGATTGATTAAACTAGATGAACATGACAGTTGAGTTGAAAATGGTTATGGCAGAACTTCAGGATGAAGTTGCCTACGTATCTCAAAGATGAGAATCAGGCCTTACGTAGTTCGGTGAGGGTTCACTCGAGTATTTATTCTCTCCTTTTTGCACTCTAATTTTTGTCAAGGTTGCCCTTTTGGGTTTTTGGCCTTGCGAGCTCAATTTTTCTTTGTTTCAAATTTTTTATGCTCTAACTTTTGCCTAGGTCGCCCTTTCGGGTTTTTGGCCTAGCGAGCCTCTTAGAGATAATATTTCTTCATCTTGTCCATGTTGATCAGTTGTGAAAACTCCAGGCCATCGAAATCCATAAGAATAATTGCTCCTCTAGACCAGATTGACTTGATGATATAAGGACCAGTCTAATTGGGTCTGAACTTCCCCCTAGGGTCATGGATGGGGGCTCAATTGTCTTTGAGCACCATGTCTCATTCCTTGAGATTTCTAGACTTGACTTTCTTGTTAACTGCCCTAGCAATTCTACGCTAGTAGCCTTGGATGTGATACAATGCCTTCAACCTCCTTTCGTTGAACAACATCAATTCTTCAAATCTACTATATTACCAATCCGCCTCCGCTATCTGAGACTCGGCCATAATTCTCAGTGACGGTACTTCAATCTCGATTGGTAGAACAACTTCCATCCCATAGACTAGAGAATAAGGGGTTGCCCCTATAGATGTTCGGATTGATGTTATGTAGCCCCAGAGTGCAAATGACAATTTCTTTGAGCAGTCCCTATAGGTTTCCACCATCTTTTGCAGGATTCTCTTGATATTTTTATTTACAGCCTCAACAGCTCCATTGGTCTGCGACCTGTATGTTGATGACTTACGGAAAGCTGCATTATGTTTCTCAAGCAGGTCTATCACCTCTTTCTTGAAATGTGAGCCGTTATCTGAGATGATCTCGTTGGGCACCCCATACCTACAGATGATGTTGTTTTTGATCAACTTGGCTACATGCGATGCTTTTAGTACGGAATAGGACTGGGCCTCTACCCACTTAGTGAAGTTGTCAATCGCTACCGAAATGAACTCGTGCCCGTTTGACGCTTTTGGCATAACTGCGCCGATAACATCGATTCCCCAAACTGAGAATGGCTGGGGCGAAGTCATATTGTAGAGCTTCGACGGTGGAATGTTCATGCGATTGGCATGGATCTGACATTTGTGGCATCGTCGTACAAAGCCAATGCAGTCCTCTTCCATGGTTGACCAGTAGTAGCCTTGTCTAAGGATTTTCCAAGCTAGCATTACATCGTTCATGTGAGCTCCGCACTCTCCTCTGTGAATAGCTTCCCTAAGGTGCCTTGATTCTTCTTCCACAACACACAGCTTATGCATTTCTAGATAGCCTCTTTTGTACAACTTGTTTCCACAGATGATAAATTGGATGGCTAGCCGCCGTATTCCCTTTTTATCCTTGGCATTTGCCTCTGGTGGATACACCTCTTTTTCCAAGAAATTCCAAATGTCGTAATACCAGGGGTTCATATCTTGAACTTCATTTATCGCGGCAATGGTCTCATAAGCCGTGCGTATACTTCTGTTCAATAATAATCGGGTGCATCTTTACTCTAAGCGGGATGTCCACCATGGAAGATATAGTTGCTAAAGCATTAGCAAATCGATTGTTCTCTCTTAGCAGATGTGTGAACGTTAATTTTTCAAACCTCGAAATTAGCACATCCAGGGCCTGATGATAAACCTTCATTTTCTCTTCCCTAACCCGCCAATCTCTTTGGCTTGAGAGACAACCAAATTTGAATCCCCAATGACGTTCAACCTTATTGCCCCTAGTTCTAGGGCAGCTTCCAAGCTAGCAATACACGCCTCGTATTCTAGTTCATTATTGGACACTTTAAACTAGAGTTTGAAGGCTAGAGGTATATGTGAATCATCAGGTGCTATGAGCAATACACCTATCCCATAACCATATTGATTTGATACTCTATCAAAGTACATCGTCCATTTTCGTCTTCTATCTGCAGGATGTCTTCATCTGGGAATAGGTACTCCACTGCTTCATCATCTCCTTCTGCTGGGTGGTTTGCCAGAAATTCCGCTACAGCCCTCCCTTTGACTGATTTGCGCGTGACATACTTGAGGTCAAATTCACAGAGAAGAAGTAACCAACAAGCTAGCTTACCCATAAGTGTTAGTTTCTCAAAGAGATATTTGATGGGATCTAATCTTGAAACTAGAATCACAGAATGAGCTAACAGGTAGTGTCTCAACTTCCGGGTAGCCCATACCAAGGCTAGACAAGATTTCTCCAGCGGTGTGTAGTGAGTTTCATAATCTAACATCTTCTTGCTTAGATAGTAGATGGCCTTCTCCATCTTAGCTTCTGATTCTTGCGCTAGCATGCACCCCATGGTCGAATCTGTTACCGACAAATACAAGATTAGTGGTTTACCTGGTTCTAGTGGCGACAATACAGGTGGATTCGGAAGATACTGTTTGACCTGTTCAAAGGCGAACTGACATCGATCATCCCATTGGAACTTCTTTCCTTTCTTCAACAGAACAAACAATGGTTCACAAGTCAAGGTTAATTTTGTGATAAACCGCCTGATGAATTGCACCTTGCCCAAAAAGCCGCACACCTCTTTTCAGTCCTCGGTGGTGGCATTTCTGCGATGGCCTTGATTTTGGAGGGATCTACTTCAATTCCCCTTTGTGTGATCAAAAATCCCAACATTTTTCCTACAATTACCCCAAAGGTGCATTTCTGTGGGTTCAACCTCAGTCTATACTCCCTGATCCGCTTAAAGAGTTTTTCCAATGCGATGTAGTGGCCTTCTCGCACTTTAGACTTGACAATCATATTGTCCATATACACCTCAACCTCCTTGCGGATCATGTCGTGCAAGATGGTGGTCGCAGTCCTCTGATATGTAGCCTCAATGTTTTTCAATCCAAAAGGCATAACTCTATAGCAGTAGGTACCCCACGGTATGGTGAAAGCAGTATTCTCTTTATCCTCTGGTGCCATCGAAATCTGATTATACCTAGAAAACCCATCCAAGAATGAAAGCAAAGCATGGCCAGCTGTAAAGTCTACCAGTTCATCGATGTGGGGTAATGGAAAGTCATCTTTCGGGCTAGCTCTATTCAGACTCTGATCTTTTCATCCTTCTTTGGAACTGGAACGATATTAGCCAACCAAGTCGGATACTCAGATACCATCAAGAAACCCGCATCAATCTGTTTGGTGACCTCATTTTTAATCTTCAATGCCCAATCTGGGTGAACTCTATGCAGTTTCTATTTGACTAGTCAGACTTTAGGGTTAAAAGGGATCTGGTGTTGTACAATCTCAGGATCGATTCCAAGCATGTCTTCGTAGGACCACGCGAAAACATCTATGAAATTTTTTAATAAAGTGATTAAATGCTCGCGTTCCTCTGAAGACAACGTGGATCCGATCTGGACCAAACGGCGATCCTCCTCAGTACCCACATTAATTAGGACAGCTAGAGAAAACAGCTGGAGGGGAAATATCTGCAAAATATCTCAATTTTGGACAACAGTGGCCGACCGGCCACTTTTATGGCCGACACCCCTCACTTTTGGCCGACCGGCCACTTAAAGTGGCCGACAGCCCACATTTGTGGCTGACAGCAAAAATCTGTTCTTTAGGTCCAACTTTAAATGGCATATCTTTTTCATCTGGACTCCTTTTCAGGTCATTATTGAGCCTAAATTGAAGCCCCTGAAGTTTTATTTCCAATGGTGGCAGCCTCACATCAAAATTGCAAGTGTGAAAAAAGTTATGCTCATTTTAGTGAAGACTGCTCAGTTTCGGTCCTAATCGGATTGATGCCCAACTTCAACCAACTATATCTCCCTCATCTGGACTCGGCTTTAGGAGATTCTTGAGTGCAAAATGAAGCCCTAGAAGTCCACTTTCTGACAGTGGTGGCTTCATAGCTGAAATCCAAGTGTACAAGAGGAAAGGGCTATTTTAGCGAGGGCTACTCGACTCTCTCTTAATAGTTCATGCCCAAATTCTTCCCCCAACTAGGTTTCTTCCCTCTCCTCTAATTTTCTTCAACTCCAAACCTCTAAACAAGATGTTTTGAAAGATTTTTCAAAAATTTCACCTCTCTTTCATGCATTTCCACTTTGTGCTTGCTCGGTTTACCGAAAAGTGCAACATTTAATGAAATGTGAGCCTCTAACATCGTAGAAACTTTTTTTCAAAATATTTTGAAAGAGAGGGTTTTAAGGTCTAAAAATATTTTTGGTCCAAAAATGGGGTGTGAGGTTTGGATTTGACGTTCTCCCTACCAAAGAAATCGAACCTTTACACTGCATACCTTTCATCACCAAGTAAGCAATCAGTGGCGCCCAAGTCTTAAGAGCGGTCAAAAATAGGGTGTTTACACAAATCTTCTGTAGTACCCAGTTAAGCCCATGAAATCATGGACTTCTGTTACACTTGTTGGTGTAGGCCAATTTACAATTGCCTACCAAAATCTCATCTCTGTTGATAACACGCCCTAAGAAAACAATCTCATCCAACTAGAATTCACATTTCTTAAGTTTAGCAAATAATTTCTTTTCTCTAAGTGTTTGCAAGACGGTTCTCAGATGTTGTTCGTGTTCAAGTATACTCTTTGAATATATCAGAATATCATTAATAAAAACCATAACAAATTCATCAAGATAAGGTTTAAAAATTCAATTCATAAGGCCCATAAATGATGCAGGTGTATTAGTCCCACCAAACGGCATAACAAGAAATTCATAGTGACCATACCTCGTTCTAAATGCTATTTTCTGAACATCTTCTGCCTTCACCTTCAAATAGTGGTATCTGGATCTTAAATCAATTTTGGAAAATACTTGTGATCCTTGCAACTGATCAAACAAGTCGTCAATATGGGATAAAGGGTATTTATTCTTTATCATTACCTTATTCAGTTCTCGATAGTCAATACACAGGCGTAAAGTCCTGTCTTTTTTTTTCACAAATAATACCGGTCCACCCCATGGCGAAGTACTTGATCGAATGAACCCTTTGTCAAGTCTTGCCATTGTTCTTTCAGTTTTGTCATTTTAGTAGTAGACATTCTGCAGGGGGTTTTTGAGATAGGTTGGGTGCCTAAGATAATATCAACGGTAAACTCTATTTCTCTATCAACCAATCCCCCTAGCAGTTCATCAGGAAATACATCCGAAAATTCTCTAACAACAGAAATACTATCTATTTCAACATTCACCGAATGTTCAGTTAAAATACTACATAAATAACCTTGACACCCTTTCCTAAGCAGTTTACATGCCTTCATTGCTAAAATTAGATAAGGTGGAGGCACTAACCCATTACTCACAAATTCAAATTCTACATGCCCTGGCGGTTTAAACACAACCCGTTTTGTTACACAATTGATAGTGACACAATATTTTGACAACAAATCCACACTCGGAATTATATCAAAGTGTCGAATGTCCAAGGGTAATAAATCCACATATAAGATAGCATTGCCAATTCGTATATCACAAACACGATACACAGATGTACATAATACAGATTCCCTATATGGAGCAGATACGCATAACAAATATGGCAATGACTCTAAGGGTCTAGTCAATCTAGATGCAAATATAGTAGACACAAAGGAATGTGTTAAGCCAGAATCAATTAACACAAAAGATTCTTGATTACATACAGAAATAGTACCTGAGACAACAGCTTTAGTATTTCGTATGTCACCTAGGACAAGTGCAAAGACTCTCCCCTATCTCATTGTGTCTCTCGTAGTAACAGGTGTAGACACCCCATTTTTGACCGGCCTTAAGACTCAGAGGTCATCGTCTGTGCACTCGGTGATTGTGCATGTTTATACTCGTTTTGAGTTTCTGGAGCCTTCGGCTGAGTGCCTTGTCTTGGGACCTCTTAACTTTCTCCTCTTGGCCTGGTTTTTGGACCATGCCTTGCTACCTTTTCCTAGAGGGAAACAAAGGCTTGTAGGCCACTTTTTATAACCGTAGGCTACCTTTCCCTCTCGTAGGCCACTTGTAGTGGCCCGTAGACTAGTTTTCGGGGCTTCGGGCTGAGTGCCTTGTTTTGCGGACTCTTGTCTTTCTTCCTTTTTGGTTTGTTTTTTAACCAAACCTTGTTACCGCTTCCCTGGAGGGTGGAACAAGGGTGTAGACCAGTTTTCTTCCCTGTAGACCACTTTTGGTGGTCGATCAGCTAGGGTAGGTGGTCGATCGACCAGACTAACTGGTCTACAGCCTGCCACCACCTTCTCCTCTCTTTGTAGACCTTTTTTCTCCCCTGCCAGCCAGTTTTCTTCCCTGTAGACCACTTTTGGTGGTCGGTCGACTAAGGGGGGTGGTCGGCCAACCACTTTAAGTGGTCTACGGCCTTTTTTCTGCTTTTACAGATATTTTTGGTACCAGCTGTACCAACTGGTGGCCACTGAATGCATCCTCTATACACGTGTATAAAGGGATTCAAACAAGTTTAAGCTTGTCAAGCAAGCTTGTGGTTGCATTGTTCTATAAGAGGAGAGCTCTCTCTCCCTTTCCAGAGGTGCTGAGATTTTGGAGTCAAAAAATTTCACTCTCTCTAGAGTTCTCTCCCTCTCTCTCTATTGTGTTACATTGTGCTCAAAAGTGAGTGTTCTTCACATTTTTGCCTACAAACACCTAGTGTAGACACCCCATTTTTTACCGTCCTCAAGACTTGGACGTCACTGCTAGAACACTTGGTGATTACCCATGTTCATGTTTCATTTTGAGTTCCCGAAGGTCTCGGCTATGCGCCTTGCTTCAGGATCTCTCAACTCGACTGTTCTATGTTTGGTTTTACACCAAACACTTGTGTTTTTATTTCTGAGGGTAAAGAGTAGCTTGTTAGCTACCCCTGACACCCACCGGCCATGGCTTGAGGCCACCGGCCGTGCTTTGAGGCCACCGGCCATTGGTGAAATATACCATTGGCCGGTCGGCATTTGGTATGGCCGGCCGACCATATGTTTGGCCGATGGCCTCCTTTTCTGGCTGGTACCACCTTTTTTTCCCTTTTTAGGCATGGTGCATGCCAGCTGTGCCAGCTGGAATGCACGAGACCTGCCCCCGTGCATATATGTGGTTGTTTTCCACCATTTGACCCCCTTTTTTTGCACTTTTTGCTCAAAGCTTCTTGAGGAAGCTTTGACCCCTTGTCTTGGCTTCCTCAAGAAGCTTGCACCTTTGCATTAGCTTCTCTTAGAAGCTTAGTCCCTTTGACCCTTTTGTTTAGCTTCTTTGAGAAGCTTAAACACCTTTCCTTGCCTATATAAGGAGAGCCTCTCCTTCCATTAGGGAGGTTCAGCAAAAACCAGAGGGATATACATATATACATCTGAGATATACCTTCTCTCTCTATATCTCCCTCTCCCTCTCATCATTTATGTGTGTTTGAGGGTCTTAAAGTGCATTTTCCCTTTAGTTTTGCACACAAACACACACTACTACACCATACTTCAATTTTGAGAGGCTTTGAGGGTTTGTTCTTGAGGTTTTGGACTGGTTTTGATTAAAAGAAGGAGGTTGCACTTGCTGTTCACTAAGGGTTCTTCAAGGGTAACTCTTTTACTTTAGATTCCCCAATCTTGCCTTTTGCCTATCTTTCTTATTGTTTTAGACTTTGTGTATAACTGAAAAAAGTCTTGTCTTTGCATGCTTAAGATACTTCATTAAGGTCACTTTGTTGTTGGGGGTCGACCTCCCCCTCTTAGGCCTTGTTTGGCCCTTTTTCTGCTTTCTTCTTTAAGCTTTGGTTACCTTGGTGTGTTGGCCTTCTCACCACTGAAATCCAGTGGATTTTTAGTGGTGAAGAAGAGGTTTTTAGGTCTTCTATAGGCGAGGGACACCCCTCTCCCTTGGTCTCTCTTTTGTCCATATTTTTGGCTCATAATGGTAGCATGCATGAGTAGTTGTCTTTGGCTCCATTTCAGAGGTTTTTGTATGTTATTGGGTCATATTATGTCTCTATTCTTGGTCGGATTAATGGCCTCTTTCATGTTTGATATACTTGCTTTGTATTTCCTCATTTTGCCTAGAAATGCATCTAGCCATTAGACCATCATGCTTGCATATTTTGGCCTAGCGTTGTGAAGCTTTTTGTCATGATTTATCATGCTTGAGGTCTGTTAGGTGCTGGTTTGGTTGTATTTGACATGATTTGTATGGCCCCTTTGCATCTTAGCATGTTGGCATTGGGTGTGTGTGTCATTAGCATGCATTGGCTAGGCTATTCTAGTGGTTTGGAATCACTTACTATGCCATTTCAGTCCCTAATCCATGCTTGTATGCTTGCATTCATTATCCCTTTCATGTCTTGAAGAATTGATCTTTCATGTCTAGGAATGGGTCATTGTGCATGGCTATGTGTTTGAAGCTTTAAACTGCCATAACAGTGGGTTTTGGGGGCTCATTTTGCATTTTAAAACTCTGTTTTGTATTGAAAAGTTTATTCCATAAGTGTTTGGGGTAGTTGTAGTAGAATGCTCCTTGTCTTGGGCCTATTGGTATGCATGCTTGCATGAGCATTTGTCCACCATTTTGGGCATTTCTGGTCACTGTTTTGGGAGTGGGCTGAGGTCTGCCCTTTGGGTTTTAGGTCCACCATTGCATGATCATGTTGCATTGCTTTGGTTTCATGTTTGCACTATATCATACTTGCATGCTCGCATATTATTGGCTAGTTGCATTTCATGTCTTAGTTTACATGTTAGATTGCATTGCATTGCATCTTATATGCCTAGCATTGTATGTTTGCATGTTTAGTTTTCATCACATTTGGCATGTTTCTTTTTGCATCTTAGCATCATGTTGCATCTTTGAGCCAAGCTTATATACATGCATTGCATTGTTTAGTTTGGGGTGTCAAACCAAACTTGAGGGGTGAGGAGTGTTCGTACTCCAAGTGACGAAACGCATCTCAGCCCTCGGTAGCCAATGCCCTTGATTTCAATATGATAGGGTATTGGCACTCATTTGTTTGTTGCATGCATTTACATCAAGTCGCAAACTTGGCCTCTTAGGCCATCATGCATCGAAATGCACAATTGATGGCCCGAGGGTCGAGGGCCATGCTCCCTTGAGTCTATTGCATGATAGGGAGTATGGCCATGCCCACATTTGCTTGAAAATTCCATGCCATACACTGCAGGATCCTGCAGGAAGTAATGGTCGGCCGGCCACTTACAGTGCCGACCGACCATCTGTGGCTGGCCGATGGTCCAACATTTGGCCGACAAGAACATTCCCATGGTCGGTGGAGTTGAAATGTGGCCGGTGGCATTCCAAAACACTCAGGGAATAATTCCAAGCAGTTCTGGATATTTGTGTGATCTTTAGAGAAGCAAGGCAATGTAAATAGAGGCAACAGTGCTATGGCAGCGAGTTTCCAGGCAAGACAAGTCAAGCATGCATCATTCGCGCATTCCGAGGCAGAGCTGCAGCAGTCTCTTTAAGCTTCACATTTATTTTGTAATTAATTTGTTAATTAATTAAGGGCCTGTAATAATTAATTAGCTAGGATAGTTGATTTGTTATTCAGACTGTATTATTCTTTCGGTCCCTCCGAGTGAGGGCGTATTTGTAATAAGTGTGTGTGAGTGTGTGCATGTCTTCCAATCCCTCGTCTTTCTTCCCTTTTATTTACCCGCTTATGATAGTTAGACTAGAGCATATTTAAAATTAGCATACCTTATGCTATGCATGTGTGCATCCATACATTTGTCTTGCATGCACCAGGCTCGGCGCATCATACTAACTGCATTGTATTTTAATTCCAAGTTCAATACATGTTATTTGTAGCATCTCATATGCCATCTTAGATTAGCCGAGCCTATTCTAGCTGCATTTTGCCCGTGTTGCATTAGCCATCTTAACATGAACTAGGATCATGCATTGATTACTAACTAGTTTCTGTTTTGGCTTGGAGTACTCAGTAAGCATTTATATTTTAGCATCCTTGCATGAGTGTGAGTGTTGCCATGATAGCATGCTTACCATGAGGCTATGTGCTTATGTGATATAACTGCCTAAATGCCTGTGGGTGAAGGTTGGGTTACTTAAATTGGAACAATGCATTGAATGCGAGTTTTAAGCCCACTTGAGAGCGGCAAAACCGTCTTTTTCTAAAGCCCACTTGGGGGTGGCAAAATCTGCATCTTAGCTTACTTGCGAGTAGCACCATCAAACCATTTTCAAATAAACGAACATGAAATGTTTTGTTCCAATTAAGGCAACTTAGTCTATACTTGTTTGTTGTGCGCATCACATAGTAAATCTAGGCTAATAACCGGAATAAGAACGCATAATGTTTTCAAAAATGAGATACCATAGTTAGTAGAGGTCGATCTTCGGATCGGGCGAGAGGGGGTGCTCATAGCTGACCTTCCCCAATAGTACCCAAGTTCCCGAGCCAAGGCAACTTTGGTGATGACAGACACGTGGCCTTTGGCACCGAGTCAGGGTTTCCTAAATTCCCCCATAAAAAATATTTAGGTGGCGACTCTATATCTGGCAAAGCAGTCCATGTTTGACACTTCTTTCAAAATCTATTTTCTCAAAACAATTTGCCGGATTTGGACTCTTTGGTTCAGATTAAGAACCGTGACAAACCAAGTCCGAACTATGGGGTGAGACCCTCACGCGCGGCACGTCCACACCTAGTCAAACACCACTACCTTGGAGCTGAGATTCTTGAAGGTTTGTTTGGAGCTTAAAAACTGGTTTTTGGCTTAGAAAAGCTGCTGGCTTTCCTGTTCTTCAAGGGTAAGCCATATTCTGTTTAAAGCTTTTTTTAGTTGCTTACTTAGCCATCTTTGCATGCTTCTTTTGGCTTAGCTTTCAACTATAAAAACCTTTGTTTTGAAGTATTTAAAAAGTTTGTTTAAGGCCTTGTTTGAGTTAGGGGTGTCTCTCACTCTTTTGTGCCTTATTTGCTTTGCTTTGTGCTACCTTTTAAAGCCCTTGAAACTATCTCCTTTTGGCCTTCCTACCACTGAATTCCAAAGGAATTTCAGTGGTAGAAATGTGGTTTTGAGGTCCCAAATAGGTGGGGGTTGTCCCGCCTCCTCTTATCTTGTTTGCTTATGTTGATGGCCCATCAAAAGAGCATGTGTTTCTACTTCTTTTTGGCTTTGTTTAGGCTCATTTTTGTGACTTTTCAGACCTTCCTTAACTCTGTTTTTGGCTATCATGGTCACCTCTTGCATGTTTATTGCACTTGTAGTGTAATCCTACTTGTAGCCTTGCAAAGTAGCATGTCTTTGTGCCTTGAATTTGCTTAGTTCAAGTATGTTTCTAACCATTATTTTCCATGTCATAACTCTGATTTTGGTTGGTGGAGTCACCTCTTGCTTGGTTTTGGCACTTGTAGTGCAATCTTGCCCATTAGCCTAGTGTACTCGTTGTTTTGGCCTTTCATGCTAGCTTATCTTGGCTATACTCCATGCATGTTTTTGGCATTATTTTGACATGCTTTAGGACTGTTTTGAGTCATCTTGGCCCTTTGGGGCTTTCTTGATATGGCTATGGTGCAAGTACCTTAGCTAGTCTTGAGCTTTGAGCCTCCTAGCATGCCTTATTTGTGATATGTGCATGATATGGCATCATTTGGAATGTAATTTCAGAGCTTATGTCTTTGCTATACTCCCATGTTTATCACTCTTACATTGCCCTTGAGGGTTATGCATTATGCCTTGTTTGTGAGCCAATGAATGATCATGCTTTCCTTCCCTTTTGAGCCTATGTTTTAGCATGCTTTCAGCCTTGATTTAGGATGCCTCAACTCTGTTTTGAGTAGTTTGGGTCATATGGGATTTGTTATGCATGGTTGTGGTGCAATAACTTTGACTAGCCTAATGATTCAAGGTCCTTAGGATGCTATGCTTATATTGCTTGGATGATTTGGCATCATTTCACACATGATTTCAGTGCATATAGTGTAGCTACACTCTCACATTTGTCACTTCTTCATTATGTTTGAGAGTTGTGCTTCTATGCTTTGTTCATGGGTTAATGCATGAACATCATTGTCTTGTCTCTCATGCTATCATCTCAGCGCATTTAGGCCACTGTTTTGGCACGATTTAGGTCTATCCATAGTTGGTTTATCCATTTAAACTTGGTATTGCATGCCTCTTGTGAGATGCTCTTTACTAGCTTTGATGTTCTTGGCCTCCGAACATGTCTTGCATGCATTGTTCACATGATAGAACCTTGTGCATGCTGCTCTAGCATTGATAGATAGCATGTTGTTTGCATATGTGTTGCATTGCATTGTGTTTGCATTGGATGTTAATCCAAACATGAGAAACGAGTGGCGTTTCATACTTGAAGTGATGAAACGCGCCTCATTTCTTTGTCGCCAACCCTCTTGATCATGCATGATAGAGGTGGAGGCCCTTATGTGTTATTTGTGCATTTATTGACATTGACTTGTGTAAACTTGGTTTCTCGGCCATTGTGCATTGCGATGCTCGGTTGGTGGCCCGAGAGTCAAGTACCGCACTCCATTGAGCTTGAGAAATGATAGGGAGGGTGGTTGTGCACACATATCTTGCAAATACACTGCTATGCCTCTTGTTGTTCTCTGTTGCAGCAAAACTGGAGTTTGGAAAATCATGCTAGTCGACCGACCACAGGAAGTAGTCGACCGACTAGTAGGGGTGGTCGGCCGACTAGTTTTTTTGGTCTACAGCCTCCTTTTCTGGTCGGCAGCCCACCGGGAGGTCCCCATGTTGAAGCAAAAGCAATCTGGAAGTTTGCGCACTTTTCAGAGATCAAATCAAATGCAAACAGAAGCATTTCTGGGCATAGCAATGGATTTCCGAGTGAGGCGATCGAGCATGCATGAATGCACCACTCGCCCCGAGGACCTCTTTTAACTGCTTTAGCTGCTTTACTTAGTTAGCTAATTCATCAGTTTTGTACTTAATTAGTTAATGTGCTTAATTAATCGATTTGTCTTGTAATAATTAGTTAACAAGGAATAGTTAATTAGTTTTGGTTTGTAATAATTAGTTTAATTAGCGTAACTAGTTAGCTTATTATTCAGACCCTCCGTCAAGAGGGCAAATACTGTAATAAGGGTGTGTGTGTATGTGAATGTCTTCCAACCCCACGTCTTTCTCCCTTTTATTTACCAGTTTTTGATGGTTAGTTTTAGGGCATGTTTCAATTAGTATACTTATGCTTTGCATGCGTGCATCATTCATTTGTCTTGTATGCACCAGGCTCGGCGCATCATTCAAACTGCATCGTATTTCAATACTTACTCGAATACGTGTTTCACAGCATGTTATCAAATGTTACATTCATATGCCATCTTAGATAGCCGAGCCTACTTAGTTGCATTTTGCATGTGTTGCGTTAGGCATTTCAAACATAGCTAGGATCATGCATTGATTTCTAACATAGCTTATGTTTTGGCTCGGAGTACACTGTGAGTGTTTATGTTTTAGCATCCTTGCATGTGTGTAAGTGACTGCCATGATAGCGTGCTTGCCATGAGGCTATTTGCTTAAGTGTTAAATTGTATGAATGCCTGTGGATGAAGACTTCATTGCTTGAATTAGAACAATTCATCAAAATGTGCATTTTAAGCCCACTTGAGGGTGGCAAATCATGTTTTTTGAAGCCCACTTGAGAGTGGCAAATCCATGTCTTAGCCTACTTGTGAGTAGCATTTTCAAACCATTTTCGAAAAACAAACATGAAATGTTTTGTTCTAATTCTTGCGATTGAGTCTATACTTGCATGCTGTGCACTTCACATAGTAAGTTAGCCAATAAAATGGAATAAGAACGCATGTGTTTTCAAAAACAACATATCATGTTAGTAGAGGCCGATCTTTGATTGGGCGAGCGAGGGTGCTCATTTCAAGACCTTCCCTTCTCATACCCAAGTTCCCGAGCCGAGGCAACTTTGGTGACGACGGACACGTGGCCTTAGGCACGAGTCAAGGTTTCCTAAATTTCCTAAAAACAAAATATTTAGATGGCGACTCTGAAATCTAGCAAAGCAGTCCATGTTTGGCGCTTTTTGATTCAAAATTGTTTTTTTCAAAACCAATTGCCAGATTTGGACTCTTTGGTAATTTATCAGTCTTACATTGCACTTTGTGAGATTAGATTCAAAACCATGACAGGAGTCCGAACTGTAATAGCTAGAACTACAATTCGTGCCCTCTCCGAAAGGAGGGCACGCGGAGCGAGTTCGGGCGGTCTACAACAGGTCGCGTAGTATTACTCGGTTTTGGGATAGATCCGGTTGAACTAACAACTGGTTTCCTACCTTTTTGTTGTTTAGTTTAGGTGCAATCCCTTGCCATGTGCCCCATTTCACAACATCTATAGCACGCACTGGAAATACGATAACAACCCTCACGATGTTTCTTACCACGTTGAGCAAATGTTGATGTCGTATTTCTGGTGGAGCCCAGAGTGCTTGTGGACCTCGTGTTCTGTTTCTTTGATGATTTATTCCTTGAAAAAACGTTGCCTCTTAGCCTTCCAATCAGCTGGTGGTTTACCATGGTTGGCCATGTTAATGTTTGACATTAAAGCTCGATCTAGCACATCAACATAAGTGGGTAAGTTTAACACATTCACCCTTTCTAGGATGTCATTACAAAGACCATTTTCAAACTTTCTCTCCTTTTTATAGTCGGTGTCAACCATGTGCGGAGCGAATCTAGCCAATTCAATGAACTTGGCTTCATACTTAGCTACAGTCAGATTGCCTTGCTTCAGTTCTTCAAATTCTAACACCTTTCTATCACAGACACACTGTGGAAAATATTTCTCATAAAAGAGTGTAAGAAACTATACCCAGTCAATGCCCTTGTTATCATCACGGATTAGCATCCACCACCTTCTTGCTTCATCTTCTAGTGTAAAGGTGGCCAATTGTACTTTCTGTGTCTCTACGCATGGGAATACTTCAAATAACTTCTCAATACCAAGGACCCAAGCTTCAGCCTTCAACGGGTCTACACCCCCGTGGAATGATGATGACTTCATTTTCTTGAATTCTTTAGTCAGGGCTATTTTTCGGGCATCATTATGCAAATCCGGTATAGGTTGTATCGGAGGTGAGGGTTGTAGGTGTTGCCACTGCTCTTGCCACTGCTATTGTTGTCTTAGTGTTTCTGCCATATCTTGAATCATTCTCTCCATTCGGCCTAGCCGAGCAGTAGAGGATTCTTCTAGCTCATCAGCTCTTGTTCTCACCATTATCTAATGAGACTTGCATTATAATTCATACAGAAGATATACACAATATTCATGTACAAAAGGGCACATTTATACAATTAGGCAACAGATATATATCATATAGTTGCATACTTCAAACCACTTAGCAATTTATCAACGCATTTGATGCACAACTTATCATATGAATGCAACTTAGGTCTTTTGTAGACACTCTATTGCTCATTTGGACAAGTGTGTGAGTTATTACTTGTGCTCTGATACCACTTTTTCATGGCCAGAACCTGCCCCTATGGATTAGGGTCATAACCGGCCAGTAATCATGAGATTACCTATGGCCTCAGTCAGAAATCAAATCATGTTTAACTACAGGGACCAAATAACGAAAGCAAAAAGTTACAAAGATTGCCAATAAGCTGTGCATACATGGCTTAACCAAAAACTTTCTCATAAGTGTAATAACTCACACTATACACACACCCATATTATGTACTACATAAGTCCAGGATCATTTAAAAGTCAATGTTAACAAAAGGTTATACATAACTCGTCCACATAAGACCGTAAAAGAGCAAAAGGAAAAGCAAAATAAAGCAAGGCCTCTTGTGTGAGACGACCTTGATTGACTCCTTAAAACTCGGTATCTCATAGCTCACTGGGGCTGGGGTTGGACATCTTATTGCTCACCTACATACATAAATATAAACAGTGAGCTAACGCCCAGTGAATAATACCAAAGCAAAGAAGTTCATGAACAAGATTCTTATAATCATAATTCACTATTATGCTTGGTAATCAATAATAAAGAGAAACGACCTCAGGTCCTTTCTATCATATCCCAAACGCAAAATGACCTTGGGTCCATGTAGCATACAAAACGACCTTGGGTCCAACTTACACTCAGAAAGACCTTAGGTCCAATTCATATACACATTTGTGTGCACACATTTAGATCCTTGGTCATATACATATTCATTTTTGGATCCAAAACGACCTTAGGCCCATTCAATTCCTTATTCCGAATGGCCTTCAACGCATTTAACAATTATACAGAATGGCCTTAGGCCCAATCCACATCCTTATTGAATATATTGAGCAGCCTTACGCCCATTTCATACTCATACATCAATCACTCATTTCAAATTAAGTGATTAGACTACTCATTCATAATATCACTTTAAAAGTTTAGAACCTTACCACATAGGCCTCATTTAGAAAATAATGTATATACAAAAATATCTTTGCTAAGATATTACTCACCGTGTTCTGGTGCCTGATTCGTCGTCATACTTGACCCTACATAATTCATAACACATTGGGTCATAATACAATTCAATTCGTTCTTTCATTTACTTAACTTTCTTAGGCTTCTTTCGTGCCCTTTACTTGATTTAGAATGCTCAATGCGTGCCTAAGAATACTCATAAATGAAAGAGAATGGAATTCGGAACATAAAACAATTTTTCAAAAGTTCCTGAAACAGGGCACTCCGCTCAAGCACAACTTTGGTCACTCGAGCGGTCTGCAAAACTCTGTAAAACTTCTAGGAGCTTGATTTTTATGCTCGTGTGGACATGTTGAATTCTAGAATTTCCAGAACTATGTTTACAGTTCAAAACTTGATTCTAAAGGCTTAAAACTCATATTTTTGGCACAAAAACATGGAAAAACATTATATAACATCAGAACATAGGTAATTTGAGACCAATTGTTCAAAATTATGATCCAATTCTCAAATCATTTCATATTCTCTATGAATTTGTCAAAATGATATTCAAAACTCTCATGCATGTATGATCTTACATGAATTCTTATTCTATCATCTTCAAAACATGCAATTAATCCTCATAACCTCATTATCCATGGATGCATGTCTCAAATGACTACCAATTCAACTTGTTTAACATGCCATAAATTCAAATATGAAGATTCTTAGCAATTTGTTACATGCTTATACATATTGATCCCATTTTCATCATGTTCAACTCAAACCTTGTTCTTAACTTCATATCATCTTTGAATTCAATTAGTTATGAATGTAAACCCATGAATTTGAATTCAATTACCCACCTAGAAGCTTCAATCTTCCAAATTCTAGCTAGTTCTTGAGTTAATTCTCCTCAATTCTCCAAGATTGGGCTAAATCCTTCAAATTGTGTTCTCTCTCTCTCTCACTCTCTCTCTCTCTCTCTCTCTCTCTCTCTCTCTCTAGAGTGTATTTTTAGATTTTGAGCTCATAATATGAGCTTAAGTGTGTTTGGCTCTTATATATACTAGGTGATTAGTTTAAACTAATCAAACTCTCTTATGGTTAATAAACCACACTTAATTTAATCCAATTATTTTGATTCGAATTAATTTTTAATTAATTTTCACCATAGACTCTATAAATTATGTCGATTGCAATGGTACAATCGATTTCGCTTTTTGTCACCTCTACAGCCTTCAATTTAAATTTCGTAACAAGAAATTGAACAAATTTTCATACGGTGAACAAATAAAAATTCAAAACCACGTATAATCATATAATTAACACTCAAAATCATATTAGACATTTAATTATAAGCATAACTAAGATTAATTAGCATAATATAGAGTAGGGTTGTCACAATGTCCACCTCCCTTCTTGAATTAATCTCATGATAGAATGAGGTATTGTTTGTCTTTCATTGCGTTCATTAATTTTTTTGTCTAAACGTGTCTAAAACCATCATGCAATCAACTTGCAACAATTGATGGTTTGAGAACTAAACCTGCTCCTCTCTTGAGTATTTCTATGATAGAGAATAGCAGAAAAGACAAACATGGCTTAGGAATGCTCTGTTTGCACTATTTTCACCTCAGAGTACAAAAACAGTTTTCTGCAAGAAAATAGGGCACGACCGGATGCTTTTGGGCCCAGCTGGGCCTTATTGGGGGCCTGCAGGGTTCCAATGTATGGTAAACAGTGCACTTTTGGTTGAAACACAAAGCAGTGGCTAGAGTGAAACGGAACAGTTTCCTGAGAAGCAGACAAAGCAGTTTTTGAGGGCTGCCTTCGTTGACGCACGTGCGATCCTTGTGCATACTTTACATATATTATTGTAATTGTTGTAATAAATTAGATGGTTTTTCATTTATCATTTATTTGGATTTGTAATAAGTAGTTAACTCGGACAGTTGGACATTCGGACCCTCCTGTGCGATGGCAAATATGTAATAATGTGTGTATGTCTTCCAATCCCCATTTCTTTCTCCCTTTTATTTATTCGCTTATGATGGATAGCATATAGCATTATGTTTTCCGTAGCATTTTCCATGACTCACATCCATTCATCTTGCATGCATAAGGTTCGTCTCATTATATTAATCAATGTCAAATTTCAAATTCCTTACTCAAATATATGCCTTATCGCGTGCCTTGAATTGTCTCACATACCATGATAGTAGCCGAGCTATTAAGTGCATATTGCATGTGTTGCATTAGTCACTTGCATAGTAGAGCATGCATTTTTCTAATGGCTTCGTTTCTTTTGGTTTGCCTCAGTTGAGTACTATGTGAGCATTTTTTACTTTAGCATATTGCATGCATGTGATTATTACCATGTCAAGCATGTTTATCATGAGGCTAAGTACTTAAGTGATATATCTCTTGAATGCTTGTGGATGGAGGCTTTCTCGCTTAAGTTGGGATAATTTGATAAATGCACATATGAGATCACTTTTCAAAACAAACATAAAATCGAAGCATTCCAACTTTTGTGAATAAGTCTATACTTGTGTGCATCACATAGTAAAATTAGTATAATAATCAGAACAAAAGCATATAATGTATATAAAAATCACATCATGATCAGTAGAGGCCGATCTTTGATCGGTTAGTGGGGTGCTCAATTCATGACCTTTCCCTCTCATACTTAAGTTCCCGAGCCAAGACACTTTGGTGATGACAGACTAATGTCCTTTGGCACAAGTCACTAGTTTTCTAAATTTTTCAAAATATTTAGGTGGCGACTCTGAAATTTGGCAATGTAGTCCATTTTTGGCATCTTTGATTCAAAATCGATTTTTTAAAATGATTTATCGAATTTGGACTCTTTTGTATTTATCCATTTCACATTGCACCTGCGAAATCAGATTTAGAACCACGGGAGTCCGAACTATAGGGCTATCGTATCCGAGAAGACTAAACCCCTCCAAGGAGCGAGAAAAGCAAGCTACAGATGCAAGTGTTAATTGATTTACAATTTCCTTGATTTTAGACAAGTACTCCTCCATTGTATCACCTTTCTTAGTGATACTGTTCAATTTATTATTCAATTGATGAACATGACTCTGAGATAAAGTTGTGAATCGCTTGTGCAAAGCAAACCAAACTTCTGAACAATGATTGAATTGAAGAACAGTATAATAGATCGAAGGAACTAGAGTTGCAGTAATACAACTTAATAGATGAACATCAACTTAATAGATCGAAGGAACTAGAGTTGTGGAATCTCTATGCTATAGGAGTCCTTGGTTCTTCCATATGAAAAAATCAAATGCATCTAACTTGACTGTTACGCAGGATGACAAATATGTGATCAATAAAGGTAAATTTGAAGGAATAGAAGAAGATGAAGATATCAAAGAAGCCATGGATCGATAGAACACGCTAGAGCATTTAGCTCTGATACCATGTGGAAATAATGAAACTCAACTCTCTTTCCATATTCAATGAATCATATGCTAGTTACATCAGTGTATATATATACAAATCTAACTTCCGAACAACTTGTCTAACAAACTCATAAGTAACTCACTAACTAATATCTAATAGGCATGGATGCTGAACTGAAGCTCAAGCTGTGGCATTGGCTTGATTGCTGATGTGGTGGCTTAGGCTGCAGCATGGGCTGCGGCTTAGACTGACTTGAGCTGCTCTGCTGTGTATTCTTATCAATGGCAATGCTTTAGAGAAGTCAAAGAAACCACTTTAAACAAACCAAATAGGAAATTCAATATCTGAGTAATTCTTCCATGACATAGCAACAAACGCGGCTACGAGTTTCAATCATTGTTTTCACTTTTTTTCAAGTTATAAATATAAATTTCAGTATATAAAATTAATTGAATTCCACTAGCCATGTTTTGTGTCCCTAAATCATAATTTTAACAATTCTGGTACAACTTCTAAACAACAAATTAACACTTAAAAAGAAATTGCTTTAGCTTCTAAAAATAAAATTCCAAAATTGATAATATCAAATTAAAAATATGTATTATTACCTAGCGAATTGAGTTCCGAAAGTTTTCACCCAAATTTTCTTTCTCCTTTTCCTTCGTTACATGGTCGTACTCTCAAATTACTAATAATCACACTTAATATATACACTCACCAAGTGGCGTCGCATGTCCCATAAAAAAATAAAAAATAAAAAATAAGAAAGTGCCGTCGCATGCTCCTTTGATGGTTCCCAACCCCCATCAAGGTGTCAAAAATTTACAATTTTTTTTATTTTATTTGTATTATTAATATTTTATTTAATATAATTTGATTCCATTATAAAATTAAAGAACCCATTAAATAGATTTTCACACCCATTAAAATAAAATATATATATATTGAATATTACAGTGATATTATTAGTAGACGACTCATGTCATACATGAGAATTTATTTTTAAAATAGAAAATTAATTTTGAGCCTTGATACTTTATATGTAGAAAATTTTAACAACTAAAAGTTAAACATAAATAGATTTGCTAATGACTGATAAAAATTATTGTCACTGTGTATAATCCTATGTAAAATAGCCTCATAAAAATAATTTTTTTCAAAAAAGTTTTTTTTTTTTTTTAAAAAAAATGTATTCTCAACCTGAAATCAAATCCTCATTTGTATTAACCAAATTTATAAAAAATCAAAAATTCCACTTGTATCAAAATATTTTTTTCTAAAAAAAATAAAAATATCGAAAAATTCTATAATATACAAATTATGACTTGATTACAACTCATGGTGTATTATTTTAGTTATTAATCGAAATTGTTTTTATTAATTTCTTATATTTTTTGTTATGTCTAAAGTGGTGCATCGGGTCTTTAATTATACTTCAAGTGGTATTTGATTATGATCTCACTACAACACATAAGAGTTTTAGAGACCAAATTTTTGATCTCTAAAAGTGGAAATTTTGTTGCAAAAGACATTTACAGACCAATTTCTATCATCGTGCGGATAATCGCAAAAAGGTTGTCCCAAAAATTCAAAAATAAGGCTTTTAGTGACAAAATTTTGAAAATGTCACTAATAAATAAATTTTTAAGGACAAAATAATTTGGTCTCAAAACGTTTTTTTTTTAGACAAAATTTGGTCCCAAAAAATAATAATTCATCATTAATGTCCAATTTTTAACAACACTTTTCGCAATAAATATATTTAGTCCTAAAAAATAATTTTGTCCCTAAATTTTAGTCTCTAAAACTTTAATCTTTTGTAGTGTCTATTATAAATTTTTATATGACAATATTTAAGTATTTTATTACACGAAAAACAACTTAAGGAGGATTGACTCAAACGTAGAATTTATGCTTATATCAATAAAATCGTAAGAGTAATTTATATTGATGCTGAAAATCCTAAGTGATTCGTGATTAGATAAAGATAAAAAATATTCCAAATCCCAAAAATTCCAAAACACTCAAACTAAAATCAACAAGCACTTACGAGAGTGATTTTAGTTTGTTTGTTTTTAGGAATAAATAATAAATCGACACAAACGATTTTTTACGTGGAAAAACCACAATTGAAGAACCTTCAATTGTAATCAAAAACCACGGGCGAACCGCCACTAATCAATCCACTACTGAAGGACTACAAGGTTACAAAGAAACCATACAAATTACCCAACCTAGTCAATTTGTCTCTGAATCTTCTGTAACTCTTTCACCACGCCTTCGCCACGGAACTGATTCTGAAGTTGGTTCCACACCTCAACTTCACTTGTCGAATTAACGACTACGTAAAGAAACAAACACCTTTTGAAACTTTACGTAAAGATCTTCGGATTCCACCGAAGAGAACACTCTTGAATATTAAGTATCAACCTCTTTGATGTATGAATTTCAACTCATGAGTTTTAGAACTCTCTCAAGAACATCAAAGAAAACTCACCAAACTCTCAGAAGAACACTTCAAACAAAAGTCTAGAATTCTTAAATCTGATCTAGAAAAAGTTAGATTGGTTTTAGGAGAAAACCATCTACTTATAGGAACCCAAAAAGAATCCCAATTCTGAATGAAACCAAACTCTTGAAAAATTCCGGATTACAGGCTCGCTCGGCGAGGCTCCTCTCGCTCGAGCGAGAAGTGTATCTCGCGTGATTTCTACTAGTGACCTCGCTCGAGCCACGAGCCCTTCGCTCGAGCGAGGAAGACATCCTTTCAGGTTCAAGTGTAGACGCAGTACTTGGCTCGAGCCACCATGCTCTTCGCTCAAACGCACAAACATGGCCTTCAGGTTTTGCCCAGACGCACTCCTTCGCTCGAGCGAGCACTTCCTGGCTCGAGCGAGGAAGGCAAAAAACTCAGAAATAATTACAACTCAATACTTAGTTTTGTGCGCGGGATTTTGACAAGATAGGTCCTAACAATCTCCCCCTTTGTCAATACCCGGACAAAACTTTCTAAACAAGATTCCTAACCAAAAGATCTAACTAAAACAATTACAACTCAAAAGAATTTGCCAAACGAATACAAAAGTAAAACAATAAATCCAAACTTGAGAACCATCCAATCATTAAGCTGTATAAATAAACCAACAACCGTTGAGCTGTAAAGAAACCACTCATAAGCATGCATTCCTCAAACACAATATCAATCCTGCAAATTAAAACCATTAGAAACATCCATCATATATATCCAAATATCAAAATATCCAGATCAAACAATATATCCAAATATATATCCAAATATCCAAATCAAATACATCCATACCATACCATAGAAACCATCCAAATATCCAAATCAAATACATCATCTCCCCCTTTTTGGCCGGGAGAAACAAAAGTAAAGAGAAACAAACCAAAAAAAAACAATCAGGAGGAAGATGGTGGAGGATGCTGCAGCTGAAGAAGAGATAAAATCTGAGACAACATCGCACTGTGCTCATCAAGACGAGCATCAATAAGGTCAAGCCGACGGGCAAGAGCTGGATCCAAAGCATGAGGATCTGCTGCTGGTCCCGCGTGGGCAGCCTCAACCTCCTCCTCCTCGGCAAAAACATCATCATCACCTGCATCAACTGGACCACCTACATGAGTGCCCCCAACCCCTGACCCACTCCCCCTAACATGAGCCTGACTCTGAGAAACTGTGAGTTTAGTAATGGGTTTGACAGGAGAACCAAACTCATCATCCTCAAAAACAGGGACATGAAGAGAAGTGAGAAAACGATGAAGAAAACACCCATAAGGAAGTCCTAAAGATTTTCGGCCCTCAAAAACCCCAATCATTTTTGATATAACCATCTCTGGAAGATCAATGGGAAGGCGATGATGAATACAGTATAAAACATACCCCTGGTCTTGAGTAATATGAGAAGAATGGGTGGTGACAAAAATATTGGCGCACACAATGATGTTAAGAAGACGGAACCGAGGAAGCATCTCATTCTGCTGAATGAGAGCCCCGGCGATCCAAGTCCTAGAAACACCACACAATTCGGAAGCAACCATATCAAAATTAACACCAGCCCGGGTAAGAAAAGGAAAATGACAATCATCAATAGCAGGAAGACCAAGGAACTCACGAAACACATCATCAGTGATAACAAGAGATTGTTTCCTAACCCAAGTTTGAAAAGTACAAGCTTCGCGATTAATAGAATGCATATTACAATAAAACTCGCGGATGAGGCTAAGGTTTTGGGGACCGGAAAAGTGTAATACTTGGTCACCACCTAAGGGATCAAACAAGGACCGAATAGGAATGACCTCAAATGCATTAGGTAAAACATTTCGTTCCAAATGAACTTTCCAAGAGACATAAGACTCCCTAAACAATTTAGCCTTTTCTTTTGACTCAAACTTGGAAGTGTTGTAAGAGGGGCGAGAAACAGTCGTCTTTCGACGTTTGGAAGGTTCTGCCATGACTAAACAAACCACAGAGGCACAACAGAGACAGAGGAAAAAACAGAACAAGACAATCCATAAACAGACCACCCCAAATCCCCAAGACAAAACCAAGAACACAGATAAACAGCATTAGTCCATTAGTCCAACAAAAACCATTAGTGCAACAAGATAAAAAAACAGATAAGCACAGAGTTAAAGCAAACATGAGGTTTATGAAGCTAACAGTATGAAACCATATATCAATAGCCAACTAGAAAAAAATTCAGTATCCAGGCTAAGCAGATGATAACCAGAAAAACAGGGCTAGATGAACAAGAAGCATAAGGCAGGAGCAAAATATGGCACATATGGTCAACAGGAGGGAACAATCAAGCAATTCCAATAAGAGAACTGAAAAAACCTAAAAACCCAATGTTGAAATATATAACCTGTACAAACAAAACAACTTCCCCAAATGCAGAATATATAAACAACACCATGAACCCTAGAGCATGAGATAAGAGAAAAAAACCGTGTAGATAAACAAACCCCAAAGCACAAACACATCTACTCCCAAGACAAATCAAACAAAAGCAAAACCCTAAAACAATGCAGATGCATATCAATTAAACCATGTACCCTAGAGCAAGAAGAGAGGCGAACTTAGGAGCAAAAATAAACTAAAAACCCACTTGGAATGAATTCTAGAAAGAGGCAGAGCACAGACACAATCCCAATCCGAAACAAGGAAGAAATACAACAAAATAAAAAAACATACCAATGAGGAGAAATGGGAAGAAGCGGAAAAGCCTTAAAACCAAGCAAGAACCCTCAAATGAGCCTACCAATGGTGAACACGAAAGCCCTAGGGGAGAAAGAGAAGAGGAAAGGGAAGAGATGCATCAAAAACTGAAGAGACCCCTGTTTTATAAAAACTGAAGCGCGACAGCTCGCTCGAGCCAAGGCACGGTCGCTCGAGCGAGTAAAACAAGCTCTCAGGTCAAAGTAGGAAGCAGAAGCTCGCTCGAGCGAGGACCCATTCGCTCGAGCCAAGAAAAAAAACATTTTTTTTTTTTAAAAAAATAAAAACACCTAGGATATTTTTGTAACAAGCAAGGTGACCGGGTGACAGACTATTCCACAAGAACAAGCGTATCCATCAATTCTGAGTCCGAAAAATTGGAGAAAAAAAATGAAACAACAGCTCATGAATAAAACAGATAATATTAAATCAAAGCCACACGCATCATGAGAATGCATAACTCAAAAACACACATGAGAGCTCATATAAAAAATGTGTGTGTGTGCAATCCTTGAGAACCACAAAGCTAGAGTTAATCCTCGTAGTGATCTGATGGCTGGACCTCCAACAAGAATAACTGACCATCACAAAGAAAAGTCAAACCACTGGGAATCACGGGGTATTTGTTGAGTAAATGCGGAAGCTCCCCCTCAGACAATGATCCCATTTTTTTTTTTTTTTAACTTTTCTTTCTTGTGGGCACTCACTGGTGGCATACACGCTCAAGAGTATGGAGTCCAAACCAGAGAAGAATGAAATCAAAATGATGGCCTGGTTGGTGCCTCTGAGGTAGCCTTTTCCTCATGCCCGGAAATCATGTACTGAGGGAGAAACCATGGAAGTGAAATAAGATGGTAGATGGTTAAGAGACTTAACATCACCCATGATATACCAGTATAGGTCAATTCCTCTGTAAGAGTACAAGAAACAACATCGATGGTCCATAGAACTTTGATCACTTGTGCGGAAACCCTGCAGTTTATCTCAAGAATGTGTGAGAATGAGATCATGAAGTAAATGAGTATGGGCATTGAGAATGAGCTATGAACAAGGATGAAACAGATCTTGTATGCAACAGAGCGGTGTTCATATTAATTTTGATGAAAAGATATCGAACTCAAACCAGATAATCACATTCAAGACGATAAGTCAACCACTCACACTCACCTTACAAGAAGCTTGACCTAGTTCTTGAGACATTACACCCAAGGTCTTTCTAAGAAACTCAAATCGAAGAAGATCAAGGGTTTTGTAAAAATATCGACTTTTGATGCTCGGTAGAAACATGTTCCAAAACAACAAGGCCTTCGTCCACTAACTCTCGAATAAAATGATGGCGGATGTCAATGTGTTTAGTGCGAGAGTGTTGGAAGATTTTTGAAATGTTTATGGCACTTTGTTATCACAAAAAAAGTGAGAGTGTACTGTTCTATTCCATAATCATGAAGTATTTGCTTCATCCACAACATTTGGGAACAACAACTCCCTGCAACAATGTATTGACCTCGGCGATGAAGCGAGAGATAGCATTTGCTTTTTACTATGCCAAGAAACCAGTTATTCCCAAGGTAAAAACAACCCCGATGTACTTTTCCTATCATCAACACACCACCTTGATCGGCATCGGAAAAACCCGATAATTTAATTTGTAGTATCGGTGGAAAACCAAACCCCAAACCCCAAGGTCCCATTAACATACTTGATGATCGTTTTACATAAGAAGGTGAGACTCTTTAGGATTGGCTTAGTAGCAGACACGCAGACACCAACAACGAAGGAAATATCGGACGGTTGGTGTGAGATACAAAAGACTCCTATCATACTCCTATAAAGGGTAGGATCAACATCAATACCAGAGGAATCTTTGGAAAGGTGAAGAGTGGTGCTCATGGGAGTGCGGGCATGTTTGGCGGACTCAAGACCAAACTTTGACACAAGATTTTTAGCATACTTAGGCGAGAAACAAATATACGAAGGAGGCTGTTTAATTTGGAGACCCAAAAATAAGACAACTCTCCCATCATGGTCATCTCAAACTCATGTGTCATGCAATCAGAAAAATATTTCACAAGATGATGAAGTGGAACCAAACACAATATCATCAACATATATCTGAGCAACAAGAATATGAGACTTAGTATGTTTAACAAATAATGTCTTATCCACACTACCCTTTGAAAATCATTATCAAGAAGAAAGGTAGTAAGCCTATCATACCAAGCCCGAGGAGCTTGTTTCAACCCATACAAAGCCTTATCTAACTTGTAGACATGATTAGGACATTTAGGGTCCTCAAACCCTTTTGGTTGCTCAACATATGCCTCTTCTTTTAAGTACCCATTGAAAAGCACTTTTCACATCCATTTGAAACAATTTAAAGCCAAGGAAGCATGCAACACCAAGTAAAATGCGAATGGATTGAGGCGTGCAAGCCCAGGGCAAAGCGTCTCATCATAGTCAATACCCTCTACTTGTGTGTAGCCTTGAGCAACCAACCTTGCTTTATTCCTAACAACGATACCATTCTCATCAGTTATTTTTAAAGATCCACTTGGTACCTATCACATTCATGTCTCTAGGTGCAGGAACAAGAGTCCAAACTTTGTTACGTTCAAATTGACCTAATTCTTCATGCATAGCATTGACCCAACTATCATCTAGCAAGGCCTCTTTAACATTCTTAGGTTCAATCAAAGAAACATAACACATATGTGATACCTCATCCGAATCTGTCTTGGGTTTTCATTCGATCTGAAACACTCCCAATTACTGTTGATGGATGATTCGGTTTCACCCTTAGCGATGGTTTAAGTTCGGGACTTTGGGTGACAGGAGGAACAAGAGTCTTTGTTCTTTTGAGCGCTCTTTGGACTTGAACTTACCTGTGAGGATGGTGCTGTAATAATTTCTTGTGTTTGAGCCCCAGCATCTCCTTGATTTTGTGATTCGGTAACCAAGTTTGGACCCTCACCATTGACATCCTCATTTGTTCTTTGAAGTGGGTGAACTGTGTCATCTATAACCACATTGATAGATTCCATTAATGATGAAGTTCGCGGGTTATAGACTCGAAAAGCCCTCTTGTTGGTTGAATACCTAGAAAAATACCTTCATCACTCAGAGTCAAATTTGCCCAAGGGCTCTCTATCTTTGAAGATGTAACACTTACTCCCAAAAGTTTTGAAGTATTTTACATTAGGTTTCATACCCTTCCACAATTCATAAGGAGTTTGTAAAGTCCCGGGCCTTAAATACACACGTTTTATGACATAAGCAATGAATATTTAAGGCTTGACCCAAAACTTTGGAGGAAGACTCTTACTAAGGAGCATGACCCTAGCCATTTCTTGAACAACTCTGTTCTTCCTCTCAACCACTCCATTTTGTTGTGGAGTAATAGGTCTAAAACTCATGCTTAATTCCATGCATATCACAAAAATCCAGCGAACTATTTTCAAATTCACGACCATGATCGATTCGGATTCTTATAATCGCCAATGGGAACACCTTGTTCATTTTGGATTTTAAGGACTAAAGCACGGAAAGCATCAAGCGTGTCGATTTTTCCCTTAAAAATTTACCCATGAAAGCGAGTAAAATCATCAGCAGTTAAAAAATGTATCTTTTACCTCCAATGCTTTCGGTCTGAGTAGGACCCATTAAATCCATGTGAACTAATTCAAGAGGGCGTTTGGTTGTAAAGCTGTTCACCTTTTGTGCGAACACGGGTTTGCTGCCAAGTGACATGGTCCACACATGGCACAAATTCTTACCTAGTTTAGGTACTCCTCTCACAAGTTCTTTGTTGGCTATCTTAGTTAGGTCTTTGAAATTCATGTGACCTAATCTTTGATGCCATAGATCAATGTTACTTATGATGGCAGAATGACAAGTGAGATCATTAGTAGTAAGAATCCCATAGCAGTTATCAGATGTGCGAACCCCATGTAAAACAGTATTTCCCTTTTTATCCAAAATTTCACATTTATCTTTTGAAAACAATACTTCATGATGGGAATCACACATTTGACTAATGCTCAAAAGATTAGCTTTAAGGCCATCAACAAGTAAGGCATTATCTAGCTTGGGAAGACCATGACACTTATAGAGCCCTTACCAATGACTCTAGAAGTGCCGCCATCTCAAAGATAACAATTCCTCCTTCATATTTTTCAAGAGGTGAAGTAGGATTTGTTCGGACATATGACGAGCACCCACTATCAAGATACCACATGTGTGAGTCACGTGCTTTTAGAAGCGATGTGAGCAACAAAACAAGTCAAATCATCTTTTCTAACCCAAATCTTTTAGTCTTGGTGTTCCGCCTAGACATGTAAGGTTGTCTCCTAACCCAAAAAGTATTAGAATTTACGCCCTTTTGAGACACCTTACCAAGCAGTTCAAAACAAGAAGGACGAATGTGGCCATACCTACCACAGTGATGACAAATAAAAGCAGGTTTTACCTCCCTTTTGTTGGTCTTGACTGCTTTTGTGATGAAGAAAAGAGTCATCTTGATCTACCTTCAATTTTCCTTTGCTTGAGTCTTCAAGTTATGTGAGGTAGAGGCTTGTCCTTTGTGAGTTGTCGCATCATAGCCTAGCCCTCTTTTGTCAAAACCCATTTGTTGAGATCCGAGTATGTCTTCTAGAGATCCGGAACCTTTGTTCCACATGGCAATTGTTGCTCTAGCAATACGGAGTTCTTCATCTTCGGTGACTTTCTTTTCCAATCTTTGTTTGTGACAACTCAAGACTTTCAAGCTTTTCTTCATATGTGAAATACACCCTCGAAGTTCATTCCTTTCGGTTTCACAGACGAAGTTTTCCACATAAGTCTTGCACTCACTTGAGATCTTGATGACATTACGCTTTCTTTGTCAAGAGTTCTCCTTTGAGGACATTCTCACTCTCGCATGTTTTGAGCTTGAGAGAGAGTTTGTCGTTGGTTTTAGACAAATTCGAGATTCCTCATACTGACTTCTCGTAAGCTTGTTGTAGTTCTTCACCATTGATCTCATCAATATCTTGATAGTTCATCATCCTCTCTTTGCTCCTCATTCTTCTTAACCTCATCAATCGGCAACCAAGGCGGACAAGTCGTTGGATGGAGGTGGAGGTGAATCTCCTCTTTCATGGAATTGGCTCGAATTTCCCATGCATCTTTAGCCTTTGTGCGATGAGCGACCCGTTCTTTGTTCTTCATTAGAAATTGCTCACGAATAATGATTAGGGCTCTCGATTGCGGATTATCGCACTACAGTATCTTCTTCAATGGTTTGCCAACCTTACGGTTCAAAGGCTCTCGGAAAAGCCCTCATTACGATTTTCCAATACGGGTAGTTGGTCCCATCAAAGGTGGGAGCACGATGCAAGATTCGACCACGGTGATTCGAAGGCTTTGGAAGAGGTTGAGAAACCGTGGCCCAAATGCCATGAAAGCACTATCTCCATCTTCACCAGATTCGGGTTCTTCGGGTTCTTGCTCCGACCGCTTTCGTCATCCCAAGTTACGGTGTAGACTTTCTTCGATTCTTTTTAAGGGCATTCAAGAGATATATGGCCAAACCCACGACATTCAAAGCACTTGACCCTGGCCCCCTAACAACCTTCTTTTCAGTAGTTTGAGCTAATTTTGGTGGAAAAGTTTTGGGTTTGTCATTACTCTTATCTTTTGAAATAGGGGCTCTGAAATTAGGCTTCTTTTTCAAAAAAATTTTAAACTGTTTAGTAAGCATAGCCGTCATCTCAGACTCTAAATCAAATTCAGTCTCCGGAGGTTTTGCAATCTCATGAGCACTTGTGAAAGCCATACTTTCTTTTTGTTTTTTCTTGGAAATTTGGTGTGCTTCATAAGTCTGCAAATTTCCAACCAATTGATCGAGCTTGAGGGTATCAACATTCTGAGCCTCCTCAATGGCTGTCACCTTTGATTGGAACCTCTCGGGGAGGGACCTCAAAATTTTTCCCACAACTTTTGCTTCCGGGATTTTTTCACCGAGAGTGAAACAGGAATTCACGATATCACTTAGTTTTGCATAGAAATCATCAAACGTCTCATCGTCGCGCATAAAAAGGGTTTCAAAAGCAGATGTGAGACGTTGAAGTTTTGACCTTTTGACAGAGGTAGTTCCTTCGTGAATTGTTTCAAGAATATCCCATGCCTCTTTTGCTATTTCACACGTGCAAATTCAACGGAATTCTTCAGGTGTGACAGAGCAAAAGAGGGAGTTGAGAGCCTTGCTGTTCCAACTCGCATTCTGGTAATCAATTGTGTCCCATTTATCAAGGGGTTTAGGAATATCAATGCCATCTATAGTGACAGTAGGTTCACTCCACCCAAAGACTACGCAGTGCCAAACTTTCTCATCGATGGATTTTAAAAATGCTCTCATACGAGCTTTCCAATAAGAATAGTTTGTACCGTCTAGTAAAGGGGGTCTATGAGTCGAGTTACCTTCACGAATAGAATCCATAATACTAGTCACACAAAATCACACTCCTATAGTTTTGAAAAAACAAAGAGTGACCTACTCTGACACCAATTGAAAATCCTAAGTGATTCGTGATTAGATAAAGATAAAAAATATTCCAAATCCCAAAAATTCCAAAACACTCAAACTAAAATCAACAAGCACTTACGAGAGTGATTTTAGTTTGTTTGTTTTTAGGAATAAATAATAAATCGACACAAACGATTTTTTACGTGGAAAAACCACAATTGAAGAACCTTCAATTGTAATCAAAAACCACGGGCGAACCGCCACTAATCAATCCACTACTGAAGGACTACAAGGTTACAAAGAAACCATACAAATTACCCAACCTAGTCAATTTGTCTCTGAATCTTCTGTAACTCTTTCACCACGCCTTCGCCACGGAACTGATTCTGAAGTTGGTTCCACACCTCAACTTCACTTGTCGAATTAACGACTACGTAAAGAAACAAACACCTTTTGAAACTTTACGTAAAGATCTTCGGATTCCACCGAAGAGAACACTCTTGAATATTAAGTATCAACCTCTTTGATGTATGAATTTCAACTCATGAGTTTTAGAACTCTCTCAAGAACATCAAAGAAAACTCACCAAACTCTCAGAAGAACACTTCAAACAAAAGTCTAGAATTCTTAAATCTGATCTAGAAAAAGTTAGATTGGTTTTAGGAGAAAACCATCTACTTATAGGAACCCAAAAAGAATCCCAATTCTGAATGAAACCAAACTCTTGAAAAATTCCGGATTCTGAAGCTCGCTCGAGCGAGGCTCCTCTCGCTCGAGCGAGAAGTGTATCTCGCGTGATTTCTACTAGTGACCTCGCTCGAGCCACGAGCCCTTCGCTCGAGCGAGGAAGACATCCTTTCAGGTTCAAGTGTAGACGCAGTACTTGGCTCGAGCCACCATGCTCTTCGCTCGAGCGCACAAACATGGCCTTCAGGTTTTGCCCAGACGCACTCCTTTGCTCGAGCGAGCACTTCCTGGCTCGAGCAAGGAAGGCAAAAAACTCAGAAATAATTACAACTCAATACTTAGTTTTGTGCGCGAGATTTTGACAAGATAGGTCCTAACAGATGCATAAAAAATTATAAATTCAAATCATAAACAATGTCACCAAAGAGAATTATATATAAAATTTCTATAACCTTAATAATTTCATTTCTGAAAGGGGATTAGTGACACATCATAATAATCGCAAAATTTTTATTTCAGCCCAATTGTTTTTGCATATTTTTCTAGCAGAACTCATGAATGTATATTATCAATAATATTATAAATTCCAAATTTTTATTTAAAAATTATTCAAGAAACATTAATAGATGCCTTAAATATATACAATCATTTTCGATGAATCATTATTCTTTAATAATGCTCAACACTATTTATCATTTGGCATTGGTCAATTTATCTTCTAAAAACTTAAAAAATATATATTGAGTTCCATCATTTTAATTAATATCAAATTGGACATTACATGTGTATATAAATTACTTCTAAAAATATGATGTTTGATATAAAATCACAATGTTTAAGTTTAATTAATGTAATGAAATTTTATACTATGATATGTGTTACAGAAGAATAATATTAATTTTAATTTAAAATAAAATTTTAATTTTAATTATGTTTTTTTTAAATAATTTTAGCCTTATCATTTTATAAAAGTATTACTTGAATACTTATATATAATAAATTTACTTAAATTATTTGTTTATTTTGATAATTTTAATTATATTGTGCTATAAAAGTGTAATTATCATATAATGATTTTATATGATATATATTAAATTATAAGATAATAAAATAAACATTTATTTTGATATTAAAAACAATAGTTAAATTAGAAAGAAAATTAGTAATATAAAACTAAAGTGATTTTAATTATTTCTTTTTATATTGAAAGTAAAAATATGTAGAAATAGAACTGCATAAAGTGCAAAGATAAATATGTTGTGATTGGATTAAGAAAAAATACATAAATTAATGTTTAGAGTATTGATTTTTTTTCTTTAATATTCTTTTTAAATTATTCATATAGGCATATAAAATTTAAATTAAATATAAATATTTTGTAATAAATAATTTTATGTTAAATAAAAAGTTAAATATAAATTAAATTAAGACATCAATAAGATAGACAAAAAATAGAAAATATAAAAGAAACTTAATTTGATCCGTGTGAAGCACATAATTTAGCACAATATGTCTTATTTATTTATTTTTATATTGAGATAATTATTTTTAAAATATGATAATACTTAAATTAAAATATCAACTATAGAAAAGAAATCTGATGACGACAAAACTAAATACACGATGAAAAATATATAGAAAATAAGTGTTTCTTAAATAGACTCCATATAAATTGGTTATTATAATTGAAATTGAATTTATGTAGAACTTTATATATAAATGAAAAATTCATACTGACGTCACTTTTTTTTCTTTTTTTCTTTTTTTTTTTTTAAAAAAAAAAACACATTTAGAATGTGTCACCTAAGTTAAGGAAAAACACTACTTTCATATATGTGTGTGTGTGCGTGAGAGAGAGAGAAAGAGAGAGAGGGGGGGGGCAATAAAAAACCACAATATTATTATCTCTCACTAACCCAACATTGTTGGTCTCTACAACAAATCAAAATTGCTTATTGGATGACAATACGATATTGTCGCATATAATCATTATTACATTCAATATTTACTAGTTACAATAGAAAAGTATTGTAAATATCAACAAATGACATAGGTAAGCCCATAAAGATTATAGTCCATCATTTAGGGCTCAATACACAACTCAAATACTAAGGCCCAGCAATGCCGAAGCCCCACATAGCAATAAGAACCAATGACATCAAGACACATGTCAAGAAAAGGGCAAGCCACATAAGCAGACAAAGATCTGAAAAGTTATTCCCACAATTTATGATACAGTTTGTTCCAAGGGAAACGGGTTGGACTGATCCACGCTCCTCAAGCCTGTGCCCGAACGTCCAAGCCCACGGAGGAACCTGCACAAGAGTTCAACGGGAACGGGCAGTCCCCCAGCAAACCCTCTGATGAACAAGTTAGAAAGAGAGGTGGTATGTAGAGATGGATTAGAAACAGAAAGCTTAACATTTTCCTTGTCTTCGACATCTGCTTATAACCTTTGGTAATCATTTCTTTGTCCCTTCTGACATGTCACCTTGACCGAAAGTCTATGCTCTAGCTTACCTTGTTCATAGTGAAGGCGTTATGTTCTTACGGAGAGGGGTTATCGCAATATATGATGTAAGGGGCTTCATTAATGGCGATGTGTAGTGGCAATAACTTTGCAGATCTTTGTCTGCTTATGTGGCTTGCCCTTCTCTTGACATGTGTCTTGATGTCATTGGTTCTTATTGCTATGTGGGGCTTCAGCAGTGCTGGGCCTTAGTATTTGAGTTGTGTATTGGGCCCTAAATGATGGGCTATAATCTTTATGGGCTTACCCATGTCAGTAGTCCCCCATTCCCAAGTGCAGCTTTTGTCCAACGAAGGGAATAATTAAGAAAATGAGAGTTGTGAGAGACCGGCAAGGTGAAGGTCGACCAAGATGAGTGACCAACCATAAAGAGGGCCGACCGTGATGGGTGGCCGAGTGAAGGGACCAATCATAAGGAGGGCCGACCGCGAAGAGTGGCCGAGTGGAGGGATCGACCATGAGGAGGGCTGACCGTGAAGGGTGGCCGAGTGGAGGGACCGATCATGAGGAGGGCTGACTACGAAGGGTGGCCGAGTGGAGGGACCGATCATGAGGAGGGCCGACCGCGAGGGGTGGGTGATGTGGCGCGAGGCTCGAGAGGCGGCGTGGCACGTGTTTGAAGTGAAGTGGAATAGACAGGGAAGGGGAAAGGGGCAGTTGATCGTGGTTGTACACGTGGCCGAATCTCGTAGTGGGAGAGGTTGGGCGGTGGGCAAGAAGTGAAACGATAGGTCATTATAGGGTGTTGAAAAGACAATTTTGGCGAATGTTTAAAAAATTTTCAAATTGGCGAAAATTAATTGTGACCCTTGGAATACAGGCAAGCCTTGGGCCTTTGGTATTATTCGGTTTACCTACCTCTTTGCAAAAAATCAAAACATTCCAAGTGTAAACTCCTTCGTTGCTGGCGATACACCCCTGCAACACTTTGTGAATTTTCTTGCGCCCGCATTCGAAACTATTCGCAGACACACAAGGGAAATGGCCCAAGAGGAAGCAACAAATGCAAGGGTTGATCCATTAGGTGACGACGATGCGGTGGGTTTGGCAGAACAATACCGTACGGAGCGTAGGGAGGGGGAGGGAGCGAGTCAAGCGATGCGGGCTCGCCCCAAGACAATAATCTCGGCCGCGAGGCCTATCAGTCAGGTGGAGCCAGACCATTGGAACACCAAACCGGATAGATCCGTGTTGACAGTAGAGAAGTTGGAGGGAATAAGGAAGAAGTACCAAATACCCTTGGAGATAGGGCTAAAATTGCCCGTAACCACGGAAGGGGCATCAGATGTGCGACGGGGCGAATTTGGCATGTACGAAGAAGCATTGCGAGGAGGGTTGAGGGTACCCCTTCCTCAGGTTGTGGTGGATGTGTTAAACAAGCTAGAAGCTGTGCCAGGGCAACTGATGCCGAACACCTGGAAGATAGTAATGGCGTGCGCGAGTGTTTGGCCGCAGGCGACCAGAGGGACGGCAATGAAAGTAGAGGAGTTCTTCTCTTGCTACAAGGCCTCCGGTCAGCAAGAGACCTGGGTGACGTTGCAAGCGGTAGCGGGGAGAGGTCTGGTGGCGGGTCTTCCATCGTCGGTGAAGGAGTGAAGACCAAAATGGTTCTTTGTGACAGAGAACGGTGGGGCTAGGGCGTGCACCACGTGGAAGGTCCCCACCAAATCAGTCGAACCTAAGTTAGGTGGGGAGGCTGAAGACCGAGTGAAGAAGGTAAGGGAATGGAGGGAAGAGAAAGGGCTGAGGTGGGATAAGCTGGTCCTGCCTTCGACGTTGTTCACTCTAAAATTGGGACCGCAACCGTTGGAGGAGGACCCAGCAAGGGAGGAGCTGGAGGCGTAGAGGAAATCGGAAAAGGAAGAGGAGAGGAAACTGTTCGCCCAAGCAAACAAGTAGAAGGAGACACAGTTGGGGCCCGCTCCAAAGCCCATTGCGAGAGAGCAAATCCGACCACGCCAGAAGCCGCTGGGGGGAAAGAATCTGGGAGGCTCTGAACCACGACCGCCCCCAGTGGATCCTCTAAAGGAGAGGAACAAAAAGGAGATGGAGATTTTGAAGAAGAAGAAAAGAGTGAGGGAGAGTGAGGGGGAGCCCACCTTGAAGAGGAGGAAGGAGGTGACGGCGGAGGAGACCCCCGAAGTGGGGTTAAGGGAATCAGCCAAGGGGGTGGAGAGTGGGGCGACTGGCCCTGAAGAACGAGTGGAGGTTGGTGTTACTGACCGTGTAGAGGGGATGAAGCAGCAACCTAAGGGGGCTCCTGTGCCCCAAGGAGAAGAAGATGGGACCAGGTTGAAGACCACTTTTTACCATGCCCCAATCGTGTTTGGGTGGCTGGAAGGAGAAGGAAGAGAGGCCAGAAACGCTGCAGATCGCCTCTTAGGAGTAGTGGAAGACGCCTTGTGCGTGCGCCGTGGATTTCTTGAAATTTGGTGGCTAAGGGGGTTGTGTTCTGTCCAAATGGAGGCGACCTCCTTAGCAGGGGCCCTTCTAAGAAAGGCGGCGGCAGCTAAAGGTGAAATAAGGGAGTTGAAGGCAAAGTTGGAGGCGGTGGAGGCCCAACTTGAAAGCTTAATGGGGGAGACTGCAGGGTGGCGGAAGGCCGCGCGAAGCGCGTGTGCACGGGGGTTAGAAGAAGCGCAAAAGGCCAGGAAGATGGTGGTGTTGGCGGTGGTACAAGGCAATGTTGCCGACCGTGCCCATGCTGAGTTGCTGGCGGTCAAGTTGGAGCTAGAGACGGAACGTCGGAAGGTGGTGTCGCTTGAGTTCCGACTGGTTGGCTAGCAGAAAAAGCTAGAAGAGGCGCAAAACGCCTGCACTGTCACCAATGATCGATTTGAAGAGGCCATGACCAGCAATGAAGATCTGCGCGCTCAGTGGGTCAAAGAAAATGAAGAAACAGACTTGAAGATCGCTGAATTGGAGCGGGATCTGGCAGACGAGCGCGCTAAGGCAGCGGCAGAGAAGGTGAGGCTAGAGAAGGAGTTGGAGGACGAAAAGATCAAGCCAGCCTCTGAGAGGGTAGCATACCCCGATTTATGCGTCGCAGCAGTAGAACAGTTCAAGGGGTCTGCAAAATTTCAGATGGCTACCGATGTTGCGATCACCAGCAACTTTGTGACGCCCCAAATTTTTTTTTTTGAAACGTCATAAGATTTAAATAACAATAACTTGCTAGATAAAGTTTTAACTACTAATTAGGAACTTTTACGTTCTTACATAGTCAAAGTTCAACAACAAAATAAAACTACAAGTTCACACACAACGTCACAACATAGTTAAATCCTAATACAAGGGATAACAGGATTTTATTTTGATGAAATCTTGACTCTAAGTCAGCCAAGGTTCGATATTGGCAGCAGCTCCAATTTCAGCCTCAGTCCCTTCTTCGACATAATCTGACATGAAACGCCAAGGCAACAAAATATATGCCATGAGTTTTGCAACACAGTAAGAAAACATAACCAACCTACCATTCTTTTTAAGAGAAAAATAATAAGATTCTAAACATGAGATAACAATATAATTGTACACATAAATTACAACCATTAGAATAATTTCAGTAATTTTAGTAAATTAGGTGACACTCGAAATCTCACCAAAGAGATTTAACTTACCAACCACTAAACATGGCAACGGTTAATTTGAAACCCTCCCTTGGTCAAATATTTAAGTGTTACCAACCGTAACTACCAGGGATGCCCACGTTCAGAGTTATATACCCAAGTAGTGGCATCCGTGGTCTGCCCCAAGGAAACGGTCTGCCAGGGGTAAGTAACCTCCCTGTGTGCCACCTGCACATCCACCCTTATTCCAAAATCGAATACCGAAAAGGGTTCAAATAAGTCCCGTGCCATCTTAGAGTTTCGTAACACAATTTACGTGAGAATTCTCAAAATCAGGGCTCACCCTGAACAACCGGTATTGACCGTCAACCCTTAATTTCGTACACTCTTTAAAACCAATACTCACCCTAAACAACTGGTATTAACCGTCAATTGTTAACTTTATATATACCATTATTCATTTAGATTAATTCATAGATAAAACCCATAATCTAAAAATTTATCATGAAACTAGACTTCTCAAGTCTCATCTTTTAGTTAGAAATTACCATATTTGGCTTAGTATAGGATTTTGAATAAATTTTCAAATACATAGTAAAATTTATCTCACAGTTTCAGATTTAGTTAAAAATTTCTATAAATTCGTAGGAAGCTCAAAATTTGTTGCCAAATTTTTTTGGATAAACTAGACATCATTATCAACATCTTTGTAGAAGAAATCATCTCGAAGTTTTGAGTATAAGATTATCTAAAAATTCGGGTAAACATGCTGGCAGATTCAAAACAGATTATTCTCAACATAATTTTAGATTTAGTTAAAAATTTGTATAAATTTGTAGAAAGCTCGAAAATTGTTTCCAAAAATTTCTAGATAAACTAGACATCATTATCAACAACTTTGTAGAAGAAATTATCTTAAAATTTTGAGTATAAAATTATCTAAAAATTCGGGTAACATGCTGGCAGATTCAAAACAGATTATTCTCAACACAGTTTCAGATTTAGTTAAAAATTTGTATAAATTCGTAGAAAGCTCAAAAATTGTTACCAAAATTCTTGGATGAACTAGAAATCATTATCAACAACTTTGTAGAAGAAATCATCTCGAAATGTTGAGTATAAAATTGTCTAAAAATTCAGGCAAACATGCTGGCAGATTCAAAATAGATTATCTTCAACACAATTCCAGATTTTTGTTAAAATTTTTTATAAATTCGTAGAAAGCTCGAAAATTGTTACCAAAATTCCTGGATGAACTAGAAATCATTATCAACAACTTTGTAGAAGAAATCATCTCGAAATGTTGAGTATAAAATTGTCTAAAAATTCAGGCAAACATGCTGGCAGATTCAAAATAGATTATCTTCAACACAATTTAGACAATGTATCATATGTATACAATCTGAAAATTTCAATTATGTAAAAAAAAAATGAGAGGATTGAGAGGGTTTTCTTACTTAGTTGTAGGGTTGAAATGGAATAATGAAATGGTAGGAAAATATGTAACCTCAACCTCATCCTCTTCTTCTACAAGAATTCCCTCTATTTGGATGTATATGGTTTATGCTTAGCCCAAAAAATATAAACTTTCTGTGCATGCTACTAGGTGCATTATATAGACTCTCTCCGTGGCTAGCTCTCTCTCTCTCTTCCTCTCTCTCACACATTCTTTTTATTAATAAAACCATTCCCTTTCTCCAAATTCTAAGAATTAGGCTTTCTCTAACTTCTTTGCTCACTTTCTCCAAATTCTATGGCTTTCCCTAAATCCTAAGAAAGATAATGGTTTATGGTTCCCATATCACCATGCAAACAGCCACGAAATTATTTTTTTTTTATTTTTTTTATAACAATAATTATTGAACATCCATAACATTTTTATTCTTAATAAGGTTTTTGTTAATGATAGAATTGGGTTAATTTAAAACTAATTGTTTTGTACTATTATATATTTTAGGTAGATTTTGAATATAATTAATTAATTAATTAATTTTCTTTTAAGAATAATTTAAATATGGATTTTCACAATCTACCCTCCTAAAGAAAAAATTTCGTCCTCGAAATTAATTCGTACCTTTAGACTCGAAAAGTTGAGGGTAATTGACACGTATCATATTTTCTCGCTCCCACGTTGACTCTTCTGTCCCATAATGTCTCCAGAGAACTCGAACCAATGGTATAGTTTTACCTCGTAATTTCTTCTCGCAACGATCTAAAATCTTGACAGGCTTTTCTTCAAATGTCACGTCTTCATCAAGATTAATTTCCTCCCAATTGATGATGCGAGAAGGGTGGGGCTCGTATTTCCGTAGCATAAAGACGTGGAAAACATTATGTACTCCAGCCAGTTGAGGCGGTAGAGCCAAACGGTACGCCACTTCTCCTATTTTATCCAAAATTTTGAAAGGCCCTATGAAGCGAGGTGACAACTTTCCCTTCTTTCCGAAACGAATAGCTCATCGGCGAGGTTGTATTTTCATAAACACATGATCTCCAACTTTAAATGCTAAAGGTCTTCTCCTTTGATCTGCATAGCTTTTCTGCCTACTCTGAGCGGTCTCAAGCGTTTGCCTAATTAGTTTCACCTTCTCAGTAGTTTCTTGAACTAACTCTGGCCCTAAAAGAGGTGCTTCTCCGACTTCTGTCCAACATATTGGTGATCGGCAAGGCCGTCCGTACAAAGCTTCATACGGTGCCATACCAATACTTGCTTGAAAACTGTTATTGTAAGAGAATTCGACTAGTGGTAAATATTTCTCCCAACTACCTTTAAAGTCCATCACACAAGCTCGAAGCATGTCTTCTAAAGTCTGAATTGTTCTTTCTGATTGACCATCAATTTGAGTGTGAAAAGCTGTACTAAAACACAACTCTGTACCCAAGGACTTTTGCAGACTTTGCCAGAACTGTGACGTAAAACGAGAATCACGATCTGAGACTATTGAGACTGGTACTCCATGCAATCTAATGATTTCTCGAATAAATAATTGGCTTAAAGATTCGAGTGTGCCTGCTGGTCCTATTGGTAGGAAATGTGCCGTCTTGGTTAATCGATCAACCACCACCCAAATGACATCATGGCCTTGCGGCGACCGGGGTAATCCCGTTACAAAATCCATTGTTATGTGTTCCCATTTCCACTTAGGTATTGGTAAAGGTTGGAGTTTCCCTGCCGGCCTTTGATGTTTTATCTTCACTTGCTGACATGTCAAGCACTTAGATACGAATTGAGCAACGTCCTTCTTCATTCCACTCCACCAATACTATCGCTTAAGATCTTGGTACATCTTGTTTTCTCCCGAATGGACCGCAAAAATTGAATGGTGAAATTCTTTAAGTACTTCGTCTCTTAATTGTTTGATGTTTGGCACAAAAATTCTACCTAAATACCTTAGACTACCATCTTGATGAAGCATCCAACCCGGTAAAGATTCCCCGGACACTAATCGGGCCTTGATGGAGTCAATCTCCTGATCAAATCTTTGGGCTTCCAACACTTTGGTAAGAAATTGGGGTGTTGTAACTATTGTAAACAACCTACCCTTCCCATTCTGAGTCTCTGGTTGTAACTTAAACTCATTCACAGTGCTTACCATTTCCCATTCTTTAATTGATATGTTGGCTACAATCTCTCTTGTCTTTCGACTTAGTGCATCTGCTACAACATTAGCCTTTCCGGGATGATAAGACAAGGTAAATTGGTAATCTTCAAGGTACTCCATCCAGCGTCTCTGCCTCATGTTCAAATCTCTTTGTGTGAACAAGTACTTCAAGCTTTTGTGATCGGTAAATATCTCAAATTTTTCGCCATAAAGGTAATGTCGCCAAGTCTTAAGTGCATAGACCACATCTGCCAACTCCAGATCGTGAGTAGGATAATTTTTCTCATGATTCTTTAATTGTCTTGATTCGTAAGCCACTACCTTCCCGTTTTGCATTAACACACTACCTAACCCTTCTTTAGAGGCATCACAATAAACAGTGTACCCAACGTCGCGTTCGGGTATGATTAATATGGGAGCGCTTGTCAGTCTCTTCTTGAGTTCTTGAAATGACTGCTCACACGCTTCGTTCCATTCAAACTTTACTCCTTTTTGCGTTAGGAGTGTGTAGACAGGCCCGCGGGGGGGACCTCGCTATAGTTCGGACTCGATTCGTTGTCACGGTTCTTAATCTTGAACTAAAGAGTCCAAATCCGGCAAATCGTTTTGAGAAAACAGATTTTTGAAAGAAGTGCCAAACATAGACTGCTTTGCCAGATACAGAGTTGCCACCTAAATATTTTATTTTGGGGAAATTTAGGAAACCCTGACTTGGTGCCAAAGGCCACGTGTCCGTCATCACCAAAGTTGCCTCGGCTCGGGAACTTGGATACGATTGGGGAAGGTCACTTCGTGAGCACCCCCGCTCGCCCGATCAAAGATCGGCCTCTACTAACCATGATATCAAGTTTTGAAAACATTATGTGTTCTTGTTCCGGTTATTAGCCTAGATTTACTATGTGATGCGCACAGCATACAAGTATAGACTGGGTCGCCTGAATTGGAACAAAACATTTCATGTTTGTTTTTGAAAGATGGTTTGCTACTCGCAAGTAGGCTTAAAATGCAGATTTTGCCACCCTTAGGTGGGCTTAGAAAACATGGTTTTGCCACTATCTAGTGGGCTTAAAACTCACAGTCAATGATTTTGTTCCAATCCAAATAACTCAACCTCCACCTACAGGCATTCAAGCAGTTATATCACATAAGCAATTAGCCTCATGGTAAGCATGCTATCATGGCAGTCACTCACACGAATGCAAGGATGCTAAAGCATAAAAACTCACCAAGTACTCCAAGCCAAAACAGAAATCGATTAGAAATCATGCATGATCCTAACTATACAGAAATGCCTAATGCAACACATGCAAAAATGCAACTATAGCAAGCTCGACTATTCTAAACATGGCATATGAGATACAACAACTATCAAGTATTCAACTCAGAATTGAAATACAAATGCAGTTAGTATGATGCGCCGAGCCCGGTGCATGCAAAACAGATGAATGAATGCAAATATGCTATCATACTGTATGCTAATTGAAACATGCCCTAATCTAACCATCATAAGCAGGTAAATAAAATGGAAGAAAGACGTGGGGTTGGAAGACGTACATCACACTCATGCACACTTATTACAATATTGCCCTCGCGCAGAGGGTCCGAATAAATAGTACAGTCCAAATAATACAGTCCAAATATGTACAAATTCCTAATTAATTTACAAATTAACTAAGAAAATAATAAACTGGCATGCAAGCCAGAGACTGCCTTGATTCTTCTTCAGATGATAAATGATGCATGTCCGGGTTGCCTTCGCGCGGAAATCCACTGTGATGCCCCAATTAGCCTCTATTTTGCAATAGTTTTTTGGAAAGCGCGCCAAGCCTCGGAAGACTGCCGATTCTTGATTTGTTGCAGAGAGATCGTGAAAGGGCCATCGCAATGTATTTTCACAAATGTATGCATGTCTCGATCCTCGTGCCACCAATCACGCATTTCGATGCATGATGGCCGAGGAATCGAATTGCACTACTCAATATAGAATGAATGCACATGAAAACACAACAAGACCTAACTCCATCATGGATAATCTAGATTAATGGTGTGGGGAATTGAGATACGTTCAGTCACTTTCGGTCTGAAAGCACCTCTCGTGTGGGCTAACTCCTATCCCAAACACAATGCAATATGCATGACATGCAGGAAATGCAACTGAGATACAACCTAACATGCAACATGCTATGAAATGGCATACACAATGCACGAGACAATATGGCATACATAATGCGCTAACATACAGCCTAGCATACGCAATGCTATGGAATGAAATGGCATATACAATGCAGAATGGACTTACACTAACACAAGTGGACCTCAGCCACACTCACATAAGAGGCCATTAGATGAAAATGAGACACTCGAAATGCGTGCTGCGTGCGCAAACCAAGACCAACCCTATAAGGCGCGAAATGCCACTCTAACAAGACATGGCAAAACATGGAATATGGCATACTAGCATGCAAAATTTCAGAGGCAATAAATGATGCAAAACAGCCCGACGATGGCAAAATGACATCCGATGCACGGACTAGGTCCCAAAACATGAAATTAGGCATACGGAATGACCTATAACTATGCAATGCATGCATTATTTGAACATGGAATGTGAAGACAGAATCAAGAAAGCCCAAAAATAAGCATATTTACAGTTCTAAGCAAGGCCAAACAGCAAACGCAAATGGGGCTAAACTAGCATGCAAAAATGGCCCCGAAAGTAAGATAATGAAGCAAGTGACAGCTGCTAACCCTAAACAGAGAAGGGCCCTTCTACAATGTTGAATAGGGGCCCAAAATATGATGTTTTACATTTTATGACAAACCACAAAAACAAACACAAGTGTAGCTAAACTCTCATGCAAAAAGTGGGCCTAAAGGAGGACAAAGAAGTCAGTGATGCATGCTGGCCCCAAACAGATGAAGGTCCTTCAAAAAAGTTGAAGAAGGACCTAAAATATGACTTTTTACAGTTGATTGTCAAACCGAAAACAGTGTACAGGTATGCTCAAAATACTATGCAAGATAAGGCCAAAAAGAGAGCTATAACACAAAGTATATAAAGGGTGCCTCAAACAGTAAAAGACCCTTAATGAAACATGAAGAGAGGGTCAAAATAGGACCCTTTTCAGTTCGGACCAGAGTCCAAAAACAGAATCACAAGGGGCTAAAAAATCATACAAAAATAGGGCCAAAAGTGGGATACAATGGCAAGTGACATATGGAGGCCCTAAACAGTGATGAGCCCTTCAACAATGTTGAAGAAGGGCTCAAAATAAGCAATTTTACAGTTTACAACAGAGCTCAAAACAGTTTATACATAGGCCAAAAATACTACAGAAGAAATAGGCATACAAAAGAGATAATGAAGTAAGTGCAAAATGGAAGTCTCAAACAGTGAGAGGCCCTTAACAAAACATGAAAAATAGCTCAAAAAAATCCTATCTCCAGTTAGGGTCGGAGCCCAAATATGCAAGCATAAGGAGCTAAAATATAGACCAAGAAAAGAGCAAAAAGAGGGAAAATGAGACTCACCCTTGAAGACTAGTCTTTCATCAACTCTTGGTCCAAAATCTGAGCTTTCAACCTCTTCAAAAGAGTCCCAAAGTTCTGGAATGGAGGATGGAGGTCTTGTGCTATGAGTTGGTGTGTAAAAATGGTGTAAGAATCAAAGGGTTTTGATGGTTAGAATGTAGAGAGAGAGAGAGATTTAATGTGAGAGCTCAAAGAAAAATTTTCTAACCCCCAAAACACAGCTGAGGGTCTGGTTTATATAGGCAAAAGAGGTGAAAAAGAGGGGGGAAAATGAGGGGAAAATTGAAATTCAAATTTCCCCCAAAAAAGGCCAAAAAGTGAGATATAAAGGCAAGTGATAGCTGGTGGACCCAAATGGCCGAGAGCCCTTCAACAAAGTTGAAGAGGGGCTTAAGAAAAGACACTTTGTAGTTTATGACAAGCCACGAAAATAAATACAAATAGGCCTAAACTATCATGCAAGAAAAGGCCTAAAAGAGGGGTAAAGAAGCAAGTGGCAGTAGAAGATCTCAAACAGTAAAAGGTCCTTAATCAAACATGAAAAGGACCTCAAAATATGACTACTTCTAGTTTGGGTCGGAGCCCAACAATGCTTGCAAGCAAGGCTCGGGGGCCAAAACGCAGCATTCAGGCCCCCAAATCGATCATAGGCACCGGAAGTGGTGTTCGACCACGAAGTCGGTCTCTCGGACCATAGTGTCCCTCAAAAGGGAGGAAATAAGGTATGTGCCAAAAACCGGAGCAAATGGAGGTGGTTAAGCGGTCCCGAACCGAGGCACACGGCTGTCGGCTCCGAAAAACCAAGAACCGGGCTCCAAACGGGGAAAATGGCCTACGACCACGAAACGTAGCCTACGGCCACTGAGAGATAATCTACGAGACCTCTCCCTCCCTTCAGGAAGAGAAAACAAAGAAAATAGAGCCTAGTTCGCAAACCGAGGTAAAGTACAAAAGAGTCCGGAAGTCCGGAGGCAAGGCTCGCAGCCGAGACTTTGAAACCTCTGAATGAGCACGATATGCAATATCACCAAGCGCTCAATCGGTGACGTCTGAGTCTTAAGGTCGGTCAAAAATGGGATGTCTACAGCGTGTCATCGGCTTGGCTAATTTGGAGAAATCCTGAATGAATCTCCTATAATAACCTGCTAATCCCAAGAAACTACGAATCTCAAACGTATTCTTAGGTTGTTTCCACCCCATTACTGCTTCTACTTTAGCAGGATCCACTGATATCCCTGATTCAGACACAACATAACCTAAGAACTTTACTTCCTTCAGCCAAAATTCATATTTGCTAGCTTTAGCATACAATTGGTTTTCTCTTAGAATTTGCAAAACGGTTCTCAGATGTTGCTCGTGGTCTTCCTCTGATCATGAGTATATCAAAATATTGTCAATGAATACTACCACAAATTGGTCCAAATAGGGGGTAAAAATTTTGTTCATTAAACTCATGAATACCCCAGGCGCATTCGTCAAACCAAATGGCATTACCACAAACTCATAGTGGCCATAACGGGTTTGAAACACAATTTTGGGTATATCTTCTCCTTTGACACGAAGTTGGTGATATCCCGACCTAAGGTCAATTTTGGAAAAACATTTTGAACCTCTTAATTGATCGAACAAGTCATCAATTCTGGGTAAAGAATATTGATTTTTAATGGTGGCTCAATTTAGTTGTCGATAATCGATGCACAATCTTAAGGTTCCATCATTCTTCTTCGCAAATAATGCTGGCGCTCCCCAAGGAGACGTACTTGGTCTAATGAACTTTTTATTCAACAGTTCTTGCAACTGCTCCTTCAATTCTCGAAGTTCAGCTGGCGCCATACAATGTGGTGCTATTGAAATTGGTGAAGTCCCAGGTTGAAGCTCAATCGTGAAATCTACGTCTCATTTTGGGGGTAATCCCGGTAATTCATCAGGGAAAACGTCAACGTATTCGCACACCACATGGGATAATCCTGGATCCTCTCGATTTTCGTCTTCCAAAATTAGGCTCGCCAACCATCCAGTTAGTTGATCATGCCATCGCGACTTGCGACACGTTGGAGTTGGAGAATCTTGTCTATCCCCTTTAAATTGAACTTTTGTGCCGTTAAGGGAGGATGCTGTCACTGTCTTACAGTAACAATCAATAATGGCTCGATGAACTGATAACCAGTCCATTCCTAGGATGACGTCAAAATCAGACATATCCATAACTCTTAGATCACAGATCAAATGTGAACCGGAGATTTCTAGCTCGCAAGATTTACATACTAGATTTACTCGGGTTTGACCTCCTAAGGGCGAAGCAACACTCATAGCTATCCCTAGCGTCTCTAGCTCTAGACCCAAACTTGTCACATATGCAGTGGATATAAAAGAATGCGAAGCTCCAGAATCAAACAATACTTTAACCCAAGAATTCATAAGGATTAACATACCTTGAATTACTGATGGGTTATCAACATCTTATTCTTCTTGGAGAGCATACATTCTCCCTACTGCCTGTTGGTTAGTCTCTCCTGGTTTCTTCCCATTTCCAGCTCCTTGTGGTTGTGTTCTTGGTCGGCATGCATTCCTAGAGGCTTGTGGCTGCCCCTTGTTGGTCTGCGTATTTTGAGTAGGCTTAGAACCTTGCCCAGGTTGACATTTGTTGTATTGTTGTGCCCCTCACTGATCCATAAAATACTCCCCACCTTGAGGACACTCACTTCGATGATGCCCCTGCTGACCACATCTGAAACATCTTTCTTTCCACTCATTTGCAAAGTTTTCTCCTTGCTGGTTTCCTCAATTCTGCCTTTGTTGCTGCTGTACCCCTCCGGCATAAGGTGCTGGTGCATGATGGTTTCTGGTGTTGCAGATTGGACCTCTTCCGCGTGGTTGGTTGTTGTTCCTTGATCATTGATTTCGAGTGCGCTCGGAATCTGCTAACTCTCGTTCCACAATTAAAGCTCGATCCACCATTTGAGTATAGGTGGAGAGTTGCACTGCGATCAATCTTCCTCTAATGTCTGTGTCCAAACCCCATTCAAATCGCTTAACCTTATCCTCTTCATTTGCTACTATGGCTAAAGCGTACCGTGAGAGAGCTTCAAAACGGTTCGCATATTGAGCGACTGACATTTTTCCTTGTTTCAGTTGGAGGAACTCTTGAATCATTTCTTGACTTAGCGAGTTAGGAAAATACTTTTCCATGAACAGATCTTCGAACTGTCTCCAAGTTAATGTCTCTACTTGTCGAGTACTCTTGATCATTTCCCACCAATGATCTGCTTCCCGTTCCATTTGAAATGCCGCCATAGTCACTCTATCTTGTTCATTTCAGATGTCAGAAGTATCTAGCAACTTCTTAATTTGTCTTAACCAAGCTTCAGCTTCATGGGGGTTTGGTCTACCAAGGAATTTGTGGGGACGTAGCTTTTCAAATTTTGCTACCATTTCCGATTTGTTTTTATCTTGGTTTCGGGGTGGTATATTGCCTACCCTATCAGCAATCGTGTGTATAATTCGAGTGACATCGCCATCAGACACTCCATCACCATTACCGTTGTTATTATTCCTTGTTCGTCGACCATTACATGATGGGATTTTTTATTTTTTATTTTTAGTAATTCGTGATTTGTTCATTTATTTATTATCATTATTATTATTATATTTATGTGCAAGGATAGTTTTTTTTTAAAAAAAACTTCATTAACTAGATTAGATAAGCTACAATTGGTATAATACAAATAAAACAAGGAAAAGATTGAATAACATACTACGGGCAAAAGATAGCCCCTATAATCCAAGTTAACTCCTACACTCACAATTCTAAACTAGGCAATTTTTACATGTGAGCATACAAAACAATCAGTTAGCCTAGTTTATAGTCCCCTTAAGACCCCTTAAAATAGCCAAGGAAAGTCTCTCCACACCAGGGCTTCCGGCTCCCATCTGGCTTGGAAAAGTCCCATGAATCGCCATAGCACCCTCACAAAGATAGCAGTTTCGCACACACGATGCCCTAGTAGCAGCACCGGCTCCTCCCGATAAATCCTCCAGTCCTTGAAGTCCACTAACCCATCTCTCCTCACAATTCTGCTTGGGTCAAGCATGATATACTGAAGGCTCCAAAAGTCAAAAAGGTCGCCCACCCTTTCGATGAAACCATCTGGAAAGGGGCGGGAGTCTCTTGTCTTAGAATCTGGACAGGTCCGATATAGGTACCCACCCAACTCTCAGTTTTCCAAGCACAACCTCCTAGGGGATAAAGTCTGACATATACAAAAGAGCTAATCTGCAACCCGTTTCGCACATCCCAACCCTCAAACGTGGCTCCTATATCTCCAGTGTTCTCCTCGGTATTGCCTTCCATAGACTCCTCTTCAGTGTCTGACTCAATCATAATAACCTCCGGGAGGTTGTATATTGGCATAACTTCTTCAACTTCTTCAGACTCAGGTTCAGGCTCAAGTTCAGGATCAGGTTCAGGGTCAAGCTCAGGCTCTGATTCATAGTCGTCTATAGGCATCTCCACTTCTTCACTTGGGTCAGATTCTATGTCATAGTTTTCCACCGAATTTTCCTCGTTAGAGTTAATGTCTGATGACCCTGGCATCGTACAAATAAAAAGGTTCTAACTTAGTTATGTCACCAAGAATTACAAATTAACATAAGGTTTTCCTAATTGTAAAAATAATAAACTACTACCCATATCCCAAAGGTTCAAACCTAGGCTCTGATACCAAATTGTGATGCCCCAAATTTTTTTTTTGAAACGTCATAAGATTTAAATAACAATAACTTGCTAGATAAAGTTTTAACTACTAATTAGGAACTTTTACGTTCTTACATAGTCAAAGTCCAACAACAAAATAAAACTACAAGTTCACACACAACGTCACAACATAGTTAAATCCTAATACAAGGGATAACAGGATTTTATTTTGATAAAATTTTGACTCTAAGTCAGCCAAGGTTCGATATTGGCAGCAGCTCCAATTTCAGCCTCAGTCCCTTCTTCGACATAATCTGGCATGAAATGCCAGGGCAACAAAATATATGCCATGAGTTTTGCAACACGAAGAAAACATAACCAACCTACCATTCTTTTTAAGAAAAATAATAAGATTCTAAACATGAGATAACAATATAATTGTACACATAAATTACAACTATTAGAATAATTTGATAATTTTAATAAATTAGGTGACACTCAAATCTCACCAAAGATATTTAACTTACCAACCACTAAACATGGCAACGGTTAATTTGAAACCCTCCCTTGGTCAAATATTTAAGTGTTACCAACCGTAACTACCAGGGATGCCCACGTCCGGAGTTATATACCCAAGTAGTGGCATCCGTGGTCTGCCCCAAGGAAACGGTCTGCCAGGGGTAAGTAACCTCCTTGTGTGCCACCTGCAAATCCACCCTTATTCCAAAACCGAATACCGAAAAGGGTTCAAATAAGTCCCGTGCCATATTAGAGTTTCGCAACACAATTTACATGAGAATTCTCAAAACCAGGGCTCACCCTGAACAACCGGTATTGACCGTCAACCCTTAATTTCGTACACTCTTTAAAAACCAATACTCACCCCAAACAACTGGTATTAACTGTCAATTGTTAACTTTATATATACCATTATTCATTTAGATTAATTCATAGATCAAACCCATAATCTAAAAATTTATCATGAAACTAGACTTCTCAAGTCTCATCTTTTAGTTAGAAATTACCATATTTGGCTTAGTATAGGATTTTGAATAAATTTTCAAATACATAGTAAAATCTGTCTCACAGTTTCAGATTTAGTTAAAAATTTGTATAAATTCGTAGGAAGCTCAAAATTTGTTGCCAAAACTTTATGGATAAACTAGACATCATTATCAACATCTTTGTAGAATAAATCATCTCGAAATTTTGAGTATAAGATTATCTAAAAATTCGGGTAAACATCTTTGGCGATTCAAAAGCAGTTATTCTCAACACAGTTTCAGATTTAGTTAAAATTTTGTATAAATTCGTAGAAAGCTCGAAAATTGTTTCCAAATTTTTTTGGATAAACTAGACATCATTATCAACAACTTTGTAGAAGAAATCATCTCAAAATTTTTAGTATAAAATTATGTAAAAATTCGGGTAACATGCTAGCAGATTCAAAACAGATTATTCTCAACACAGTTTCAGATTTAGTTAAAATTTTGTATAAATTCGTAGAAAGCTCGAAAATTGTTACCAAAATTCCTGGATGAACTAGAAATCATTATCAACAACTTTGTAGAAGAAATCATCTCGAAATTTTGAGTATAAAATTGTCTAAAAATTCAGGCAAACATGCTGGCAGATTCAAAATAGATTATCTTCAACACAATTCCAGATTTTTGTTAAAATTTTGTATAAATTCGTAGAAAGCTCGAAAATTGTTACCAAAATTCTTGAATGAACTAGAAATCATTATCAACAACTTTGTAGAATAAATCATCTTGAAGTTTTGAGTATAAAATTGTCTAAAAATTCTGGCAAACATGTTGGCAGATTCAAAATAGATTATCTTCAACACAGTTTAGACAATGTATCATATGTATACAATCTGAAAATTTCAATTATGTAAAAAAAAAAAAGAGAGGATTGAGAGGGTTTTCTTACTTAGTTGTAGGGTTGAAATGGAATAATGAAATGGTAGGAAATGTGCAACCTCAACCTTATCCTCTTCTTCCACAAGAATTCCCTATATTTGGATGTATATGGTTTATGCTTAGCCCAGAAAATATGAACTTTCTGTGCATGCTACTAGGTGCATTATATAGACTCTCTCCGTGGCTAGCTGTAGACACCCCATTTTGACCACCTTTAAGACTTGGGCCTTGTTGATGGTTTTGAAAGTTGTGCGGTGCAAAGGTTCAATTTCTTGACAAGGAGAGAGTCAAATCTCAACTTCATACCCTTTTTTGGACCAAAGCGATCTTGATCAAAAGATTTTAGTCTTAAAACCCTCTCTTTCAAAACGTTTTTGAAATAAAGTTTTTACGATGTTCCGAGGCTCGCATTTTGTCAAATGTTGCACTTTTCGGTAAATCGAGCAAGGACAAAGTGGAAATGAATGAAAGAGAGATGAAATCTTTGAAAAATCTTTCAAAACACCTTACTTAGGGGTTTGGAGTTGAAGAAAAGAGGAGAAGAGGGAAGAAATCCAGTTGGAGGAGAAAATGGGCATGAATCGTTAAGAAAGAGTCGAACAGCCCTCGCCGAATCGGGCCTATTCATTTGCATACTTGGAATCAAGCTATGAAACCACCACCATTGGAAATAAGACTTCCGGGGCTTTATTTTGTACTCAATAATCTCCTAAATCCAATTCCGGACGGGAGAGATATAGTTGATTGAAGTAGGGCATCACTCCGGTTGGACCGAAATCTGCGCGGCTTCACCAAAAAGGGCATAACCTTTTCCACAGGAGGAATTTTAATGCAAGGTTTGCGCCATTGGAAAGATAACTTCCGGGGCTTCAATTTGGACACTTGAACGGCCACCATTGGACTTACCTATCACTAGACGGCCACCCTTCTTTCCGGCAGACCCATTTTTTTTCCTGAAAAGTAGCAGGCCGGCCAGAAAATGTAGCAGGCCAGCCACTTACCTAGTTGGATGACCTTTTTTGCCCTTTTGAGCTGGCCAGCCATGACCCCCTCCCCAAGTGTGTTCTAGATGTGCAATTTGTTTTCCTTTGGGCCCTATGCCCGAGGGTCAACCTTTTGGGGGGGAAATTTGAATTTGATTTTCCCCCCCTTTTTTTTTCCCTTCTCTCCCTCTATAAAACCAGCAGCTCCAGCTGCATTTTGGAAGGTTGAAAAATCCTCTTGGAGCCTTTGCATGCATACACTCCCTATCTCTCTCATTCGACCCTCAAAACCCTTTGTTCTTGGACCATTTCTACACCACCTCATAGCACCACACCACCACCATCCATTCCAACAACTTGGGGCTGTTTTCCAGAGGTGAAGAGCTCCCAAACTTGGTCCAAAAGCTGCTGGTCCATTGGTCTTCAAGGGTGAGTCCCATTTTCTCTCTTTTTGCCCTTGTTTTGCATGCTATCTAAGCCTTGCTTGCAAGCATTTTTGGGCTCCGATCCAAACTAGAAATAGTCTTATTTTGAGCTCTTTTTCATGTTTGATGAAGGGCCTTTCCCTGATTGAGACTTCCTTCTTACCCTTTGTGTTTAAACCCTCTTTTAGGCCTATTTTTGCATAGTATTTTAGGCTTATTTGTGATCTGTTTTGGACTTGGTCATAAACTTTAAAGTGGCTTTTTTTGAGCCCCTCTTCAACTTTGTTGAAGGGCTCTCCTCTGTTTGAGGACAGCCACTACCACTTGCTTCTTTACCCCTCTTTTAGGCCCTTTTCTTGCATGATAGTTTAGCCTTACTTGTGTTCACTTTCGGGGCTTGATGTAAACTGTAAAATGCCATGTTTTGAGTCCATCTTCAACTTTGTTGAAGGGCTCTTTTCCATTTGGGGCCGGATGCTGTCCCTTGCCTTTATTCTCTCTTTTAGGGCCTTCTCTTGCATGTTGTCTTAGCCTTATTTGTGTTCATTTTTGAGACTTGTTGTAAAGTGAAAAAAGGCTTGTTTTGACATCATATTCATGTTTTATTAAGGTTCCATTTTTTTTTGAGGTCATATGCTATCTTGTATGCTTGGTTGCCTCCCATTTTGAGCCTTATACCTAAGCTATTGTTGCATGTCTTGTTTGGATCTCTAGCCACTGGAATCCAGTGGATTTCCAGTGGCTTTGATGCTGTTTTGAGCCTCCGAATTAGAGGGGGGTGACCCCCTCTCACCTTGACTTGTTTGGTGGCCATTGTGGCTTTCCAAAGTGACCCCATATTGCATGCTTCTTAGTCACATTCTAGGGTCAATTTGTTGATTTTTGGGACTATCATATTTGATTTTCATAGTTTTTTTGATCATGCTTCATGTCTATCTTATATGTGCCTAAGAATCCCTTGTATAGCCCTCTAAAGCAACTCATTATTTTGGCATGCCATGATTGAATATCAGTGGTTATTTGGGCCTATTTTCATATGATTTATTCACTGATTTTTGATGGTTTGGTCAGATTCCATGTGCATCCTATACTTTCCATGTAAACTATGTTTGCCCGTCGAAATTGCATGCTAATTTAAGCCATCTTGCTAGCACTTTTTGGCCATACTCTAAAATGGAAAAATGCATGTTTTGGGACTGTCTTGACTCTGTCTTTACACTTCATGTTCAAATAATGCATGCTTTGTATAGCTATAAGTCATTCCATGTGCCTAATTTTGTGTTTCGGGGTCTCATCTCATGCATCGGGTGCCATATTGCCATGCTTCGGGGCTGTTTAACATCATGTTTCAGTGCTGAAATTTGCTTGTTTGCATATCATGTCCCATGCCTTACCATGTTTTGGTAGAGTGGTATTCGTGCCTTAGGTTCGGTCCTCGGTTTACGTGCATGTGTGCACGCGTCTTGAGTGTCTCATTTTCATCTAATGGCCTCTTATATGAGTGTGGCCGAGGTCCACTTGTGTTGGTGTAAGTCCATTATGCATTGTGTATGCCATTTTATTTCATAGCATTGTGTATGCTAGGTTGTATGTTAGCGCATTGTGTATGTCATGTTACCTCGTGCATCGTGTATGTCATTTCATAGCATTGTGCATTTTAGGGTGTATCTTAGTTGCATTCATGCATGTCATGCATATTGCATTGTGTTTGGGATAGGAGTTAGCCCGAGCAGCGAAATGCGTTCGTACTCCGAGTGACGGAACGTGTCTCAATTCCCAGTCACCGACACTCCGGATTATCCATGATGGAGTCTCAGTCTTGTTTTGTTTATATGTGCATTCATTCCATATTGAGTCATGCAAATTGACTCCTCGGCCATCATGCATCGATATGCGTGATTGGTGGCACGAGGATCGAGGACTACGCTCCTTGAAGAGTAGTCAAGCATACACATGTGAAAATACATTGCCATGCCCCTTTCCTGCTCTCCGTTGCAGCAAATCAAGAATCAGTAGCCTTCCGGAGCTTGGCGCGCTTTTCAAGAACAATTGCAAACAGAGGCTAATCAAGGCGTTGCAGTGAATTTCCATGCAAAGGAAACCCGAACATGCATCATTCACCATCTGGAGCAGAGTTTGAGGTAGTCCCTAGCTTGCATGCTAGTTTATTACTTTCTTAGTTAATTTGTTAATTAATTAGGATTTTGTACTTATTCGGACTTATTTATTTGGGACTGTATATTATTCTTTTGGACCCTCTGCGTGAGGGCAATGTTGTAATAAGTGTGCGTGAGTGTGATGTATGTCTTCTAACCCCACGTCTTTCTTCCCTTTTATTTACCAGCTTATGATGGTTAGATTAGGGCATGTTTCGATTGCATTCATTCATCTGTTTTGCATGCACCGGGCTCGGCGCATCATACTAATTGCATTTGTATTTCAATTCCAAGTTGAACACTTGTTAGCTGTAGCACTCCATATGCCATGTTTAGGATAGCCGAGCCTGCTATAGTTGCATTTTTGCATGTGTTGCATTAGGCATTTCTGTATAATTAGGATCATGCATGGATTTCTAATTAGCTGCTATTTTGGCTTGGAGTACTCGGTAAGTTTTTATGCTTTAGCATCCTTGCATGTGTGTGAGTGACTGCCATGATAGCATGCTTACCATGAGGCTATTTGCTTATAACTGCCTGAATGCCTGTGGGTGAAGGTTGGGTTATTTGGATTGGGACATATCATTAACTGTGAGTTTTAAGCCCACTAGATAGTGGCAAAACCATCTTTTTCTAAGCCCACCCAGAGTGGCAAAATCTGCATTTTAAGCTTACTTGCGAGTAGCAAACCATCTTTCAAAAATAAACATGAAATGTTTTGTTCCAATTCGGTGACCGGTCTATACTTGTATCTTTGTGGGCATCACATAGTAAATCTAGGCTAATAAGGAATAAGAGCATAATGTTTTCAAAACTAGATATCATGGTTAGTAGAGGCCGATCTTTGATCGGGAGGCGAGAGTGCTCACAGTGACCTTCCCAATCGTACCCAAGTTCCCGAGCCAAGGTAACTTTGGTGATGACGAAGACGTGGCCTTAGGCACGAGTCAGGGTTTCCTAAATTTCCCAAAAATAAAATATTTAGGTGGCGACTCTGTATCTGGCAAAGGAGTCCATGTTTGGCACTTCTTTTCAAAAAATCTGTTTTCTCAAAACGATTTGCCGGATTTGGATTCTTTGGTTCAGATTAAGAACCGTGACAATCAGAGTCCTGAACTGTAGTGAGCCCAAAGCGAACGGAACGGGGGGCTCATACCCTCCCGGGGTGTTCGGGGACGTCTACACTAGCTCTCTCTCTCTCTCTCTCTCTCTCTCTCTCACACACACACACACACACACACACACACACACATTCTTTTCATTAATAAAACCATTCCTTTCTCCAAGTTCTAAAAATTAGGCTTTCTCTAACTTCTTTACTCACTTTCTCCAAATTCTATGGCTTTCCCTAAATCCTAAGAAAGATAATGGTTTATGGTTCCCATATCACCATGCAAACAACCACGAAATTTTTTTTTTATAACCATAATTATTGAACATCCATAACATTTTTATTCTTAATAAGGTCTTTGTTAGTGATAGAATTAGGTTAATTTAAAACTAATTTTTTTGTACTATTATATATTTTAGGTAGATTCTGAATACAATTAATTAATTTATTTATTTATTTTCTTTTAAGAATAATTTAAATATAGGTTTTCACAAACTTGGCAATGGAGGGTCTTGGGGGAGGGAGCAAGAGTGAAGAAGAAGTGATCTAGAGTTTCTAGCGGTCAGACTTCTACAAACATGAGATGGCCAGGATTCAGGACGGGGTGGAAGATGTTCAAAGGCAAAGCGAAGAGTTTGTTCCCAGACTTGGACTTCAACCTTTTAGAATAGATGAAGGCAGCGTAGCCCAAACGCCCTTAGATGAAGGCGTGAAGGAAGAAGACCTCGTCTCCAGTGAAGAGGAATGATTGGAGTGAACAAAATTTGTGATTAGAGTTTTGGTTGTTTTGCTTTTTGTTGTTGGTTTTTTTTTTTTTTTTTTTTTTGTAATAAACTTTTGTATAAGTTTGTAAATAAATAAAATTATGAGTTGTGTTTGTCACACTGTTGTCTTTATTTTTGTAAGTCTAAAATGAATGAGAATGGTTATTCAAATGAGGCTTGACTTGTAAAAGTTGATAAGTAAGGAAATAATCTGACTTGTAAAGGAACCACGATGCAAAGCGGGGTTTAAAATGTAAGAATGTCAAAAATGTAAAGTTTTCAAATCATGACCCAGTAAGAGTCCCAAAAATGAAGTTTTAAACCACGTTGTAAGGTTGTTGATAAATGAAAGGCTGGGTTGGAAGGTGAGACTTAAAAAATGTGAAGGGTGTTAAGAGGCATAAAAACACGGACCTGGAATTTAACTAAGTATGACAGCTATACCACAATCATGAAGTTGCAAGAATGACCTTGGCCGAGCTCTTTATTCATGCTCGATGCAGGTGAGCCATGATTAACTCGGTCGGGATGTCTCTTCAAGTAACTCGGCCTAAATGAGCTCTTCATCTGATCTGGTGAGGTTTGTCATGCTCATTCGGCTAAGGCTTTAAAGACTTCGGTCTGGTGAGCTCTTCATGCTCGATCTGGTGAGGCTTTTCATCTTAATCTGGTGAGGCTTTAAGTGGTTGATCTAGTGAGGCTTTTCATGCTCGATCTGGCGGAGGCTTTAAGTGACTCGGTTTCTCTCTTCAAGTAACTTCGGCTGGTGAGCTCTTCATCTCGATCTGGCTGAGGCTTTGCATGCTCAGTCTGGCTGAGGCTTTTCGTGCTCAGTCTGGCTGAGGCTTTTCGTGACTTAGTCTGGCTGAGCTCTTCATGCTCAGTCTTACTGAGGCTGCAGTTAAAGTGTTATTGAAATACCATACAGATAATTGAGATATAAGCTTGTTGTCATTAAAATGTAGTCGATTTGACCAGAGATTTACACCGTATGAGAAGAAAATAAGAACATTCAAGTGCGTAGATTGTCAAAAAGGAAATACATAAAAAGATTGATATAAAAATTCAACTTTTATTGAAAATAGCGCTTCAAGTGCTCGGCGTTCCATGGATGGGGGAGGTCTTGGCCCTCCATGTCCTAAAGTCGGTAAGTACCCGGACGAGGTCTGGCTTTAACAACGTAAGGTCCTTCCCACTTGGCTGCCAGTTTGCCCTCAGCCGGATTTTTGGTGGCGAGGGTTACTTCGCGCAAAACAAGGTCCCCCACAGCGAACTCCCTCGGTCGGACTTTGCGGTTGTAGTGTGTTCTCATTTTTCTGTTGGTATGAGGCCCGTCTGACAGCAGTGGTTTCTCGGAGCTCTTCGATTAGGTCTAGGTCTGCCCGACGCAGCTCCTCAGTTAGTTCTGGATTCGGATATAGAATTCTTGGGGTAGGCAGACCGATTTCCACTAGGATGACCGCCTCAGCGCCGTATGTTAAACGGAAAGGGATCTCCCCAGTGGGGGTTCGAGCGGTAGTGCGGTAGGCCCAAAGTAAATTCGGTAATTCCTCAGCCCAGAGTCCCTTAGCAGCTTCCAGCTTAGTTTTGATAATCTCGAGAAGAGAACAGTTGGTGACCTCAACTTGGCCAATGGCTTGGGGAAGAGAAACATGGCTGGATTTGGAGTTCTGCACAGAATTTCCTGAACTTGGCATTGTCGAATTGTTTGCCGTTGTCAGAGACGATGGCTTGAGAGATGCCAAATCTGCATACGATCGACTGCCAGATGAATCTGGTTGTGTTCCGCTCGGTAATTGTGGCAAGGGGTTCTGCCTCCACCCATTTGGTGAAGTAATCAATGGCGACAATGGCGAATTTGGTTTGGCCTCGGCCAGTGGGCAATGAGCCAACTAGGTCGATCCCCCATTTGGCGAATGGGTAGGGACTGCAAAGTGTGATCAATTCTGTAGGTGGAGCATGGGGGATGTTGGCAAAACGCTGGTACTTATCACATTTGAGCACGAAGTCTGTCGCATCTTGATTGAAAGTAGGCCAGAAATAACTAGTGCGAAGTATTTTGTGGGCTAGGGACCTGCCAACCGAATGATTGCCACATACACCCTCATGGACTTCTCTCATCACGTAGGTCGCTTGAGCAAGATTGAGGCATCTCAGGTATGGGCGTGAAAAGCCACGTTTGTACAAGAGACCACTGACAAGAATGTAATTGGACGACCGGGCCCTAACTTTGGCGGCCTGCTGTTTGTCATCTGGCAGTTTTCTCGTTATCAAAAATAGAAAGATGTCGAACGCCCATGGGATAGGTTCATTTTGGAGGAAATGGACTTCTTGTTGGTTGGGGGAAATGGCAAGGTAGGTTAGGTACTCGAGACGGACACCGTGGCTGAGGTCTGACTGGTCTGCAGAAGCTAATTGAGCCATCTCATCTACCTTGGAGTTTTCCACCCGAGGAATGTGCTTGATGTGGAAAGTATTGAAGAGGCAAGCAAGGGGGAGTGCAATATCCCTGTAAGCCCGCATTGTGTCTTCCTTGGCATCGAATTCCTCTGTAATTTGTCTGACAATAAGCTGGGAATCGCTGAACACCCGGATATGGCTAACACCAATGTCTTTGGCTGGGCGGAGACCGGTTATCAATGCCTCATATTCAGCCTCATTATTGCTTGCATCTAACAAGAATCAGAGAGCACACTTGAAATAACCACCCTCGGGGGCGGTGAAGATGAGACCGGCCCCACTGCCTTCTTTGCGGGATGATCTGTCAACGTTGAGGCTCCAAGAATGGGGGTCTTCTGCCTCAGTCAGGGGTTGAGGAGGTAGTGGGGCCGTGGTCGGAATGGGATTAGTGAATTCCAGGATAAAATCGGCGACAGCCTAGTCTTTGATCATCATTTGAGGTCTGTAGGAGATATCAATGGTGAGCTCGTGACCATTGCATAAGTCGGCCGGACAACTCGGTTGTTGCATGATTTTCTTCAGCGGTTGGTCGATGAGGGCGACAATGGAGTGGGCACGAAGTAAGGTCGAGTCGTCTTGAAGCTATGACCAAGGCTAAGGCCATTTTTCAAGCAATGGGTAGTTCTATTCGCTCCCCGAGAGCTGGTGATGTAGTAGACCGGTCGTTGGGCTGAAGGTGTCTTCTCGATGAGTCTTGCACTAAGCTGCGGTGTTTGACACGACCAAATAGAAAAGAGGAGTTCGTGATTGCTTGAGAAAGTAAGGGGGGTTGGCCATGCACTGTTTCAACTGCTAAAAGGCCTTTTCAGATTCTGTCATCCACTCAAAAGTTTGCCGAAGAACTTTGAAGAAGGGGCACTTATGCATTACGGAAATGAAGCGGTTGAGGGTGGCAACTTCGATTGAAGCTTGAACCTCCTTAACGTTACGGTGATGGATTTCAATTAAGGCCTTGATCTTTTAGGGGTTGGCTTCGATGCCCCGCTGACTGACCATAAACCTCAAGAACTTCCCAGATCCTACGCCGAAGGCGCATTTCTCCGGATTGAGCTTCATTTGGTACTTCTGTAGGGTGCCGAAGGTCTCTCGCAGGTCGGCCATATGATCAGTGGAGAGTTTGCTCTTGACCAGCATGTCGTCAACATATACCTCCATGTTCCGGCCTATCTGATGATGAAAGACAACATTGACCAACCGTTGGTAAGTGGCTCCAGTATTTTTCAACCCAAATGGCATCACACGGTAATGGTAGGTTCCCCGGTCGGTGATGAAAGAGGTGTGTTCCTGGTCAGACAGGTGCATTAGAATTTGGTTGTATCCCGAGAAGGCATCCATGAAACTGAGCATTTGATGGCCGGCCGTGGCGTCAACCAGTAGATCTATGCAAGGAAGAGGATAGCTGTCATTGGGGCAAGCTCTATTGAGGTCGGAGTAGTTGACATAAAATCGTCATTTACCATTGTTTTTACAAACTAGAACCACATTCGATAGCCATCTGTGGTAGTCCAGATTTGTGATAAACTGTGCCTCAAGGAGCTTATCTACTTCAAAAGCAATAAGGTTATTGCGCTCCGGGTGAAAGATCGTTGTTTGGCGGATAGGTGAAATGGGGCTCAATGCTAAGACGATGGGTGATGAAGGAGGGTCAATACCGGGCATGTCGAGTGGGTCCAAGCAAATACGTCGTTGTGCTCAATCAGGAGGGTGATGAGGTCGGCCTTGGCCTGGGAGGATAGTTGGCTGCCGATCTTGGCAATTTTTGCCGGGTTGGTGTGGTCGATGGAGACCTCGATAAGCTCTTCTACTGGTTCACCTCTGACCAGCTCATCCTCGTCCCTGACGTCGAGTCCTTCAATGATCATAGCCTCCTTAAGCTTGACTTCTTTAAGTGAGGCGGCATAACATTCTCTAGCCATAGTCTGCTCTTCTCTGACTGTGCCGACCCCAAGATCGATGGGGAACTTGACGGCAAGATGGAAGGTGGAGGTGATAGCTTGGAAAGCGTTTAGGGCTGTGCGGCCAAGAATGATGTTGTAAGTAGAGGCGTCGGCGGCGAGGAAGGTGGCGGCTTTGTGGTGCACTGGGGTATTCTCCGATTGTGATGGGAAGATCGATGGAGCCGATGGAGGTCACCCGATCACCAGTAAAACCGACCAATGGGGTTTGCAGAGAGGACAGACTTTCTTCCCCGATCTTGAGCTGGCGGAAGCAATTTAAGAAAATGATGTCGGAGGAACTGCCATTGTTGACGAGAACCCGTCTGACTTTGTAGTTGGAGATGAGGGTAAAAATGACGAGAGGGTCGTCATGAAGGTAACGGATGCCTGTGTAGTCGGCGTCCGTAAAGGTGATAGGCTCCGTCCATTGCTTGAAATTTTGTTTGGAGGGTCGGTCCAATGTGGCAACTTCTTTGTCTGAGCCTTGCCTTATTTTCCTGAGTTCTGCCCGTTGAGCCGAGCGGGATGGTCCTCCACAAGCAAGCCCGCCGAAAATAACTCTGATTTCTCCAACAGGCGAGGTGGGATTACCTTGTGCCCGAGGTTGTTGTGGAGGGCGATCATGGCCTTGGTTAGGTTAGGCTGGTTGTCGGGGAGGGGTGCGCCGACAGTTGTTTCTATTGGGTTCAGTCCTTTGCCTCTGTTGGGGGCGAGTGTCCGTGAACCGGCTAAGATGTCCCTGACGTATCAAGCCCTCGACCTGATCTTTGAGGTTAACACACTCCTCGGTATTATGGCCGTGGTCCTAGTGAAAGCGGCAATATTTGGACTGGTCTCGCCGATTGGAAGGAGACTGGGATGGTTGGGCCATTTTAAGGGGTAGTCTCGTTGGATCTGATTGAGGACTTGTTCCATGGGGGAATTGAGGGGTGTCTTGCTCGAATCGACCAAGGCTCGGTTGGTGCCGACCAGCGATGCAGGTTGCCAAACCGGTCGGCTCGGGGTGGTCGGTCGTTATACCGAGGTGTTTGGTTATTGTACTGGGTGTTTATGGTTTCTAAGTCTTTTCTCTTCTCTCTGGGGGTCGGGTTTTTAGCTATTGGGCCTTGTCGGGCGGCTAGGAAATCTTCGGCATTCATGTGTTTTTGGGCTTTGGAGAGTAGGGTTGCCATGGAGGTCGGGGGGTTTTTTGAGAGGAAGAAAAGGAAATCAGATGACCGTAGACTGGCCATGAAAGCCGTAAGGATGACCTTGTCATCGTTTTTCGCTACTTGCAAGGCTTCGGTGTTGAAGCGGGTAACAAAACTGCGCAGCGACTCCCCCTCGATCTAACGGATATTGAGGAGCTGGGTTGGTGGACGTCGCTGGCGCTGGGCTCCAATGAAATGGCTAATAAAGGAGTCACTGAGGTGCTGGAAAATGGAGATAGAGTCTGTTGGCAGTCGACTAAACCAAAGTCGAGCTGACCCCTTGAGTGTTACGGGAAAAGCCCGACACATGATTTCGTCAGGAAATGCATGGAGGATCATGAGGGTTCTGTAGGTCTCCAAGTGATCGACTGGGTCTGTTGTAAAGTCGAAAGAGTCGATGGTTGGTATTTTAAACTTGGAGGGTAGAGGTTTGTCCCGGATGGAGGCAACGAACGGTGATTTGGCCGTGGTTGATGGTTTGTGTTGTATGTTCTGCATGACTCCTTGGAGCTAGAGCTTCATGGCTCGGAGTTTTGCATCCCAAAGAGGAATGTTGTCACCACCGGAGGGCAGCGAGGGCTGGACGCTATTGGCCTCTCCTTCGGGGGTGGGTACCGGGACCGATGGGTGTGCGGCCCAGAGGGGCAGGTTTATATCTGGGAGGGGAGCTCGCAAGCCTTCCAAGTTAGGTGGGTTAGGCTGCAGGATAGTATGGCTCGGGGCTCGTTCTTGGTTAGGTGGCATATCTGAAGGTGGTGGAGGCATATGAAGATTTCTTTGGAGTAGAGCATTAATCAGGACTTGGTTTTGCTCGGCCAAGCAGTTAATGCTGTTGGTGAGCTCGATGAAATACTGTGGTAGGTTATGTGGATTGGGAGGGTCGGCTTGATAATCGGGAACATTGGGGTAGGAAGCCATAGATCTAGTTGTGACCATCCACTTTCACAGGTGGTAGGAGGGGGTTATTAGGAAAGGGTCTCCGGCGACAATAAGCACAACTAGCGCGGAACAAAAACCTTTCTCACAGACGGCGCCAACTTATGATACAGTTTGTTCCAGGTGGAACGGGTCAGACTGATCCACGCTCCTCAAGCCTGTGCCCGAACGTCCAAGCCTACGGAGGAACCTATACAAGAGTTCAACGGGAAACGGGGAGTCCCCCAGCGAACCTTCGGACAAACAAGTTAGAAAGAGAGGTGGTATGTAGAGATGGATTAGAGATAGAAAACTTAACCTTTTCCTTGTCTTCGACATCTGCTTATATCCTCTGGTAATCATTTCGTTGTCCCTTCCGACCTGTCACCTTAGCCAAAAGTCTATGCTCTAGCTTACCTTGTTCGTGGTGAAGGCGTTCTGTCCTGACGGAGAGGGATTATCGTAATAAATGCTGTAAGGGGCTTCATTAATGGTGATGTGCAGTGGCAATAACTTTGCAGATCTTTATTTACTTATGTAGCTTGCCCTTCTCTTCACATGTGTCTTGATGTCATTGGTTCTTATTACTATGTGGGGCTTCAGCAGTGCTGGGCCTTAGTATTTGAGTTGTGTATTAGGTCCTAAATGATATGCTATAATCTTTATGGGCTTACCCATGTCAATAAATAAATTTTTATTTGTTTATTTTTCTTGCCATTAGAATCTTTAAGAAATTTAAATCACTCTGTTTGGTTAATAATTTTTAAAAATGTTTTTTTTGAATTTTACTATGTTTTAATCTTTAATGAACTTTTAAAATTTTTAAATCCACCCCTATTAACATCCAAATCCATCTCAATACGAGGCTGCGACTTACAGATAAATTGTATTTCATACCTATCAAAATAAAGGAATTGCGGTGACTACTATTCCCGCACAATAGCCACGGTTGTTTGATTGATGGGTCTGATTTCAAAGTGTATTTTGATAATTTAAATTATTTTTTTTAAAAATATATTGAGTAAAATATATTTATAAAAAATTAAATTGATTATATATCGATACCCTTTTTATCAAATTGTATTTGTATCTAAAAATATAAATGATAATTGTAATTTGAAATATAAAACTGTACACAAATATAATTTGATAAAAATGTTATTGATATTGATCAACCTAAGTAGTATTGGAATTAATTATAATTGATTTAGACAGTGTAATCGTTAAATTTATTTTATGTAATGTTTGATTTATTGAAATAAATGTGGAAGGAACATTCCTTCAGCTTTTTAAGGAATGACCATAAACTTACAATAATTGATAATTTTATTTAAATATTTTTCTTTATTATTTTAGTAAGCCAAATGTGAAAATAAATTTTCTAATAAAATTATTATTTTGATTCATCTTTATTCTAATGAATTAAATATTACCTTAATATTTTTTTTTAATATCTAGAATCTAACATAAATATTTTCGCCACTTGTCAGTTTGTTTGGTGTTTTTTTTTTTTTTTTTGAACTTTTGGAAGCAATTATGAAGATTTAGGATGTGTTTACCAATTGGCTAATATAGACCACAAATTTTTTTTAAAAAAAAATCACTAAAAAAAATCAAAGTTAAAAAGTAAAAAAAAAAAAAATTAAGAAGTCATACAAAAAAAGAAAAGAAAAAAATCATAGATGAATTTTCATTCTCTACTTTTACATATATTATCAAAAAACAAAACGAAAATCGTCAGGTTTTGTTTGGCGTGTGAGGTTAGAGCTAAAATAGTTGTAAAAAGATAAAATAAGTTAAAAAATTAATAAAATAAAATATCACATTTAAATCATAATTATTTTACTTTTTCTCTCACAAAAGTTAAAAAAATCCATCTCAAACGAGATTTTTTTAACCTATACTAGCCAAAAAAGTCAACTCACTTCTCAAATGAAGGCTCATTATAAAAAAATAAAAATAAAAAATTAATTTTTTCATCTCATTTTAACCAAAAAAATTAATTCCCAAACCAACCCTTAATTTATAACGTGAAAAACAAACTCCATTAAGTAAACTAATTAAAATTTTGTAACTTTTGTAAGAAAAATGCTTGGGAGCACTAATTAGTGCTCCCACTAATTAGGTGGCAGTGGGTCCCGCCAGTAATGATGTGATGTTTTGGTCTTTGAATTGTATTTTTTTTTTTTTTTTACTTTTTTAATGCATTAGTGCTATTAGTGGTGGTGTTTTTAGTGGGATGAATCATTGTTGTTGTTTTTTTTTTTTTACTTTTTTAATACATTAGTGATATTAGTGGTGGTGTTTTTAGTAGGATGAATCATTGTTGCTTTTATAATCATATAGTTCGACTCCTTATTCACAATATCATAAGAATTTTATTGTCAAATTTTGAGGGCACCATCTCTGCATTCTCCACTGATTACAAACATCATAATTAAGGGTATAACATACACACTGTAAAAAGGGTGTGTATTATACAATTTTCCAATATATATAAATTATATAAGAATATATAAAATGTGCATTAAAATTTCAAATTTTTTGAATTTTTTTTATTATTAACGAATGACTAATGAACAGGATCCATAAATATAAAGGTTTGATTTCTCTTAAATTGGTTATCTCAACTTGAGAAAATGTGTGAATTTGATATGTTAATTTTGAAATCAATTTCGATGATTCAAAGTGTCTAATTTTTACGACTCATTAAGTAAAATATTCATGTAGAACATAAGATGAATAGACATCAGTAGTTATATATTTAATCAAAATTGTTTTACAAAAAATGAACGGCTATTCTTCAAAATTTATATTTCTCATTCATTTTTTTAAAACAAATATGATTTAAAAATATAAATATTGATGTCCAATTATCTCGATGTTTTGCATGAATATTCTACTCAATGAGTCTTAAATGGAGAACGGTCTGAATCACTAAAATCCATCCTAAAATGAGCCTATTAAGTCTAAATACACTCTCAAATTGAGATGATAACTTCAAAAAAATCAAACCCTAAATATAATATGTACAATTATGATTCATTGTAATTAATGTAGATTTATTCTATTAACAATAATATTATATTGTCAACATGTAAATATAAAATTTTGGATATTACGTGATGCAATTATTATACAATAATACTAGGATCACAGAAACCAATGTAAGAGGATTATATTTCATTCTGTATTTAGTTTATGTGTAAATAGAGTTACTCATTACTATATCATATAAAAGTGATGTTATAAACGAGTCAAACAATAAATTATTTAAGTTTAGTTTTATAATTTAATAGATTTTAAAATATGTTTAAACTTTACATGTTTACATAGAAAATTAATCTCAAATAAATTTTTAACGAATTGAATACGTGTCAAACTTAAGTAACTTAATTTTTTATTTTTTTTTTAATAATGTATAATATGTAGGTTGTATAACATCAAGGTAATTTACAATTTTTCCAATTGACAAGTTTTGTATTTGTACACAGCAAAAAAGATAAGCCCCCGAACAGCCCAGTAGGCTTAGTAATCGAGTTGGTTCCATTTCGATTTCAATTTTGGGGAAATTATCCATAGGTCCCATGTGAAACATGTGATCTTCATTTAATCCCAAAACTTTTTCACTGCACCCAAAAGTCCTTTCCCCTCTCTCTCTCTGTTTTTTGCTTCCCTTCCTCTCTCGTTTTTTTTTCTGGTTTTTTGCTTCCCTCTTTACGACCTTCCGATCTGAACATCTATGCCGATCTGAACCTCTGTGGCACCACCGTCGCCACTTTCTCCACCACGTAAATCGATTATTGACGCCGAAGATCTTATCAGAGTGACCAGATTTGGTACGATGCAGAACTGAAGAACAAGAAGACGATGAAGAACAAGAACAAGAAGACGCTTATCCTCAGATCTGTGCTTAGATTGAACAGATTTGTGTATATATCTTTGTCAATTTCTCTCTCTTTCTCTCTCTATTTACAGATTTTTTTTGGGATAGTTGTTGATCTATGGTTGTTGTTGTTGATGATGAAATAGATCTATAATATCATTGAAACAGATCTGTAATGACTCAGATTTGTACAGCTATCACAGATTTGTAATGAGAAAATTTTGAATTCGAACAAGTAATTTTCGAGTTTTAGTTACTGGTGAAAACGTAAAATTTTGCGCTTTGAATTTTTTTTTTGTCTTTGGAATGAATCATGGTTTAAAATTGTAAAATTTTGCAGTTTTATAACATGCTTTAAAACTGTAAAATTTTACAGTTTCATAACATGTTTTAAACATTCCGACGACTTTCCGGCGATGTTGAACATTCCGACGAGTCTCCGGCGACCGTTTGACGGAAGTCCGACGATAGTAAGATGTGAACAGTGTCTGTAAATTAAAAAAAAAAAAAAAGGATTTTTTGGTAACAATTAAAAATGTGTTGGACTAATTGGTGCAAGTATTTTGTTTTGGGATTAGCTGGATCTTGAACTTAGTACATGAGACTTATCAGTAAGTTCCCCTTCAATTTTTTATTCGGGCCTAGCAGTAGTCAAATGGGCTCCGTAACTTTTTTTTTGGGGGGCTCCGTAACTTGAAATGGCAATTTAGTTTTGATTAAGGTTAGACATCGGTCCGTTAGCCCGTTCAGTCTATCTGGCCTATTCCTATTTTTTATAGATTTGGGGTGATTATTTTAATCCATAAGACCGGGTTGAGCTATCTTTTTCAACCCAATATATTAATAGGTTGAGTTTGAAATTTATACTTTTAACCCAGCTTGACCCGATTTGCAATTAAATTAATTAATTATAATATATTAAAATTACTTGAGATCTAGATTTTATTTTTATTGATTTTTATTAAAATTTGCATTTGTAGTAATGTGTGATTTGTTAGGGAAAATCTATAATTTCCCACAAGTAAATCAATCAATGGGAATAAAAACTAGTGCGGAAAAATTAAATCAGAAGCAACACAAGAATTTTTACGTGGTTCCCTCAATGTGAGGTACGTCCACGGGATCGAAATTCGATTCCACTATCAACCAAATAAGTTCCAAATGATTACAAACGATACAGTAATGGTCTCACAAAACCACCCTTAGGTGAATTCCAAATAATCACAAATAAACAAGAGGAAAGACCTCACCAAATAGATGAACAAAAATCTTCAGAACCAGAGTTGTAGAAGATCCAAAATAACGAACTAAATCAACACTGAAAATGAAGCAAAGAACCATCCAAATTAATTCCACTATTCACATACCCAAATAATTGATTTCACCAAAGTGGAGTATGTGTAGCAGTCGTTCTCTTCAACTCGGGATGAGCAAAAACAAACCCTAAAATATTGTGAATCTAGGGTTTATTATCAAACCTTAGTTGTTTCCCAAATTGAACTGGGTCTCCACAAATTAAATATAATATATAAAAATATATTATAATTAATACTAAACCAAATTAAACTCTTTTTTCAAAACTAATTGGGTCCCACACTCCAATAAGGAGGTATACCTAACAATTCTCCCCATACCGACTTAGATGGAGATATCAACCATACCCGCCAAAGTTCGACACTTCAAATGTTTATCCCTCGACAAAGTTTTAGTCAACATATCCGAAATATTATCATCCGTGTAAACTTTTTCGAGTTGCAACAATTTCGATTCTAACACATCACGAATCCAATGGTATCTCACATCAATGTGTTTCGATTTCGAATGGAAGGTAGAATTTTTACTCAAGTGAATAGCACTTTGACTATCACAATAAAGCACATACTTTTCTTGCTTCAAACCCAATTCTTGCAAAAATTTCTTCAACCATAACTCTTCTTTGCAAGCTTCTATAATGGCAATAAATTCAGCTTCGGTAGTTGAGAGAGCAACACATTTTTGTAATTTAGATTGTCATGCCACAGCTCCCCCTGCAAATGTCATCAAATACCCCGAAGTAGATTTCCTAGAATCAATATCACCGGCCATGTCAGAATCTGTGAACCCATCAAGTATCGGCTTACCATCCCCAAAACACAAACATACCTTCGAAGTCCCTCGAAGATACCTTAGAATCCATTTTACCGCTGCCCAATGTTCTTTACCTGGATTAGAGAGAAAACGACTCACCACACTAACGGCGTGAGCAATATTTGGCCTTGTACAAACCATGGCGTACATCAAAGAATCAACTGCTGAAGCATAAGGAACTTTCAACATCTCTTCTTTGTCTTTCTCGCTTGTAGGACATTAATTCGAACTAAGTTTGAAGTGACCCGCAAGTAGACAACCAACTGGCTTTACTTTATTCATGTTGAACCTCTCAAGAACTTTCTCAATGTAGCTTTCTTGAGGCAACCAAATTAGCCCCTCTTTGCGATCACGAACAATTTTCATACCAAGTATTTTCTTTGCTGGTCCCAAATCTTTCATAGCAGAAGACTTGCTTAACTCCAATTTTAACCTGTTTATCATGGTAGAATCTTGACCCACAATTAACATGTCATCAACATAAAGCAAAAGAATAATAAATTTGCCATCCGAGAAATTTTTCACAAACACACAATGGTCCGAAGTGGTTTTAAAAAAACCATTATATATCATGAAAGAGTCAAATTTTTTGTACCATTGCCGCGGGACTTGCTTGAGGCCACACAAACTTTTCTTCAATTTGCAAACAAATTTCTTTTTCCCTTTCTCCACAAAACCTTCTGGTTGCTCCATGTAAATTTCTTCGTCAAGATTACCGTGAAGAAATGCGGTCTTCACATCAAGTTGTTCAACTTCAAGGTTCATACTTGCAGCCATGCCAAGTAAACCCGAATAAAAGACATCTTCATAACTGGCGAGAAAATCTCGTCAAAGTCAATACCTTTCTTTTGCCCAAAGCTTTTCACAGCAAGACGTGCCTTGTACCTCAGATTTTTGCCATCATTCTTCAATTTGAAAACCCACTTGTCTTTCAAAATTTTCCTCCCTTTAGGCAACTTCACTAAATCATAAGTCTGGTTTTCAAGCAAGGAATTCATCTCCTCGTCCATGGCCTTTTTCCAATCACATTTCTTGTAGATTTCCTCAACCTAAGTTGTGGTGGCGGTTCTTGAGTTGGATGCTCTTCCTCAATTTCTAGCTCAACTTCATTAAGATTAACATCATCCTCTACATCTTCAATAGGTGGTTGCACATCTCCCCCATTTTCATCATCCATCGAAGATGAAGGAGATGGATCCATGTCAATGAGATCACTAGTTTTTGGCTCCGGTTGATCACCTTTGCCAAAGTCTTCAATTGTTTGGTCTTCAAGAAACACAACATCACGGCTTCGAATGATTTTCTTGTCGACCGGATCTCACAATCTATACCCAAATTCTTCACGCCCATAGCCAAGAAAAATACATTGTCTTGACTTAATATCAAGCTTGGACCTCTCATCTTTTGAAATGTGAACAAAAGTTCGGCAACCAAACACTCTCAAGTGCTCATAAGACACATCTTTACCAGTCCAAACTCTTTCAGGAACATCACCATTCAAAGAATAGCAAGGAGACAAATTGATCACGTCAACCGCTGTACTCATTGCCTCACCCCAAAAGGATCTTGGCAATTTAGCTTGTGAAAGCAAACACCTTGTTCTTTCCACAATGGTACGATTCATCCTCTCCGCAACGCCATTTTGTTAAGGAGTCTTCTTAACTGTCTTTTGGTGCCGAATACCTTAGCTGCGACAATACTTATCAAATGGCCTAATGTATTCACCACCATTGTCTGTTCGGATGCACTTCAATTTTTGCCATGTTTCTCTTTCAACCATGGCTTGAAAACGCTTAAATACTTCTAGAACTTGATATTTAGTTTTTAGTAGAAAAGCCCAAACTTTCCTTGAATAATCATTAATGAAAGTAACAAAATAAAGTGCACCACTATGTGTTCTAACTTTCAAAGGACCACAAACATCCGAATGAATCAACTCCAACACATTTTCTTTTCTAGAAGCAACATTTTTATGAAAAGAAACTCTATGTTGTTTACCCGCCAAACAATGAACACAAGTTTTGAGATGTGTACCTTTCAAACCGGGTAGAAGCTCTTTCTTAAACAAAACTTGTAGCCCCTTTTCACTCATATGGCCAAGCCGCTTGTGCCACAATTCGGTAGAAGTATCATCTTCAAGTGCATTGACAACACCTTTACAAATTTTTCCTTGCATCGAATAAAGTGTATGAGTCTTCTTGCACTTAGCCACCACCAAAGAATCCTTTGTGAGCTTCCATATTCCATCATCAAATTTGTTGTTGAAGCCTTCATCATCTAGCTTCCCAGTAGAGATCAAATTGAGGCGAATGTTGGGAACACGCCTCACATCTTTAAGTAACAACTTGAAGCCCAAATTTGTTTCCAAGCAAACATCACCCATACCAATTATCTTAGACAAACCTTCATTACCCATTCGAACAGAACCATAATCTCCTTCAGTGTAGGTAGTGAAGAAATCAACTCGAGACGTCACATGAAAAGAAGCACCGGAATCAATCACCCAATTGCTCTCTTGGCCCACAAAATTGATACAATCATCTTCACAAACGATCATGAGATCATCGGTAGTAACTGCTGTTGTGTCTTCTTGCTTCTTATCCATACTTTTGTCACGCCTTTTCTCCTTGTTGAGTTTTCGGCATTCTTGCTTCATGTGCCTTTTCTCATGGCAATAATAGCACTCAATGTCTTTCTTTGAAAAAGAACCATCTTTTGATTTGTCACGGCTTTGATCACGACCATGAGGAGTCTTACTCCCCCCCCCCCCCTTATTTTGCTTCGGCCTCTCACAACAAATGCTTCCGAATGAGAGGAACCCGTTGATTTTCTTCTAGTTTCTTCATTCAACAAGCTATGAGTGACTTGGCCCATTGTGACAATTCTATCAGGTGTTGAATTACTAACCGTCACAACCAAAGTCACAAATAAATAAGAGGAAATACCTCACCTAATAGATGGACAAAAATCTTCAGAACCACAGTTGTAGAAGATCCAAAATAACGAACCAAATCAACATCGAAAACGAAGCAAAGAACCACCCAAATTAATTCTACTGTTCACACACCCAAATAATTGATTTCACCAAAGTGGAGTATGTGTAGCAGCCGTTCTCTTCACCTCGGGATGAGTAAAAACAAACTCTAAAATATTGTGAATCTAGGGTTTATTATCAAACCTTAGTTGTTTCTCAAATTGGGTTGGATCTCCACAAATTAAATATAATATATAAAAATATATTATAATTAATATTAAATCAAATTAAACTCTTTTTTCAAAATCAATTGGGTCCCACACTCCAATAAGGAGGTATACCCAACATGATTAGATATATTTAAGAAAATTTTCAATTTATATACAAAATCGTTCAATTTATAATTATGTTAGTATATTTATTTAAGAAATATAATGTGTGATTGAATTTAATTATGAAATATTTTTAACATATAATTCAATGGTTAGATTTGGAATTTGTAATTACTGTTGGACCGGCCTTGAATAGATATAGAAGTCCGATGTTACCACCAAACCAAACTTAAACAAATAAAAAATCTCTTATTATATAATATCGGCGAGCTGACGAATGTCCACGCCTAATTTTGATTCTTCAATTTAATCAAAATTTAGAAGAAAGGTACAGATTATAAATAGTTAGTACAGATTATAAATAGTTTTAACTATTTTGTAAATAGTTGAAAAAGTAAGTCGTAGTTAAATTGGTCAAAAGTAGAATTAATATGAAAAATTCACAAGGAATATAGCAAAAAAAAAAAAAAAAAAGAAACTGATAGTTGTACTAGAGTGGAAGGCACACATATTGTGCCAAATTGATATATATATATATATATATAAATGAAAAAAAAAATTATATGAAAATGGAAAAAAAAAAAAAATAGTTGTAACTGTTTTGTATGTGGAGAGTTACTTCTTCTTTTTTTTTTTTTTTTTTTTTTAATATTAAAACTAAAATGAATGATAAAAATACTTGTGTAATTGATATATATAAATAATTATTTATTTATTTGTGTAATTTAAAGTAAATCCTTTGCTCACTGATGATTTTTATAGAAGGGGGAACCTATATATACAATCAAAATTTTTACCGCCACCAAATAAATGCAATAATTCATGCACAACATCAATAAGTGACGACAATGATAAAGTAATTATCTTTCAATAGTTTACAATTAAATTTTATAAAAAAATAACATATGCTGATATACATTCACAAGTCTAACCATTAATCTATAGAATATGTTATATAATAAAGAAATATGATGAAAGTTAAAACAAATAAGAAATGTCCGAAAGGCTTGCAACTTTCCAAGACAGTGCTTGATTACAACACAAGTGGAATTTAAGTCTAATACAGTTAAAGGCCCTTGACCTGTACAAAACATATTCAAAAATCAACAAAATGGAGCTCTTGCTCCAAGTCCTCCCAAGCTATTGCCTTGGCGGAGGCATGTCATCTGCACCTGAAATGTTTTTCCTACGTATGGTGAGCCAAAACCCAACAAAAAATAATCCAACGCAATATATGAATCTTAACAAAGTTATAAGGTGAATGCATATACAATACTCGTACCAAGACATTTTATATCTTTTTTCAAAACTATGCAGTGCCAGACTAATATCATAATTTATAAATCATTTCCTTTACAATAGAAAATATGACAGTGAATCATACTCTGGGAACCTTAAAACAAATATAATCTTTCACAAAAATTTCGTCCGTGGGAAATCGCAAACCAGCACCCATGTTAACGTAGGTTATACAAGCACTACTGTTTCCATTTCACGAAAATTTCGTCTGTGTGATAGGCACCCATGTATACGTGCGGTTTTAGGACTTTCATCATGGACACTCAGGCCAACTTATTTCAACGAGACAATACATACTTCCCAAATTCACCCCATTTTCTTGAAACAGTAAACATTTCTAATATAAAAGTGTGAGGTAATGCTCAATGCAATTGAATGAGAAAATAGTTTCATATTTTAGCCAAAAAGTTAAAAAGTTACTAAAATAGTCTATTCCCAAATGAGGTCTAAATCAAAGTGTGACTCATAAGCCACTACAAAAAGGCAATGAGATTATGTCGGATTTTTATTATTTGTGGAGCATAGGTTTTATGCATTGAGCTTGGAGATATTATTAGCAATTATTATATCAGATTTTTTATTTGCGGAGCATGAATTTTATGCATATGAAGGTATTATTATAAGTTATTATGTCGGATTTTTATTATCTACGGAGCATAGATTATATGCATTATGTCAGATTTTTATTAGCTACAGAACATGAGTTTTATGCATTATTATTTCAAACATGGAGGTATTATTATCGGATGTTATGCTACGGAGTATAGATTTTATGCATTATATCTGATTTTTATTATATGTGGAGCATCAACTTTATGCATTGTTATTCCACGTTGGAAGGAGATTGTTATTTTGGTCAAATATGCTAAAATGAAATCTGCACTTTATGGATCACCATGAAAACAAAATGGTTCTTTAATGACAATATCACTTCGTCTCCAATAGTGAAATTTTCGTCACCAAATTTATCTGTGACGAAATAATTTCATTACCACGTTCGTCGTCTCTTGGTCATCAATAAAAGTACTTTGTGATGAAATTTTATTTTGTCACCTATTATTGGTATTTGATGATGAAACATTTCGTCACTAAATGTTAAATATTGTCACCCATAATGTCCATTTCATCACTTGAATTAAATAAAATTTTATTCTATTTGTTTTGGGTAACGAAATATTTCGTCATTAAAAATAGTGATAGAATTTTTAGTGACGAAATATTCGTCACCAAAAGATTCAAAAAAAAGACCCTTCAGTGATGAAAATTTTTGTCAAGAAATATTTCAATTTAGTAACGAAATACTGAACATGTGTGATGAAATTATTTGTTGAGATTAGAAAGTTTTAGCAACAATTTTTTTTTGTCGCCAATAATAAACAAAATTTAAAAATTTGGGGGGGGGGGATATTTGCAATTTATATATATTTTTTTCAATAAACAATCCTTGTGCATTTTAATAATCTATTCAATAAAATATCTAATACAAATCAATATAAAATTAAACTATTCATTTTCATAAAACAACACAAGCAAAATACATGTCTCATAGTATTAAGCAACTAATATATAACATCCAAACTATAATATTTATTCTAATAAAAAACAAAAAAAAAAAAACTATGACAACACAATGAAAATAACTTGTGCATATAATATCCATTACAGATCATTACAAAAACTTGTTCATTTGCATAAAGCAACAGCATAGTCAAAATATATGTTTGATAGTATCAACAAAAAGATAAGATCCATCACAATATAATCATAGACCATGACAACATAGTCAAAATACGTGTTTGGTAATATCAACAAAAAGTAAAACTACACTGTGATGGATATGTGTCTGGTAATATAAACAAATAACTCTTGCTATGCAGGTTCATCTCCAATCTGCCATTAAAAAAAAAAAAAAAAAACAACAACAACAACAAAATGTTAAGGTAACCATTCACTAAATATGTTAACATGCAACCTAGAAGAGAAAAAGTTAAAATTTCAAAGTAAATTTCAAACCAAAATTTACCGTGCTTGTTCCGTAAATTTTTACAACTTACATTAGTTCCTCCCAAGGGGTTCATGATGTTTCCTGGGCCTTTTAATGACTATGTCAAGATTTTACTCCCTAACAGCCTATTTTTAAGCTTAAATGTTTTCCAACCGAGAGTCCTATGATTGTTCTGTAAGTTTTCATAACTTATGTTGATCCCTCCCAAGGTGTTCATGATAATTTCTAGACTTTTTCGTGCCTATTTAACAATTTTGCCCATCGATGGCTTATTTTCATGCCTAAGTGTTGGAAATTTACAAATTTCAAAGTAGTTTTTAAATTGGGAGTCTCATGCTTGTTCTATAAGTTTTCACAATTTACATCGGTTCCTCTTGAGGTGTTCATGATGTTTCTCGAGCCTTGTTGTTCATATTTCACTATTTTGTCCCTCAATAGCCTATTTTCAAGTTTAAGTGTTGGAAAAATGCATAATTCAAAGTAGTTTTCAAACTAGGAGTCACGTGTTTGTTCCAATAGATGTCATGTGTGTTAGGTTTTTGTAATTGGCAATCCCATTTAACAATACTCCTTTCAGTTGTAATTTTATTCGATCTTTTATTTCAGTGAGGCTATGAGTATTTAGATGCAAATCCAACCCGAATTATGCCTATGCAGAGGAGTTTGTGATGTTAATCCTTCCATGTTTGTCACTTCGCTGACTAAGTACAGGGATCAAGCTGCTTGGTCAGCTCACGGAGGTCCAGGAGGCAGCGCTCCATGGCGGGTCCGGAGTAGCGCCATGGCAGGTTTGAAAGGCATACCCTCGAAACAAAAAGAAAAAATACAGTCGAAGTTGTTTGACCGCTTGAGCGGTCATTTGTGAGCTTGAGCAAAGAAAAGAATCATTCAGTATTTTTGCAGAGCGCCTGAACTTTTGGGAAGAAAGTTTTATCGCTTGAACGGTGAAAGTTGCGCTCGAGTGGTTAGCCTATATGTTTCGCACCGCCTTTAGTCATACTGCTCAAGTGGTGAAATGTGTGCTGTAGCGGTCTGCGCATTCTTATTTTCTATAAAGTGCGTTGTTTGCTGTTTCTAGGGTTTGAGCTGCCCAGATTTTTAGAGAGGAACAAGATACAAAGTATTTTATATTTGAAGGTGCTTTATGAGTGTTTCCTTGATGATTTAAAAGTGATTAATGGATCCGTGAACTTCATATCAACATCATCAAGGGTTTGTGTATTTTCCTGTATTCACAATAAAAAAGAGTTGTTCTTCAGTGGATTCCAGAGAACTTGAGCCGGAAGCTTTGATGGATCCCGGAGTGGCTCATCGTCGTGGATTCAACGTTGGACAAGACAATTCCGATGTGAAGACGGTGTTGGAAGAGGCGCATTGGGGTTGGTTCAATTTGGGCGTCAATTCGCTAGGTAATTGAGAGTACACTTGTGTAATTCTTTTTTGTCTTCTTAGTGGATTGTTTTGTGGCTTTGGCTCATGATTTTAAATCAATGTCTCAATTTGTCTTTGATTGTTTGATTGGGATTGTCATTCGTTATTTAAAATTGAAACATAATCACAAATCAATATCTAAGGAATTTTTAGATTTTTCAATGTGCTTATTCCGAAGTGTCCACAACTTATGTTGCTTCCTCTCGAGGTGTTTATGATGTTTCCTGAGCCTTTTCGTGCCTATTTCAAGCTTCTCTCCCTCCCCAAGACCTATTTTCATGCCTAAGTGTTGGAATAGGGCAAATTTCAAATTAATTTTCAAATCGGGAGTCAAGTGCTTGTTCCATAAGTTTGCACAATTTATGTTACTCCGTCTCAAGGTGTTTGTGATGTTTCTTGGGTCTTTACATGTATATTTCACTATTTTTCTAGCACCTTTCGTGCCTAAATGTCAAAGCAATTTTTTATTCTACCTTAGTTGAATAAGAAATTTTTTACCAAATTAACATATAAACATAATATACTAACCAAGAAACTTGTCCATCAGAATCTGAACTTTCTCCACTCTCAAAATTTCCCAAGAAATCTTTCTGCCTCAAACACTCTATGATACTTTGTATCTTCTTGCATTGTTTCTTCTTTGACTTTTGAAATCTTGCAGTTTGTTCATTTTGTTGTGCTATTTGCATCTCAAGGCATTGAACATAGTCACTATTTTCAGCAGTGCAACAATAGTCTTCATAGAAAAAGAAGGCCTCATGCCAAGTCCTTTCACATAACCTAATCTTGGCTTAAGCACCTTAACCGACAACTCCTCTGGGGTCAAGGGGATTGCACCAGTCTGTGAGAGGTGTTCTGCTTGCGTCTGTATCATGTTGTCTTGTTAATTTGAAATAAATTGAACAATTATTAATTATTCTACCCTACAAAGAAAAATAAATAATTTTATCAAAATTAATATGCATTACCTTGTACATACATAATTAGCTTGGCTCTCTGATGAAATCCATTCATGTGTGTCTGAATTATAGTAGATGGACTTGTAAAATTCTACCAAATTGGGAACTTTTTCATTTGCAATTATCTGATTCATTTTTTTTAATGTTATTTCAAATATTTAAATAACAAGACTACTAATTCAATAAAATAAAATAGTAGAATGTACCGAGCTATGCACCCTAACTGGGATAGATTTTGATCCACATTTGTGTTTTAATTTCATTTGCGTCCTATTATTCACATTAGTTAGTGATTGTTCCTACACGATCGAAATACTAATAAAAAACAGAAAACTTAACATTAGTAAGAATGAACTTAATTTTTATAAAACATTCAATCATGAATTCTTTACTATTCCATTTCTTGTCAATGAGAGATGTCCACTAATTAAAAGTAACACTTGCAGGTGGGTGGCTTCTCGCGTACTCCTCCCCTCTTGCATCCTTAAGTTGATTGTATTGTTTGTGCAACTTATAGGTGAAGCCACTCAATCGCCAACCAAATTGTGTGTTTAAAGCCCTTGTTACATCACTTGGATTGCCTTGTAGATCAAATTGATCTTGCAAAATCAAATCATTTTTTTTTTCATAAGTTAAATAACCTCAATTTTGTTCACATACACAATTAGACGTAGCAGCAACCAACTGTGAAACACAACAACTAGGCTATAGAAGTAACTCCACAACCCCTGTCCACATAACACACATAAAGCACGACACATACACACACTAACTAGGGCCTGTATGTCGCTTGTTGGACCACAACCACATTTGTCATGTGATGTTGTAAGGACATAATATTAATTGAGTTAGTAAGTAAACAAATGCAAGTTAGACACAAATTGAATATAAACAACTTTGCAAACTTACCAACACTGCTAGATGCAATCACCTCATGCTTAGGTTGCACATTATGAGGTGGTAAGGGTTGGATACCAACCTCCTAACATGGGGTCCCAGTGGCATCTCTTGTTCCTGAAATAACATAATCAAATAGTAAAGAAGATATTTAACACAGTTAAAATATATTTTAAAACATATATGGTGTTTAAGATATGTGAAGAAGGTATTTAAATAGTAAAAGACATGTTCACACACAAATATAAAATAATGTATATAATACCTCACGGTTAAAGGAACCCAATGACTCGTCATCATCATCATCCTCACTCTTTGGTATTTATACTCATCATCATCATCTACCTCAACCCTAATTCGCTTTTCCTTTGCATTTGCCCATTTGGGTAAACTGTACTCACCAAAGAATTTGTAATATTCTTCACTCCAAGATTGTTCATTATCTCAGTTCTTCTTGATTCGCTTATTTCTTTGTTTCTTTTATTCTGTTAGCTTCTTAGTTCTAAAATCACCTGGTTTCAGCCATTGTTTTTTGCCTTTGACCATTTTCTACAACTATATAACATAATTCAACTTTAATTGCAAAATATAGACAATATAATTATGCACCATTAAATAAAAGAAGAAAAAGAAAGTAACATATATAAAGTAAAAATTACATTAATTAATAACATCTGTTCAGAAACAAAGTATAAAATAAAAATTACATATCATAATCCAAATCAGGATTTATATCAACATCAAGAATGCATGTTCTTCATCAACTTTGTCATCTCTATTCTCTTCCATTATCTCATCTAATGATCATACTACTGAAATAACATTGAATTCAACAGCATCCCTACAATATCGAACAATTTGGTCAATGTCAATTAGAACAACATCAGTAATGTTTTCTTGTTGGAACATATCATTATTTTCTTAAGGATCCGATATTTCTCCATCACTAGCTTTTGGAACATCAAACTTGACTAGGCAGGATAAACGGGTCAGATTGGTGCCACTGACTTTTTACGTCAATTGTGCAATATGTATCAAATCATATTATTCTGTTTCTACCAGGTGTTATCGGTGTTGTACCATTCATTTGGAATAAAACAACCTTCTTCTCACATATGTAGTCAAATTCCAAAAATTCCATAAGTGATTGTAGAAGTTATGCAAATTTTCCTCGTGATCCCTTTGTGTAAGCACACCACTGTTCTGACTCTTACGATAGTTGTCTATATCTTTAGTAAGGAACCGTCTACTATTGATTATGCAACCTAAGTACTCTCTCACTAGCAAATTAGGATCATTTGCTAATGACCACAATTCATCGATTACCTTTGATGACTCTTCATGTAACACCCCTCGTCACTGATCACTGATAAACTATCGATTACTACAAAACTGAGACTGATTATGATTGGTAATTGAATTGATTAAAATACTAAACTGACTGACCGAAACCTGGAACTAAATCAATTAAATATGTTAGTTAAAATGCATTTCTATCTGTTTGACTGTTTGACTATCTGTTCATATTTTTATGTTTAAATTGCAAATTGAAGGCCTTATCGGCGGCCGTGCCAGAAATTGATTGACGTTTTGAGATCATTGGAATTTATATGATTTTATGGTATATTTAACTGAAAACTGATTTGGTATGATTAAATTAGATTAAAATAAGCTAAATCACATAGTTTGGCATATTTACCATTTTGCCACATTAGTGGCCCACTATCTCAACACTTTGATCTTCACATTACACTTAGATGCAACATTTGATCAGCCCTATTCCTTCTCTCAACCGACTTTAGAGAGAGAGAGTGAGCTAGAAAAGGGATTCATCTTGAGTTTTGCTTGGTAGTTGATGGAATTGAAGAGTAATTTGCAAACTTGAGCTTATATTCTCATAATTGAAGACTTAGGTAAGGAAATCCAACCTCTTAATTGTGAATTTAAGTTAGTCCTTGCATGTTTCATGCCATATTGAAGAGCTAAGTCAAGAATTGGTTCAATAATGTTGAATTGTAGCACATATCATGCATGCATGTCTACATTGTTGCATTTTGAGGTTGATTACATGGGATTTGGTACATGCATGTTCATAATGTTGTAAGAGTCCATGTTTTCATCTTGGTTTTGAAAGAATGAGCTCATTTGAGCAAGCATTGGAGCTTTAAATTGGTTTGAATTCATGCATGATGCATGTTCAATCTTGTTCATGAAATTGGGTTTGAAAATGGATTTAATTAAAATACTCTCGGGCCTTGATTTTACAAATTGAGTTTTGAAACGTGTTATTCCATGTGTTTACAAATGTTTTCCAGAAATTGGGCCCAAGAGGATCGAATTTAATACATTTAAACTTGGTTTTGAGCTTGAGGTTCAAATATGAAATTTCCAGATTTTGGACCCACGCTCGAGCGAGGAACTCGACGCTCGAGTGTACACTCTGTGATCATTCCTTCCGCTCGAGCGAGTGAAGTGACGCTCGAGTGTGAAATGCGTGCATCTAGTACTTTGCATGAGCTTACAGTTCGCTTGAGTGAGGACTTGTGTCTCACGCTCGAGCGAGGGTCGAGCGTCCGTCAAGTGTAAATTTTGAGCATCCAGTATTTTCATTGTAGCTTACAGTCCACTCGAGCGACGGAAGTCACCCTCGAGTGGAGCTCCCTTATCTGCATGTCCGCTCGAGCATAGAAAGCCACGCTCGAGCAAGACCCCTGTTTTCTGAAAATTTTGTAAAGTGTTTAAAAGTGCATCTTTGCATCATCTTTCCATCCTAGGCATTCCTAGGGCATGTTAAGACATCTTAATGAGGATATAGATGTAGAACACACCGAGGCAATTAGGGATTAAGTTATTATCTTTCCTAACTGTGTAGCTTAGTTTGTGTTCGTTCTGTAAACTGTGTAGGGTTGGCATCTGGGGACGCGCTCTAGCCTAATTGTAGCCCAGAACTCTGTGAGTAACAATTGTGTAAAGATATGTTCAACTGTGAATATTTACAATCGCTTTTAAGCGAGCATTTTACGTTAATCGAATGAATGTATGTCCTATATTCTGAACTGTATTGTGGCATCCTTAGTAACTACTTTCTTTATTCTTTATTCTGAGATCTCTGTCGGTTCCCTTTGTTGGAACCACCATTTCTTGATTGATGGCCATCATTGGTATTCGATCTTTCAAGACCTCATCACATTTCTTGTATTGCTATGCTAATGGATGTACCACATATGACTTAATGACTGATATACTGAATTAATGAACTATTTTCATTACTAAAGGGCATTCATTCTTAACCTCTTTATGCATTATGTTATTCACTGGGCTTTAGCTCACTGTTTATGTATATATGTAGGTGTTCAGGCACCAGACCGGAGCTAGGAGCGTGGGTTAGACTCCCCTTTTTGTCAAGCCAACTACTGTGCCTCACTGCGAGGTTCCGAGCCCGCTAAGCTATGGCTTAGGGGTGTTTTATTTCCCCTGTCTGACTTTGTGTCTGTTTTGTATAACTGTATAGACTAAAAGCGCTGTACTGTATTCTTAATAGGGATTTGCTCCCTGTTCTGAATGATTGTAAATATTGTGCACAATGTTTTGTACTGAGTATATATATTTGTATGAAAAGTCTTTTCGCATCTGTATCCTGACTCATTGGACATTGTCTATTTATCGCTTTTGGCTTCCGCCATGCCCTCAGACTGCTTTTATCAGACATCAAGCAAGCCTTGGTAATCTCAGATTCTTGGCGATTCTGATGCTAAAGCCATAGGGGCGGGTTTAGGTCGTGACATTTCAACTCTCAATCTATTTATCTATAATTACATGTAACAAACAATAAGTAAATAATTTATAAACGACGAAATTTTATAAAACCTTAATTTTGTTTAAATTGTAAATGTCAAAAAATTATAAATGTTTTACCCTCTCTTTGAACCACTTAGGAAATTATTGTCGTTATAAATGGGTTATGTCATTGTAGCTGGTTTCTCGTGCTCCTTGGGGGTGTTTAGTCTCCTCGGATATGATAGTCCTACGCTTTGAACTCCGTGATTCTGAATCTAGTTTCACAAGTGTGTAGCTTGACTTTTCGTGCCCCCTTTCAGAAGATGAAGAAGCCCTACAGTATCAGACTCTCGCGGTTTTGAATCTGATCTTACAAGTGCAATGTGAAATAGATAAACACCAAAGAGTCCAAATTCGGAAAATCTTTTGAAAAATCAATTTTGAATCAAATTGCCAAAAATGGACTGGTTTTCTAGATACAGAGTCGCCACCTAAATGTTTTATTTTTTGGAAATATTTAGGAAACCCATGACTCGTGCCAAAGGCCATATGTCCATCATCACCAAGATTGTCTCGGCTCGAGAACTTAGGTACGAGAGGGGAAGGTCATGAATTGAGCACCCCCGCTAGCTTGATCAAATATCGACCTCTACTAATCATGATATGAATCGTATCTACATTATATGCTCTTGTTCTGATTATTAGGCTAGCATTACTATGTGATGCTCACACACACAAGTATAGAGTAATTTGCGAGAATTGGAACGCTTGATTCATGTTCATTTGCAAAAATTGTTTCAAATATGTACCACTTGAAAAAGTGATCGCATATAAACATTACTCAAATTATTCCAATTCAAGCAACTAGCCTTTATCCACAGGCATTCAAACAATTTATCAATTAAGCAATTAGTTTCATGGAAAGCATACTAGACATGGCAACACTAACATACAGATGCAATATGCTAAAACGAGTAAAGGCTCACTTAGAACTCCTAGCCAAAAAGATAAAAGAGTTAGAAAAATACATGATCCTAACTATGCAATATGACTAATGCAACACATGCGATATGCAATTACTAGGCTCAGTTTGATAGCATGCAGTCTAAGCACATATTCAAAGAAGTATTTAAACTAACAATGCAAGTTAGAATGATGAACCAAGCCTCGGTGCGTGCAATATAAGTGGATGTAAATATGAGAGATGCTAAACAAAACATGATGCCTTAAACTAACCATTGTAAGCTAGTAAATAAAAGGGAGACATATGTGAGGTCGGAAGACATACACATTATTACGACATTGTGCCCTCACACAGGAGGGTCCGAATGAACTAACTAGCTAACTATTTAAAGCTAAGTTAATTAATTAACTATTACAAACCCAAATAAATAGTTTAACTAAACTACTTAACTAATTATTACAACAAATTAATTAACTATTCTAGCTAACTAATTATTACAACAAATTAACTAATTATTTACATGAATACAACATGAAAAGAGTGCTAAGCTAGCTATTCTAATTACTCTGCCTCAGGAAACAAGGAATGCTCATGTATGCATGGACTTTCCACTCGAACAAGCCACTGTTTCTACTGCCAAATGCCTCTGTTGCACAGTAGAACACTTGCATTGATTTCCATCTCAAGACCAACTCTTTTCTGTTTCAAAAGTACACTACTGGATTTTTGCATAGGTGGTAGGTAGGGTAGAAGTGATGGCCTGCTGTCCACCAAAGATGGCCCATCGGACACAAAAGGTGGCGTGGCAGCCACTGATGGCTGGATTTTCCTGCTACAACAGAGAGCAAACAGAGCAGTAACAAGGTATTCTCAAGAGTTTGTTTACACAACTTACCCCTTCTCATTATTAAACAGCTCAAAGGAGTGGCAAAGTTTAGTTCACAAACCATCAATGGATGCAATTTCATTGCATGATGGCTTATGAACCAAGTGTGCAAGTTCAATAAATGCAACATGAATGATCAAGGGAAGTAGTTGACAATGAATCTTGAACCTTTTTCATCACTAATGAGTATGAAATGACTCAAGACTCAAGGGTTCAATTAACGTCCGATTGAACCCAAACCAAATTATTATCTTGCATCATTTTAAATCACCAATTTTATTACTCTATTTAGTTACCTTCCATTCCTTTAATCAATTAAGTTCAAAAGTGAGTTTAAGTCCTCTAAAGGAGAGAAGTGTCAAACCAAGAGTTGGCTTAAGGAATGAGAGAGATGTCATGCCATTGATAATGAACCCCTAAAAGGGATTAAACCATTAAGCATGACACTCTCAATCTCAAGCTTAAAAGAATAATAGGTTTGAAACAACTCTCAAAGAAAAATAAAAGCCAAGAAAGGAGGGAGGTTGCAAAGGTTATTAAAGGTGATCACAAGTATGGAAAGCCATAAATAAACACTATCAACTCAAATAGGATGGTGGCTAAGGCCTAGACCACCAAACCTATGAGGACAATTGGACTACAAGCATGCAATACAAGACTCAAATGCAATTAACACTTAAAAATAGTCCTAAAACATGTTGGAATTAAGACAAAAATAGCTAGGACAATAAGCTAAAACATAGAGCATGCTAGGCTAGTAAGTAAAATACAAGAAGGAGAGGCTAACCCCTCCAATTTTGGACTTCAAACCATGATTTTAGCCGCTGAAATGACTTTGAAAATCAGTATTTAAAAGCTCAAAAAAAAGATAATGAAGGGATGGGAAACACAAGGGCAAAGACCTTGAAAGCAAGGTGTAAAGAAGGGTGAACCACCCCTCAACCCTTATTGGCCTAAAATCACAAGTTTTAGCCCAAAAATACAAAGTTTATATAGCCCAAAAATAGTGGGAAAACAGTAAGAAAAAGAGCAATTAAAGCAAGTAGAGAAGCAAAGCTTTGTACCTCTTGAAGAGAACAACCAATTCTAGGAAACAACACAAGGCACACCCTCAAGAGTTTAAAATAGGCTCAAAGGTACCTCAGCTCAAAGATGGAGAGGTTTGGTTAAGAGTGTATAGGCAAAAGCTTGTAAAAAGCTAAGAAATTGTAAGAGAGAGAGAGAGAGAGAGAGAGAGAGAGAGAGAGAGAGAGAGGAGATAGAATTTTTGCTCTAAAAATTTCAACCATAAAAATGGAAGGGGAGGCCTCCTATATATAGAAAACCTTGCAACTCTCTCAAAAATATCAATACATACACGTGTAAGGAGGTGCATGCATCTGTGCCAACAGTTTGGCCCGTGAAAAAATATATGCAAAAGCACTTTTGTGGCCGACGAATACATTAGTGGTAACAACCGAAACAATGGCGATGGCCCATAGTAGTGGCCGGCAAGCCACAAGAGGTTGTAGGCTTGAAGATCTCTAGGTTGCGTCCAAAAACAAGGCAGAAGATGTATAGGTGTAGACACCCCATTTTTGTCCGACCTTAAGACTCAGACGTCACCGATTGAGCTCTTGGTGATGTTGCATATCGTGCTCGCTCAGAAGTTTCAGAGTCTCGGCCGTGAGCCCTGCCTTCGGACTTCCGGGCTTTTCTATGCCTTGCCTCGGTTTGTGAACCAGACTCGATTTTCTCTGTTTCTTTTCCCTGAGGGGAGGGAGAGGTCTAGTAGATCATCTCTCAGTGGCCGTGGGCTACATTTCGTGGCCGTAGGCCATTTTGCCCATTTCGGAGCCCGATTCCCGGTTTTCGGAGCCGTCAGGCCGTGCGCCTCGGTTCGGGACCGCCTAACTACCTCCGTTTGCTCCGGTTTTTGGCATGCATCCTATTTACTCCCTTTCGAGGGACACTGTGGTATGAGAGACCAACTTCGTGGTCGAACATCACACCCGGTGCCCAACAGGCAGTTTTCGGGACCTCGGACTACGCGTTTCGGCCCCAGAACCTTTGTTTTGCATCGGTTTTCGTTCATTTTTGGCAGGTACCTCTGTTTCATCACTAAGAAGGCCATAGAAGGGTGGGAGGCCTGCAATTGTTTCAGCGACCAGTTATATTCCATCATCGCCCTCCGACGCCCGTTTTTCTCACTTCCAAGCCAATGTTGACCACCCTAGGGTCACTTTTTTCAATCCTAACCCCCATATTTGTGTTGTATACACATGGGAGGACACCAAAAGTTGGTGGCCGGCTAGTAATTCCACCTGACCCTTTTGAACCCCTTTGAAAAATGGCTTGTTCTCTCTCCTGTTTCACTTTCTCCAGTTTTGAGCCACAGGGTTGTGTTGAGGATGCCTGGGAGGACACCTTTTTGTGATGGTCGGCCAGAAATTCAACTTGACCATTTTGCCCCTTGGTCGGCCGGCCACCTGCAACTCAGAAAACTAGCCGGCCAGCTTCCTCAGGGTGAGTACATTACAGCTGTGCATTGTTTTTCCCTCCAAAACCTGTATCTGGAGGAAACTTTTTTGGAGGGAAACTTGATGCAATTTCCCTCCCCTTTTTCCCTTCTTTTCTCCCTCTCATTTGTCTAGATAACCAGCTGCAAAAAACCGGGTTTGGGGGTTACAAAAAATTTTTTTGAGCTCTTGCATGCATATCTCCCTCCATCTCTCTCATTTCCTTCAAAAAATTCCCAAGTTCTACCCCTTTTTCATATCACCACCACCACCACTCCATTTCCAGCAGCTTGGAGCTCTTCTCAGAGGCTTGGAGGCACCATTTCTCAGTTCAAAAGGCAGCCAAGGAGTAGTCTTCAAGGGTAAGTTCATTTTCCCTCTTTTTGGCCTTATTTTGTACGATTGCTTAGCCCTATTTTCTTGCTCTTTTGAGCTCCGACCAAAACTGAAAATTTCATTTTTTTGAACTATATTCCATGTTTCATTAAGGGCTCATTGCAGTTTGAAACTTGTTTTTGGCACTTGCTTCATTATCCTCTTGAATGCCATTATTTTGCATGATATTTTTAGCCTATGCGTGATCTGTTTTGGAGCATGTCATAAACTGTAGATAGGATTATTTTGAGCCCTTCTTCAACATTGAAGAAGGGCTCAACACTGTTGGGGACCTCCATGTATCACTTGCCATTGTACCCCTCTTTGGTCCCTATTTTTGCATGATTTATTAGCTTATTGAGATTCTGTTTTTTGACCTTGATCAAAACTGAAAGTGGCCATATTTTGACCCTCTTGTCATGTTTCATTAAGGGTCTTTGGATGTTTGATGAATATTTTGTATACTTTGTGTTATAGCCTCCTTTGAGCCTCATCTTGCATGACATTTTGAGTGTGTTTTTATACTGTTTTGGGGGCTTCCATAAACTGTAAGTAGTCATATTTTTGGTCCCTATTCAGTGTTGTAGAAGAGTCTTTTTCTGTTTGGGCTTTGCATCTACCACTTGCTTCATCACCCCTCTTGCGGGCCCATTTTTGCATGCCAATTTAGTCCCATGTGTACTCACTTTCTTGCCACTCTTTGTACTGTAAAAATTCTTTTCTCGGGGCTGCCTTTCTTCTTCTTTTACACTTCATGTCCTAATTATGCATGCTTTGTATAGCTGTAAGCCATTTCATGTACCTAGTTTTGCATTTCGGGAGTGATTCCATGCATCGGGTGTCATTTCGCCTTGTTTCGGGGCTGTTTTGCCCCTCATTTTGCTACTATTTTTTGCATGTTTGCATACCATATTCCATGTCGTTGCCATGTCTCATTAGAGTGGCATTTAGGTGCCTGAGGGTCGGTTCTCGGTTTGCGCGCACGCGTGCACGCATTTCAAGTTGTCTTGTTTTCATCTGATGGCCTCTTATGTGAGTGTGGCTGAGGCTCTCTCATGTTGGTGTAAGCCCATATTGCATTGCGTATGCCATTTCATCCATAGCATTGTGTATGCTCGGTTGTGTATCACCTCGTGTAGCGTGTATGCCATTCCATAACATTGTGTATGTTAGGATTGTATCTTAGTTGCATTTCACGCATATCATGCATATTGTCTCGTGTTCGGGATAGGAGTTAGTCCGGGCACGGGAAACGAGGTACGTTCTGTACTCCGAGTGACGGAACGTGTCTCAATTCCCAAGTCACCGACACTCTGGATTATTCATAATGGAGTTAGGTTTTGTTGTAGTGTTCATATGCATTCATTCTATATTGAGTTGTGCAATTCGGCTCCTCGGCCGTCATGCATCGAGATGCGTGATTGGTGGTACGAGGATCGAGACATGCATACATTTGTGAAAATACATTACTATGCCCCTTTCCTGCTCTCTGTTGCAGCATATCAAGAATCAGCGGTCTTCCGAGGCTTGGCGCGCTTTTCAAGAATCATTGCAAAACAGAGGCTAATTGGGGCATTCCAGTGGATTTCTGCGCAAAGCAGCCCAAACATGCATCATTCCATCATCCGGAGCAGAATCAAGGCAGTCCCTGGCTTGCATGCCAGTTTTATTATTTTCTTAGTTAATTTGTAAATTAATTAGGAATTTGTACATTATTTGGACTGTACTATTCTTTCATTCGGGACTGTACATTTATTTGGACCCTCTGTGTGAGGGCAAAATTGTAATAAGTGTGGGTGAGTGTGATGTATGTCTTCCAATCCCACGTCTTTCTTCCCTTTTATTTACCTGCTTATGATGGTTAGATTAGGGCATATTTCAATTAGCATACAGTATGACAGCATGTTTGCATCATTCATCTGTTTTGCACGCACCAGGCTCGGCGCATCATACAAACTGCATTTGTATTTCAATTCCAAGTTGAATACATGTTAGCTGTAGCATTCCATATACCATGTTTAGAATAGCCGAGCCTGCTATAGTTGCATCTTTGCATGTGTTGCATTAGGCATTTCTGTATACTTTAGGATCATGCATGATTTCTAATGAGTTTCTGTTTTGGCTTGGAATACTCGGTGAGTTTTATGCTTTAGCATCCTTGCATGCGTGTGAGTGACTGCCATGAATAGCATGCTCACCATGAGGCTACGTGCTTATGTGATATAACTGCCTTGAATGCCTGTGGGTGGAGGTTGTGTTATTTGGATTGGAACAATTCATCAAATGTTTGTTTTAAGCCCATTAGACAGTGGCAAAATCACGTTTTTCTAAGCCCACCCGAGGGTGGCAAAATCTGCATTTTAAGCCTACCTGCGGGTAGCAAACCATCTTTCAAAAACAAACATGAAATGTTTCGTTCCAATTCAGGCGACTCAGTCTATACTTGTATGCTGTGCGCATCACATAGTAACCTAGGCTAATAACCGGAATAAGAACGCACAATGTTTTCAAAATCTGATATCATGCTTAGTAGAGGCCGGTATTTGACCGGGTGAGCGGGGGTGCTCACGAAGTGACCTTCCCCAATCGTACCCAAGTTCCCGAGCCGAGGCAACTTTGGTGATGACGGACACGTGGCCTTAGGCAACGAGTCAGGGTTTCCTAAATTTCCCAAAAATAAAATATTTAAGTGGCGACTCTGTATCTGGCAAAGCAGTCCATGTTTGGCACTTCTTTAAAAAAAAATCTGTTTTCAAAAACGATTTGCCGGATTTGGACTCTTTGGTTCAAGATTAAGAACCATGACACAAATTGAGTCCGAGCTGTAGCGAGGTCCCCCCGCGGACTTGTTACAGTTTCTGGCGACTCTGCTGGGGATTTAGAGAACTTGACTCGAACTCATGATATCTGGTTTTGACTACACTTGTGTGTCTTTTTGCATTGCATTTGCATTGGTGCGCCTAGGACACCGTGTTTGCCATCTGCTCTTCCTGAGCGGTTTGCCGGAGGCTTGTCTTGTCAAGGCATGTCCATAAGGTTGACCGGTTACGGGCTCTGCCAGTATTGAACACAAACCCCGGTTTCACCGGGGCACCCTTTTGACCATTCGACCTAGTGCATATTCGGAATCCATAGTGACCATTCCAAGCTAGGACATGTTGCTTACCCGATATAGGTTGTTTGAAACCGCTGCGTGCGTAGTGAAACCCTAGCTCCTGACAAAATAGGACAGGGAAACCTTACCCCAACATTGGGGTGTTTTGGCTCTCACTTATCTGTTATGTGCTTTAGAGTGTGTCTCTACAGGAATGCATGTATCAGTTTATGAGTTTGGGCATCAGGCCTGCGGGCATCAGTCAGTATTTGAGAATCAGTTATCTGCGGGTATCCGATTCAGTTTTGGGGACAGTGATTCAAGGATATTGATCAGTGTTTGAGGACAGTGTGTATTCAACTTACCAGCCGTGTGTTGTGTATTTAATTTAAGTTGTTATGCTGTTCGTTTATCTGGTTATTTATTCCCTTTTCGCTTTATTTATCTTTTGCTAGGAGCAGGGTTTTTAGTACAATTGCTTCTAAACCAGTAGATATTCCCCAAGCACTTTGGACACGAGGTCGCCGACTCAATCGATCTGAGGATCTGGTTGACGGACATCCAGTGTTCCACTCACTACCCCCAGTTGTTAGAAGAAGGCCAAGGAGGCGCAGTGTGTCAGAGCAAGGATTACCAGGACAGCGGGCTACTTTAGCAGCAAACAGTCAGGTTGGGATTTCTGTTTCCGCCATAGAGATACACTTACCGGTCGGTCAATTTGGACCAGCGAGAATATGGCGGGATAGAGGAAATGATCGTCAAATGCAAGAGAGCATGAGGCAGATGCAGGAGGATGCCATCCATGGCGGAATTTTCTAAGCAACAGGCCATAGTCATGGCCCGGTAGCCGAGCTCATTACTAGGCGCAATGAGAATCTGACATCTGCTTCTCATCAGGTTCCTCCTCCACCAGGGCCCCCATTACCCGAGCAGGCTCCTACTGTTCAAAATACTCTGCCAAACACCCAGAACACCGTGCCAAATGTCCAGAATATCCAAGAGGACACAAACCTTCCAACGGGGCTAGCTCCGCCCCCGCTTCCACCTCAACTGTCCAAGACTCACACACCCAACCACCCGAACTCTCTCTTTGAGTTCGAAATCGACCATATAGCCCTAAAACTGAGCAAGCTTGAGAAGCTTTTCAAGAAATCACAAGGGGTAAAGGCCATTCCAGACACGAAGATGGGTACACCGATGTAGCCGTAACATTGCCAGACAGATTCAAGATGCCACAAATTGACCGTTTCGACGGGACCGGGGACCCCATGGTCCATCTTCGGCTATTCTCAGACATCTTGCGGCCAATGGGCCTAACCCGACCACAAAAGCTTTCCCTGTTTGGCCGAACTTTGTCAGGTGTGGCAGCCATCTGGTACGCGAAGTTAGAAGATGAGGTAAAAAGAAGCTGGGACGAAATGGCTGAGGCCTTTGTTGCACAGTACTCGTACAATACATAGATCGAGATTACAACCCGTGATCTCGAAACAACGAGACAGGAACCCAAGGAGACTTTCTCAGACTTCGTAACTTGATGGAGGGCAAAGGCATCGATAATGACCTTGAGGCCTACAGACAAAGATCAAATCAGGATGATTGTGCGCAATCTCCAACCGAAATTGATGCAGAAGATGATCATACTTCCCTTTCCCACCTTCTCAGATTTACATGAGATGGGGGTACAGATCGAGGATGCCATAAAGCAAGGTCTGATCGACCAGGATAAGGAGTAACCCAGAAGGACTTTCAACCGTAACAATAACGCAGGCCCGAGTGGCGCTGCAACTGCACGAGCTTCAGAGGTGAGCATGGTCACCACCACTCCCCCTCCCCCAAGACCCACGACAGCCACGCCTTTCTCTGGCACATCTGGAAGTAATACCCAAAACACCAAATATCAACCCAGAGGCCAAAGAACCTTCACCCCCCTATATATGCCCCTGTCCAAAGCTCTAGGGGTATTAATCAGGAAGAAGCATCTGACGCCCCTAGAGCCGAGGCCACTGCCAAATCCACTCCCTCCCTCTCATGATCCGGCAAAATACTGCGCGTATCACCAACAGCACGGTCATGACACCGACCGTTGTTTCAGATTGCGTCATGAGATCCAGGATCTTATTGACAAGCAGGTGATCGCGCCTCCCGAAAAACCCAACGTCACGACAAATCCTCTCCCACCACATAACCAAGCCCCTCCTCCCAACAGAATCAACTTCATCCAAATTGGGGTCGTGTCTTACGATCCTAGTATCTATATCACCCCATCCCACCTACCTAAGCCGGAGGTGATCCTTCCTATCTGCACCGACTTGTGCATGATGGACATCTCCATAACCCAATCTAAGCCAGTGGTGGTGACCACCGAAGATGGGACAGGGCAGATTTCAGAGGAAAACGGAGTTGCTGAGTCTGAGATTGAACAGTCTGGGAATCTTGCTGAAGGAGCTTATGATCCGAGTGAATACATCCAGTCAGTGGGCCAGTCTGAGCTGAGTATAGGGCTGCCAGAAAAAGCAGAGTTATGTGTAATTCAGGGGGACAGATTTGAACGGGGAACGGATGATCTAACAGCTGTAGGAGAAGACCTTGCCAACCTCCAGTTCTTCAGTGACCAAGAATCGGGGGATACAACAATCAACTGGTTCGAATATGAGGGGTCGGCAGAAGTTACCGGATGGTTAGATGATCAACTAGACGTCGTAGAATATCAACGAACAAAGGCTGGCGAAAATGTCGATGATGGCGGAAGGGCGAGAGTCGAAATCCGTCGGAGCGCCGGCGCTAAATTCGCTCGAATTTGGGGATTGTAAATCGAGAGTATTGAACCACCGGTATCTTGTGCAGTTGGAACAACAAAGATTTGAGGATTGAGAGAATCGAAAAGCTAAGGCACATGTGGGGTCGAGAGTCTTTGTGTGCACGAGGCAGGAAATCTTTGGGTATGAGGACTGAAGGTGCTGCGAGCACGATCATACCGGAGCCGGACAGGTGTCTATTGGCTGCCGACGGGATGTGGTGGGAAGACGATGACTTATGTCTTGCCCATACAGATGAGGATTGGGGAAGTAACCAACCAGATGATACCTGGTATATTGACGAGATCGCTCATATGACAAGAAGTGGGCGATATTTCAATCCCCAACACTTAGACCAACCTGAGGCGTCTGGGAAAGACAAAAAAGCCGAGAAACAGAAGGAGAAACAGATTGAAGAAGAAGTTATGCTCAAGAAATTGAAGAAGATACAAGCAGACATCTCCATCTGGGGACTGCTTATGGCGTCGCGAGTACACAGACAGGCTGTCCTATCTGCTATGGACAAGGCCAAACTCTCTATAGATACTACACCAGAGCAGCTGGTTGGGCTGGTCTTTCTGGGAGGAGGTTCCCCGGCATTAACCTTTTCAGACAAAGAACTACCGCCTGAGGGCACAAATCATAACAAACCTCTCTATGTCTCCGTGGAGTGTAGAGACAAGTGGATCCGGTGGTACTTGTTGATCTGGGTTCGCCATTAATGTGCCTTGACGAGCAGCGTATGCAATCGGGTTGAAGCCCACGGACTTCATGCCGACTACTCAAGTGATCAGGGCATATGATAATACTAGCAGGGAAGTGATGGGGACTGTCAAAATTCAGACCCAGGTTGGTCCAGGACAACACAACATCGAATTTCATGTCTTGGACGTTCCCGCAACCTTCAACTTACTCTTGGGGCGGCCATGGCTACACCAAGTAAAGGCAGTCTCTTCCACTCTACATCAGATGTTGAAGTACCCTCACGGGAAGGGAGTGGCTATTGTCTTCGGAAATTCATCCATCCATCCACCGCTGGAAGTGTCTACACTAGTTCTAGAAATCGAGCATGGCACGGAGGATGTGTTCTTATCGGGGTTCACTTTGGTGAGGCAGGGTGGTCAAATATTATGGCTGTGAATGAAGGTGTGTACGTCAGTGCTCAATCCGTCTACCTCATGAACAAGCTACAACACATCCCCGGGATGGGATTAGGAAGGAGCGGCAGAAAAGGCATTGCAGCATTGGCCGAAGTGCCACACAACCCTCATACCTTTGGCTTGGGTTATCTGCCCACCAAAGAGGACTGGGTGAGGAAGGGAAAAGAAATGGCCGGAAGAGCCAGAGCAAAGCAAGCTGGGAAGCCTTTTGAGTTAATGCATAGGCCCATTCAGGGTACCCTGAATGGACATTTTGTCCGGGAGGGGGAGGACTTTCCATTTTGCGGTTTCCCAGAGCCGTGGATAAACGCGGAGAAGAAGCGCGTGCCAGGCTTCGAGATCTTCTTCGACCTGCAATTATCAGGGGATGACGTTGCCACAGAGCAGACAGACCCATCAGCTGAGGTTGAGCAGTGCAAGGCAGTGAATCCTGAGGGCACAAAATTTGAAATGGGGGTAGCGCTGGCATGTCTACTCTCTGATCCTCCGATCGACCATAAGTGCTTGGGGGATAACTTCGCGGTTTCCATGATTGGGGATGAAACGACTGCGAGCCAACCAGCAGCTATCTTGGATGCATCTATCGCACCCTCTCTCATTTGGCAATATGAGGAGGATTTTTGTCAAGACAGGATCGGGTAGTGAGCGAATCTGATTCCACCGAGTCTTGTGAGTCGGAATCGATTCGGCTTTTGATCTGAAGTCACAGTACTCTGGGGATGTTAACGGATGCCATAGTCTGTCTAGGTCGTCTTTTCCTTTTCATTTGAGTCTGTTGTAAATGAATCGGACGATTTGGATGAACTTAATGAGAATGAGGTGAATGTGGTTTTTAGTACTTTTCTGCCCTTAATTTATTGCATTAATTAGGACTTTCAAAATTTTGAAAGCAGCGAGGACGAAGTTCCTCGGTTTTGCAACGATTAATTGAGCAAGAGCGGAAAGATTTGTTAAACCCTAGTGGGCGAAATCACTCTAGTGAACATTAGTCTTGAGGAGGACCCATGGTGGTCCAGATCGGGTCCACGTTGTCTTCGGAGGAACGCAGCGCTTAGTCGCTTTATTAAAAGATTTCAAAGATGTTTTCGCGTGGTCCTATGAAGACATGCCTGGAATCGATCCTGAGATTGTACAGCATCGGATCCCCTTGACCGAGGCCCGACACATCAGCGAAACTTCGGGAGGATCCGCCCGGACTGGGCTCTCAAAATTAAGGAAGAGGTCACCAAGCAAATCGACGCAGGCTTCCTGTTGGTGTCTGAATATCCGACTTGGTTGGCCAACATTGTTCCGGTGCCGAAGAAGGATGGTAGGATCCGGGTATGTGTGGATTTCAGGGATTTGAATAGAACTAGTCCGAAGGACGACTTTCCCCTACCGCATATCGATGAGTTGGTGGATTTCACAGCAGGGCATGCTTTGCTCTCATTCATGGATGGCTTCTCAGGCTACAACCAGATAGTGATGGCGCTGGAGGACGGGGAAAAGACTGCATTCACCACCCCATGGGGGACATACTGCTATAGAGTCATGCCGTTCGGGTTGAAAAATGCTGGGGTTTCTGATTACACAAAGGGGCATCGAGGTCGACCCTTCCAAAATCAAGGCCATCCTAGAAATGCCACCACCAAGGACTGAAAAGGAGGTGCGAGGCTTTCTGGGTAAAGTGCAATTCATAAGACGGTTTATCTCAAAATTAACCTTGACTTGTGAACCACTTTTTGGCCTCTTCAAGAAAGGAAAGAAGTTCCAATGGTACGGCCGATGTCAAGCTGCTTTTGAACAGATTAAAGAATATCTACAGAACCCACCCGTTTTGTCACCGCTAGAACCAGGGAAACCGTTGATTTTGTATCTGTCAGTAACTAAAACTACAATGGGCTGCATGCTTGCACAAGAATCAGAAGACAAGGTGGAGAAAGCCATCTACTATCTTAGCAAGAAGATGTTGGAGTACGAAACCCGCTACACTCCACTGGAAAAGGCTTGCTTAGCCTTGGTATGGGCTACCAGGAAGCTGCGGCACTACCTGTTAGCTCACTCTGTAATGTTGGTTTCACGACTTGATCCCATCAAATATCTTTTCGAGAAACCAGCACTTACGGGTAGGCTAGCTTGTTGGTTGCTATTGCTGTCCGAATTTGATCTAAAGTATGTCTCACGCAAGTCGGTCAAAGCGAAGCGATGGCGAATTTTTAGCCGACCATCGATTGGAAGGGGTGAAGCGATCAGTATTTATTCGAGATGAAGCGATTTTACACATCGACGAAACTTGGGCGATGTACTTTGACGGGCGTCAAATCAATACGGGTATGGGATAGGAGTGTTCTTGATAGCTTGAGCAATTCCGTATCCTCTAGCCTTCAAGCTCCGATTCAAAGTCTCGAACAATGAAGCAGAATATGAGGCGTGTATTGCTGGTCTAGAAGCCGCCCTGGAACTAGGGGCAAGACGGTTGGACGTCATTGGGGACTCGAACCTTGTTGTGTCTCAAGCTAAAGGAGACTGGAAAGTAAAAGAGGAAAAGATGATGATGTATCACGGACCTTGGATTCTTGATTCCTCGATTTGAGAAGCTAAGTTTTACTCATCTACTAAGAGAGAACAACAGGTTCGCAGATTCTTTAGCAACTCTATCTTCTATGATAGACATCCCGTGTGGAGTCCGGATGCGTCCAGTCATCATCGACCAGAAATTTGCACCTGCCTACGAGTCGATTGCCACTATAGATGAAGCTCAGGATGAAAACCCCTGGTATTACGACATCTAGAACTTCTTGGAGAAAGAAGCATACCCGCCAGGGGTAAATGCCAAAGGCAAAAGGGCAATCAGGAGAATGACAGTTCAGTTCATCATCTGCGAGGGTAAACTGTGTAAAAGGGGTCATCTGGGAATGCATAAACTGTGCGTTGATGCTGAAGAGTCAAAGCGTCTGATGGAAGCCATCCACGGGGGAGAATGTGGTGCGCACATGAATGGGGTAATGTTGGCACGGAAGATCCTCAGACAGGGTTATTACTGGTCCACCATGGAGGAGGATTGTATTGGTTTCGTCCGGCGATGCCACAAATGTCAGATTCATGCAAATCGCATGAACATTCCGCCGTCAAAGCTGTACAACATGACTTCGCCATGGCCATTTTCGATGGGGGAATTGATGTAATGTCGAATTACGCCAAAGGGTCGAATGGGCATGAGTTCATCTTGGTAGCGATAGATTATTTCACAAAGTGGGTTGAGGCCCAATCTTATGCGGTGTTGAAAGCTTCGCACGTCGCAAAATTTATTAGAAACAACATCATCTGTCGCTACGGGGTCCCAAACGAAATAATTTCAGACAATGGTTCCCACTTCAAGAAGGAGGTGATTGATTTGTTGGAGAAATACAATGTGGCTTTTCATAAGTCACCTACCTATCAGCCGCAAACCAATGGAGCGGTTGAGGCCGCCAACAAGAATATCAAGCGCATATTGCAGAAGATGGTGGAAACCTCACGATGGCGGATAATTTGCCGTTTGCTCTGTGGGGCTACCGGACTTCAATCAGAACTTCTACTGGGGCGACTCCGTACTCATTGGTTTATGGGATGGAGGCCGTTCTACCTATTAAGATTGAGGTTCCGTCATTACAAGTATTGGCCGAGTGTCAAATAGCCGAGGCGATTAGCGTGAGCCGATTTGAGAACTTATGCTTTTCGATGAGCGAAATGCCAGCGCCGTAAGTGTACCATGTCCAAAGTTATCAACGCAGAATCGCCCGGGCTTTCAACAAGAAGGTTAAGTCCAGGAATTTAAAGGAAGGAGATTTGGTACTCAAAGACAACCGAGCTCCCATCCACGACCCAAGGGGCAAGTTCAGACCTAATTGGACTGGTCCCTACATCATCAAGTCAATCTAGTCAGGTGGAGCTGTGGTTTTGATGGATCTAGATGGCTTAGAGTTTTCCCAACCGATCAACATGGACAAGTTGAAGAAATATTACCCCTGAGCGGCTCGCTAGGCAAAACTCAGAGCACAAAAAATTTTGAAATTATAAAAACTGAGCTCGCAAGGTTGAAAACCCACAAAGGGCGACCTTGGTAAAAGTTAGAGTGCAAAAGGAGAGTAAAAATACCCGAGCGAACCTGAGCCTGAACTACGTAAGGCTTGATTCCCATCCTTGGGATACGTAGGCAGCTTCATTCTGAAGTTCAGCTACAACCTTTTCCCCGATCAACTTTGTTCATATTGATCATCTCAGTCATCTTTGTCCATCAGCATTCATCGTGATCTCCGGTACAGTGCTATTCAGACTAGGGGCAACTTTCCGTTGCCATACAGTGCTGCCGTACCATTTAGACTAGGGGCAACTTTCCAGTTGCTAGGATCCGGGGTTGTGCATCTCAGTGACAGATCTCAGGCGTGTCCAGTTCTGACCCATATCGAAAATAGTTTTGAAAATTTTTAATAAAAGTTGACTTTGTTCAAATTAATCTTTTCACAACTAAGACCATTTTTGGACCAAAGCGGAAAATTTTCAGTACACAGCCTTCAATTTCATTGATTTCAAAACAGAGTTCTCTTGTTCTTGCATACAATTGAAGTTGCTTTTTATTACGCTCATAATGAAAACTTGAAAGTACTAGTAACGCAATAAATCTGAGGCATAGTCAAGTCAGGTGTCCCTGCGCTCCCTCCCAGAGCTAGTCGAAGCCTCTGATGCCAAGCTAGGCCCAATCTGTGCCTCCTCATTGAGCCAATCCCAACACTCGTCAGATAAAGTGCAACTGAAAATAGGGGCGGGGGGCAGGAGCTCTCTAGTCCTCCAGGCCGTAGTATGTCGGGCAAGGTGTGCACCTCGGACCGGGAAAGCGACCGGGTACTCAATCCCTTCCGGAGGGCAAGTCTGATTATGACCAAACTGGCGCAGGATACGGAATGGGAAATAAAATACACAATGGGTCAGGCCAATTAACCGGATCCCAGTGTCCCGGAACATGCTATAGCTCATTGTCGGAAGATTAAGCTAAGGACAGCGCCAAGCAATGCGATCAGCCGACAAATTGCACATCCATTCAAACCACCATCCCTCATCGAGGGCGTCGACTAGGCGTTGTCGAAAGAAATAGCCGTGGGCTGAGTAAACAGGGCAAGATTCCACAACTTGCAATTTATCCATCAACCATATCTGGGGAGGGATGAAAAATGAGAGAATAAAGAATAGAGAGATGTGCGATGAGAGAAAAGTAAGACGGGGGTTTTGTGAGAAAACTGAGCCTGAGGGCCGAGTGACGTGAGCAAATACATATGTGAGCTTGGGTGGGAAGCATTACCTGCAGCAGTAGTGGACTCCCTGCGAATCTAGTCATCTCCTGACGATAGAAAGCATCCAAGCCCATCAGTGTTTCGGCCAATGCCATAGCTGACTCTTTCCTTCCTTCAAGCCTTGAGCGACTTCAATCAAACGGATGCTAGCTCCTCCGGAGCCCGAGACAAACAGAAAATGAGATAGCATGCACAAGCAGAGGGCATGTTGTCGGAAACCTTGCCAATGATGGTCGCCGCGATCACCGACACTGGAAAAACGATTAATCAAACCAAGGATATCCAGCTCCCCATTAGAGGTCAGAGATCGAACGTCATGCGCGGTGAGTCCACACATCCGCCCAAAAGGTTGGGCGTAGCCAAAACGAGACTGAGGCAAGATCTCTTCTGAACGTTCAGACTCCATCAAAACTTGAAAATCTTCAAAAGTGGGACATACCTCTTGCCCTCCGAAGCTGAAGACATGCGTTACCGGGTTCCAAAATTTCGCCGCGGCATGGAGGAAAGGAAGGTGCAGTGGAGTCTGGCCCAGCGTGAATAGTGCATTCAAGCCGAAACCCTGGAAGTTCAACTTTTTCGATCCATCTAGAGAAGAGAGCCAAGATGTGAGATTTTCTGTGAGAAATGCCTCCATTTTTTTTTTGTGCAAAGCAGTGATGAGATGAATGAGTCCCAAGGTTGGAGCTTTTATAGAGGATGGGACACTATTCAGGGGACACGTGTCAAAATTTGACGACTGCTGGAATAAGTGGCCGGCCGGCCACCTTTTCTAGCTGGCCGACCACATTTCTTTCCCCAAACACAAAAAAACTGGTCGGCCGGCTCCAAAAGGTGGCCGGCCATGCTCCAATGTATGCCTTTGGTCTTGTTTTGCCCTCCAAAGGAAAGTTCCAGGCATTTCCAAGCATCGGATGTATCGAAGACCTCCATTTCCCTCTGTTTCGGATGCATTCCGTTGCCCAGATCGTCTGAAGTACGCTTTGTTTTGTTTATCAAGTTGTAATTTTTGCTTATTGAGTTGTCGTTTTGTTTATCGAGTTGTAAGTTTTGTCGAGCTGTCGTATTTTGTGTTTTGAGTTGTTACTCTTTGTTTACGCAATTTTGTTAAGTCTTGTTTATCGAGTCATTAACATTGTTGTATTTTTCTTATCGAGTTGTAAACTTGCTAAGATTCTGTTATTTCTTAGTGAGTCGAGTTGTCTGATTTTTCGCGTCGGTTCATTACCTGACCCGGTAAATACAAAGTGCACATTTCCATTCAATCCCATTTTTGTGTAAAATGATGCGATGCGATGCGATGCTGAGAGCATAAAAATACAACACTTTTTCAAAAGCTGTTTCACCCCATCATATTTCCTTTTACAAATAAAGGTACAAGTTTTACAGAAAATAAAATTGCCTAACAATATGCAAAGTGCTACAAACTACTAGCAAAAAGGAAAATAAAACAGGAAACAGCAGCATCAATATCCTCGGGAGCGGGAATGAGGAGCCCTCCTCATCCTCTTCTGCGAGACAACCTCTGCACCACCATCATCATCTGGGTCGGAGCTGTCATCCTCAGAATCCCCCTCAGCCTCGCCTCTACTCCCGGACCTAAGACTGGAATCCCCCTCCTCAGCGGATGTCTCCGACTGACGGTCTGCGACCTCCTCTTCCTCATCCTCATCGGGCTCCGCCTCTATAATATGTGCCCTGCGTCTACGAGAGGACCCTCCCCGAGCTCCTCGGAAGGCCTGGATGGCCCAGCTCCCTGAAAAGGCCTGGATGGCCCAACTCCTCGAAAGGGCCCAGATGGCCCAGCGCCTCGAAAAGGTCCAGACGATCGACCTCCCTAAGAAGGCCCGGGTGACCTGGCCCGCGGCGGAGCATACACAGGAGGCATCTGAAACTGAAGAGTTCAACACATCAGTTCAAATATGAAAATCAGATGCAAGTACAGTATGTGAGTGGGGTGTGTGTCAGATATGTTCTACACAAACACCCTATCAATGCAGTAGAATGTTCAAAACCAGCGTGTCATCAGAAATATGATAAATGCAAGAAAGATGAACAGTACCTGCACACCCATAATGGCCAGCTGTGCCTCCCTCCGCAGGATCATGCCCTCAAATGCAGCCATCACTCCAAGCATCTCATCCACGTACTCAACAGGAGGCTACAGATACAGATGCAAAACTATCAGTAAAGGAATGAATGTCCAAGTATCCGATTGATAAATCAAAGCTGTAAAGCATACCGGTGGTGAATCAGGATCTTTGACATATCTATGGTCAGGAAGGGGAGGCTCCAGCGAGACTTGGTAAGGAACCCCAAATTGCCAACTCTTCAACTCGGTCAGCATGTCTAGCTACCCAGGATGATGAAGAGTCGGAGGAATCGGGGGAATGAATCTGCGCCCACCTCTGGATGTACCAGCCTTCTTTGGAGGAGGGATATCTCAGAGCACGAGCTTCGACTCAAGATGGCACACCAACAGCCTCAAGGTGAGTCTGGCGCTCCGTGATCAGATATACGTGGCGATAAGTGGCATAGTCCCCCTTCTCAAGTTGTAGCAAAGCATCAGTGCCCAGCATAGCACTAACAACATCTTGGGAAGAGAGCCTATCAGTAGTTCGCATACTGGCTGGGGGTGCTGCGGGAGGGTCCTGAGAAGTGTACCCCCATACTTGATGCAAAAATCGTTCCCCCAGAAACCATGCTCTACCAACCGGTCCTTCGAGCAAGATCCTGTACTGGGAGGTGCCCGATCCTCTGGCATACTGAAATCGGAGACCATCACCCAAGGGCGCCCAAGGATGCCATGTAATTTGCGGGTAACCAGTGCATAAACCAATCAGAAATCGAGAATATACGGGGCAAATCAAAGATGAAAACAGAAGGGACTGAGAGTTCTGAAATACCTCCGTCGTCCGCACAGTGTCAAAATACTGTCGTAGATAAAAGAGAGTCTCTCGGGGTCTCGGCCGGTGCTGGCCCTCGAATACCAGTGAGTACGGGGTCATGAGGGGCCCTGCCACCACCAACTCTGGGGCTAACGTCGGGAAATATACGTAGACCCATAACTGAAGAAAGCAATGCAGAATGTAAATACAAAGTGCTGAGGGCAAAATATAGAATGTAAAGTGCGTTGTGTGTGCAATGTACAAGTAATAAGGAGCAGAAATGTAAATCAAGGGGACAGAAAGTACCTCCCAGGCTCTCCAATAACCGCCAAGTAAGTCTCCCTGCCCGCGGGAGGTCGCGCTCATGTAGCAATAAAGGGTAGCCAGGCCGGCGCCACCCCAGTCGTACCGTTCGACCTGTGATAGGTCCACCAGAGCGCTCAATAGATACAGCCCAACCGTGTTCCCTCTATCGGCGAACAGAGTAGTCCCGAAGAGGAACATAAGAAAACCACGGGCATACTACTCTGCCTCCTCAGGAGTCCCGGGCTCCATCTCCACCCTCCGAAAATGGGAAGAGAACCAGGTGTATCGGACTCTCCCGGAAGCTCTGTTAACAGGCGGGCGGGCCCCTAGCAAATGTATCCAAGTAGCCTCCCATTCACCCATGTCCTCGTCGTAAGGAATGGGCCAACCTCCTATATCCAGGCCAGTCAATACAGCAAAATCCAGCGGGGTCATGGTGTAACAAGCCCGTGAGGGACCTCGGCTACAGTTCGGACTTCCCTTTTTTTGTTTGTTGCGGTTCTTAATCTGAACCAAAGAGTCCAACTCTGGCAAATTGTTTTGAGAAAAATAGATTTTGAAAAGAAGTGCCAAACATGGATTGCTTTGCCAGATACAGAGTCACCACCTAAATATTTTTTAAAATGGGAAATTTAGGAAACCCTGACTCGGTGCCGAAGGCCACGTGTCCGTCATCACCAAAGTTGTCTTGGCTCGGGAGCTTGGGTACAATCGGGAAAGGTCAGCTATGAGCACCCCCTTTCGCCCGGTCTGAAGACCGGCCTCTACTAACCATGATATCCGATGTTGAAAACATTATGTGTTCTTATTCCGGTTATTAGCCTAGAATTACTATGTTATGCGCACAACAAACAAGTATAGACTAGATTGCCTAATTTGGAAACAAGCATTGCATATCCGTTTGTTTTGAAAAATGCTTCGGAATTTGCTACTCGCAAGTAGGCTAAAACACGGATTTCAACGAGTTTTTCCAACTCAAACAATCCAACCTTCACCCACAGGCATTCAAACAGTTTATCTCATATAAGCACTTAGCCACATGGTAAGCATACTGTCATGGCAACATTCACACGCATGCGATATGCTAAAGCATAAATACTTACATTGTACTCCAAGCCAAAACAATAAACTAGTTAGCAAACATGCATGTCCTAGTTCATGTTAAAGTGACTAATGCAACACATGCAGAATGTGATTAGGATAGGCTCGGCTAATCTATGATGACATGTGAAATGTTACAACTAACACGTATTCAATTTGGAAATTGAAATATGATGCATTAGAATGATGCTACCGAGACCGGTGCATGTAAGACAAATGAATGGATGCACGGATGCATTGCATGAGGTATGCTAATTTAAACGTGCCCTAATACTAACCATCAAAGCAGGTAAGTAAAAGGGAAGAAAGAAGTGGGGGTTGGAAGACATGCACACCACTCACCCACACTTATTACAGATTTGCCCTCGCCCGGAGGGACCAAATAAATAATACAAATTAATTAACTACGCAAGCTAATTAAATATTACAAATTGCCTAATTAATTAACAACTAACTAGACTAGGAAAGACAGTAAACCGCCTCGGGAGGAGAGCCTGATGCAACGCATGCTCGGGTCCTGCTCGGAATTGCACTGCCATGCAAAGATTGCCTCTGTTTTCCCTGCTCTGCCCTTTTGCAGACTGCCAAAATCTCAGAGATGCTTCTTCAGATACTGGGGATCACCACCGGCTGAGTAGAATAGCCACCGGCAGTGAATAGTGGTCACCGGCACAAAATGAATCCATCGGCTAGTGATTTACTGCCGGTCGGCAAAGAATGCCTGCAGAACCTGCAACTCACAGCAGCAGAGGACAGAACTTGCATGGCAATACAACTTAAGCAATGTATGCACCAATCATGCCCCCTATCATGTTTGTGACTCAAAGGAGCATGTGTCTCGATTCTCGGACCATCAATCATGCATTTCCATGCATGATGGCCCAAAGGATCAAGTTGTGCACATTAATTTCAAATGCAATGCAAACAATCAAACCAAGACCCAATCCCTATCACTAAATCAAGGGACAAGGTATGCATGCAAAGTACAATGCATCCTAGGCATGTTAGCTAATATGCAACATGATCATGAGGGCAAGCATGCAAGCATGAACATGGACGATGTACAAACATGTAAGGTAAGGACGCAACCAAGCAAATGATGGTCTTAAACATGACTTGGGCAGCCCTAATTAGGCCCAAAACAGTGGCCAAAACCAATGGAAGTGAAGGCCAAAATGCAAACAAACATGCAAGCACTCATGATCCAACACTTAGGCATATAAAGGCAACTCTTAAGCACACTTAAAGAGACCAAACAATAGACAATTAGCATGCAATATTAGCTCTGAAAATCATGTCAAAATGTGGTGCCAAACCAACTCAAATGAGACAAGCATAAGCATGCAAGCATGGTCCAAGTACTTAAGGCAAGTCATGGAGGCTTGAACCAAGGTCAATTCCACCAAGCCTCACAAGGCTAAGGAGGCTTAAGACAGGTCAAAAGAAGGCTTAAACAAAGCCAAGGGTGCACCTAGATGGCATCTAAGTGGCTCAAATCCAAAGGCATACGTAATGACCAAAACATGGAGCATACAACACAAGCTTTCAAAGCAACAATGAAGCCTCTAAGGCAAGTATGCAAACATGTTAAATGGACTGAAATTTCATGCTAAGTGGTTCCAAACCACTGAAATAATGCAAGCAATGCATGCTATACACTTATGCACTTAAGGCCAACAAGCCAAATACACAAAGGGGCTACACAATGCATGCTAGGGTCGACCCAAACAACCTAGGACAGACCTTATACATGGCAAAACAAGCACAAAAGCTTCACAAGACTAAGCCTAAAACATGCTAGAATAATGGTTTACAACTTAAGGCATGTTAAGGCAACAACAAGGCATTACAAGGTAGGTATGCAAGGCATGCATGGTGTACCAAAACCAACACACAACAAGGTTGTATCATGGTATAATAAGCACGGAAAACAACCTAGACATGATCAATACACACTCTAACATGATGCTCCCTCAAGAGGCCAAAAAGGGTCCTTTTCAAGGACAACAAGGAGAGGGGGTGGCCCTCCCCTTTTGGAGACTTCAAGGCACCATCTCCACCACTGAAATCCCTCAAGATTTCAGTGGTGAAGAGGCCCAAACACCAAAGTCTCAAAACTTGCACAAAAATAGCACAAAAAGGAGCCTTACAAGGCTTAGGAGGGGTCAAACAAACCCAAACCACAAAACACTCTTAATAAACAATCAAGAGGGCTAAAAAACAGAACTTTTTTGTATTATACACTAAGCACAAAAACAGCTCTAAGATAGGTAGAAAAGCAATGCAAAAATGGGGAATAAAAGGGAAGTTTCTCACCCTTGTAGGCCACCTTCACAAATGATGCTCCAACAGCCCTCCTTGGCTTGAATCCAGCTCCAAAACACCAAAACTAGCCCCTTAGAACCTCAGTAGCCAAAGGAAGGTGAAGCACTAGGTGTTTGTGTGCAATAGTATGGACTAAAACACCTAGAACACAAAGAGAGAAAAAGAGAGATAGGAGATATGTATGAACCCTAACCCTAAAACCAGAGCTTCTCTCTGTGTTTTTCTCTCCAAAATTCTCTAACCCTAATGCCAAGAGAAGAGACCCTTCTCTTATAGGCAACAAACTTGTAAAGCTTATACAACAAGCTTACAAGGAGAGCATCCCTCCATACACGTGTATGGAGGGGAACCAAATGCCACACAACTGTCCTAAAATATCTGCAAAAGCAGATGAACAGTAGTCGGCTGGCCAAAAATAACTGCCGATCGGCAACAAAGAGTGCCGACCGGCCACATACATTGCCGGTGGCAACAAAAACCAGCCGGTAGCCTCTAGCCACTGCCGGTGGTGTGTGGGGATGCCTCACAAGGCATTCCCTACCCCTCCAAGGCAATACACAAGTGTTTGGTGCAAAACCAGACACAAAACGGTCGAGTTCGGAGATCCTGAGGCAGGTATGCCAGAGTCGAGACCTCCGGGAACTCCAAACAAACACAAACATGGATGATCACCGAGTGTTCAAACGGTGACGTCCAAGTCTTGAGGATGGTCAAAAATGGGGTGACTACACATGGTTAAATCCCCAGTGGCGAAAAAATGAAAGGAGTTGGTGGTGTCCCACCATCTCTCCACCAAAGCTGCCATCAGTGTCCTCCTGGCAGGACAACGCGATAACCCAATGCAGAAGGCCACGAACCCTGCCAAATCGACTAAATCCCGAACAGCCTCCGGGAGCTCAGCATACCAATCTCTAGCAGCGGTGGAGCCATATCCCCGCACAGTGCGAGAACCAACCTGCATTCAGAATGAATACATGTGTCAGTATGAAATGAATGAGCTATGTGCAATTGAAATGAATGAGCTGTGTGCAAATGAAATGAATGAGCTGTGCGCAAATGAAATGAATAAAGCTGTGTGCAAGTAAATAGGCTGCGTGCGAAGTAAAATAAGTGGGCTGCATGTTCAACTCTCAATCAGTGTGTGCTGCGTGTTCACCTTCAATTTGGGCTGTGTGTTCATAAAATCTGAGTTAGGGCTGCGTGTTCTACTCTCAATCAGTGTGTGCTGCGTGTTCACCTTCAATTTGGGCTGTGTGTTTAGAGAATCCGAGTTAGGGCTGCGTGTTCTACTCTCAATCAGTGTGTGCTGCGTGTTCACCTTCAATTTGGGCTGTGTGTTCAGAGAATCCTAGTTAGGGCTGCGTGTTCTACTCTCAATCAGTGTGTGCTGCGTGTTCACCTTCAATTTGGGCTGTGTGTTCAGAGAATCCTAGTTAGGGCTGCGTGTTCTACTCTCAATCAGTGTGTGCTGCGTGTTCACCTTCAATTTGGGCTGTGTTGGAAAATCCGAGTTAGGGTGCGTGTTCTACTCTCAATCGAGGTGTCTTCGCGTGTTCACCTTCAATTTGGGCTGTGCGTTCAGAGAATCCTAGTTAGGGCTGCGTGTTCTACTCTCAATCAGTGTGTGCTGCGTGTTCACCTTCAATTTGGGCTGTGTGTTCAGAGAATCCTAGTTAGGTCTGCGTGTTCTACTCTCAATCAGTGTGTGCTGCGTGTTCACCTTCAATTTGGGCCGTGTGTTCAGAAAATCTGAGTTAGGGCTGCGTATTCTACTCTCAATCAGTGTGTGCTGCGTGTTCACCTTCAATTTGGGCTGTGTGTTCAGAGAATCCGAGTTAGGGCTGCGTGTTCTACTCTCAATCAGTGTGTGCTGCGTGTTGACCTTCAATTTAGGCTGTGTGTTCAGAGAATCCTAGTTAGGCTGCGTGTTCTACTCTCAATCAGTGTGTGCTGCGTGTTCACCTTCAATTTATGGGCTGTGTGTTCAGAAAAATCCGAGTTAGGGCTATGTGTTCTACTCTAAATCAGTGTGTGCCGTGTGTCCACCTCAACGATGGACTGTGTGTTCGACATCGAAGAATGGGCTGCGTGTTCATCTCAAATGTTTGGGTTACGTGTTCAACTCTCGATCAGTGTGTGCCGTGTGTCCGCCTCAACGATGAACTGTGTGTTCGACATCAAAGAATGGGCTGCGTGTTCATCTCAAATGTTTGGGCTGCGTGTTCAACTCTCAATCAGTGTGTGCTGTGTGTCCACCGCAACGATGAACTGTGTGTTCGACATCAAAGAATGGGCTGTGTGTTCATCTCAGAATTCAAGTATTGGGCCGTGTTCAATTCCCTACCAGTGTGTTCCGTGCGTCTGCAATCAATTTATGGGCCCAGTGTTCAGAAATTCAAGTGATTGAGCTATGTGTTCAGAATGCAAAATGGATGCTATGTCATGAACTAAACATTCTAAGTAAGCTGCTTACTCAAAATGAGCAAACAAACATGGCAAAGACACGAAGTGCATGAAAAATGCAGAATATGTTACAGAAAAGGTAAAAAACGAAGTAAATACCTCTCGTGCCTCGTGGGAGAGGTGATGCTCTGGCTCCCGCAGAAGCAGATCTCCAGGTGCTCGATCAGTAAAGTCGGGGAAGTGACGAAAACAAATTTCGGAAGAACGTGTCTTACGTGGGCGACTCCTGAATGAAGGGTCGAACCCTCGAAGGCAGAGTCATGACATCAAAATCATCCTCAACACCCGGAGGACCTCCGCCGTGAGGAAAATGACCGGCCATTTCAGAAAATCTGCAAAAGGAGCAAAAATGAGCAAAAATGAGCCAAAATTGGAAAAAGTCAACAAAAGTCAACTCTCGGGAAATGAAAAAGTCAACAAAAGTCAACCCCCGAGAAAATCTTCCAAATGTTGAGACAAACTTACCTCAAGTGGGAAAATGAGAAAAGAAGCCCCGAAATCAAAATTTAATCGGTTCAAAGTGTTTAAAACTGAAAGTTTTCACGAAAATAACTTGCGTGGGGCATTGGAAAACGCGTATGGAGCTCAGATCTGAAGAGGAAAATGGTTTGGGAAGGAAGAGAAGAAGATTTCGGAGCTGTGTTTATGAGTTCAAAGTGTTTGGGTGAGAGAATATAAAGAAAAGAAGGTGAAAAGACCAAATTGCCCGCAGATTTGAGCAGGTGGCTGGCCGGCCATTCTCTTTTTGAAAACTGGCCAGTGGCCTCCCTTGGGGAAGATAATTGGCCGGTGGTGATCCCCACATGCTCACCTAGCTCTTTGCAAATTTTGAGGAAGATTGGAGTTTCCGGGACTTGAAAAAGTTCAAGAAAAGTGCACTTTCTGTCGTGAAACCGCTCCGCTGGAATTTCACCTTCAACTTCTGACATGTGACTCATCATTACTCATCAAAATCAAGGTGTATCCTTTTTGAATATGTTGTAACCTCTCCGGGAGGTGAATCGGAGGTTGCGATCGAATCGCCCTCGCCGAAACGCGCATTTCTTCGCTCGTTGTTTCGTAACAAACGTGCACCCTGATTTATGCTCGTTTTGCATTATCATGCACATAACTTGCATTCTCATGAACATGCTTGCATTGTCATGCATGTTTTCTTGATATTACCATGCCTCTATGTTTAAGCTTGCGTTGCCACGCACGCTCCTTTCTCGCACGCTCCTTTCTCGCACTGCGATGCATTCACTCATCGGCACCGCGTGTGCCAAACTTTCGGTATCACATTGAATATATGTTGTTAGATATGTTGTGCTTGTTGAGTTTCTTTCTTTGGCAGGCACGATATTGTATGTACGGTTCATTTGAAGCTGGTGCGACCAGACGAATCGTGCAGGTATCGTATCTTCTCCGTGTGAGACGCGACGAGAATTGGACAATTCTCCGCATTCTTAACTGCATGAAATGTAGTTGTTGCTTTGCATTCTTGCTTAAAACTGTTGCATCTATTTGCGAATACTTGCTTCGTTACAGCCTGTTGCATGTGCATGATCATTAAGTTACATCTAGCTCTGTGCATGTCGCTTTGCATTTTGCCCCCTTGCCTGCGGGCACGCCTGCGGGCATATCTCTGTTCATCTTGTATGATTGTCTAAGTCTTCGGCCTTGTCAAAAATGGGTCGTCTCTAGGCTTTGACATTCACTCCCGTCATTTCTTGACTTCCGAGTTCTGTCAAAGAGGGGCAACTGTAGACACCCCATTTTTGACCGACCTTAAGACTCAGACGTCACCGATTGAGCGCTTGGTGATGTTGCATATCGCGCTCGCTCAGAAGTTTCAGAGTCTCGGCCGTGAGCCCTGCCTCCGGACTTCCAGGCTTTTCTGTGCCTTGCCTCAGTTTGCGAACCAGACTCGGTTTTCTCTGTTTCTTTTCCCTGAGGGGAGGGAGAGGTCTAGTAGATCATCTCTCAGTGGCCGTGGGCTACATTTCGTGGCCGTAGGCCATTTTGCCCATTTCGGAGCCCGATTCCCGGTTTTCGGAGCCGTCAGGCCGTGCGCCTCGGTTCGGGACCGCCTAACTACCTCTGTTTGCTCCGGTTTTTGGCATGCATCCTATTTACTCCCTTTCGAGGGACACTATGGTCTGAGAGACCAACTTCGTGGTCGAACATCACACCCGGTGCCCAACAGGCAGTTTTCGGGACCTCGGACTGCGCGTTTTGGCCCCGGAACCTTTGTTTTGCATCGGTTTTCATTCATTTTTGGCAGGTATCTCTGTTTCATCACCAGGAAGGCCGTAGAAGGGTGGGAGGCCAGCAATTGTTTCAGCGACGAGTTATATTCCATCATCGCCCTCCGACGCCCGTTTTTCTCACTTCCAAGCCAATGTTGACCACCCTAGGGTCACTCTTTTCAATCCTAACTCCCATATTTGTGTTGTATACACATGGGAGGACACCAAAAGTTGGTGGCCGGCCAGTAATTCCACCTGACCCTTTTGAACCCCTTTGAAAAATGGCTTGTTCTCTCTCCTATTTCACTTTCTCTAGTTTTGAACCACAGGGTTATGTTGAGGGTGCCTGGGAGGACACCTTTTTGTGATGGTCGGCCAGAAATTCAATTGACCATTTTGCCCCTTGGCCGGCCGGCCACCTGCAACTCAGAAAACTAGCCGGCCAGCTTTCTCAGGGTGAGTACATTACAGCTGTGCATTGTTTTTGCCTCCAAAACCTGTATCCGGAGGGAACTTTTTTGGAGGGAAACTTGATGTAATTTCCCTCCCCTTTTTCCCTCATTTTCTCCCTCTCATTTGTCTAGATAACCAGTTGCAAAAAACCTAGTTTGGGGGTTACAGAAAATTGCTTTGAGCTCTTGCATGCATATCTCCCTCCATCTCTCTCATTTCCTTCAAAAAATTCCCAAGTTCTACCCCTTTTTCATATCACCACCACCACCACTCCATTTCCAGCAGCTTGGAGCTCTTCTCAGAGGCTTGGAGGCACCATTTCTCAGTTCAAAAGGCAGCCAAGGAGTAGTCTTCAAGGGTAAGTTCATTTTCCCTCTTTTTGGCCTTATTTTGTACGATTGCTTAGCCCTATTTTCTTGCTGTTTTGAGCTCCGACCAAAACTGAAAATTTCATTTTTTTGAACTATATTCCATGTTTCATTAAGGGCTCATTGCAGTTTGAAACTTCTTTTTGGCACTTGCTTCATTATCCTCTTGAATGCCATTATTTTGCATGATATTTTTAGCCTATGCGTGATCTGTTTTGGAGCATTTCATAAACTGTAGATAGGATTATTTTGAGCCCTTCTTCAACATTGAAGAAGGGCTCAACACTGTTGGGGACCTCCATGTATCACTTGCCATTGTACCCCTCTTTGGTCCCTATTTTTGCATGATTTATTAGCTTATTGAGATTCTGTTTTTGGACCTTGATCAAAACTGAAAGTGGCCATATTTTGACCCTCTTGTCATGTTTCATTAAGGGTCTTTGGATGTTTGATGAATATTTTGTATACTTTGTGTTATAGCCTCCTTTGAGCCTCATCTTGCATGACATTTTGAGTGTGTTTTTATACTGTTTTGGGGGCTTCCATAAACTGTAAGTAGTCATATTTTTTGTCCCTCTTTAGTGTTGTAGAAGAGTCTTTTTCTGTTTGGGCTTTGCATCTACCACTTGCTTCATCACCCCTCTTGCGGGCCCATTTTTGCATGCCAATTTAGTCCCATGTGTACTCACTGTCTTGCCATGCTTTGTACTGTAAAATACTTGTCTCGGGGCTGCCTTGCTTCTTCTTTTACACTTCATGTCCTAATTATGCATGCTTTGTATAGCTGTAAGCCATTTCATGTACCTAGTTTTGCATTTCGGGAGTGATTCCATGCATCGGGTGTCATTTTGCCATGTTTCGGGGCTGTTTTGCCCCTCATTTTGCTACTGTTTTTTGCATGTTTGCATACCATATTCCATGTCTTTTCCATGTCTCATTAGAGTGGCATTTCGGTCCCTGAGAGTCGGTCCTCGGTTTGCGCGCATGCGTGCACGCATTTCGAGTTGTCTTGTTTTCATCTGATGGCCTCTTATGTGAGTGTGGCTGAGGCTCTCTCATGTTGGTGTAAGCCCTATTGCATTGCGTATGCCATTTCATCCATAGCATTGTGTATGCTCGGTTGTGTATCACCTCGCGTAGCGTGTATGCCATTCCATAACATTGTGTATGTTAGGATTGTATCTTAGTTGCATTTCACGCATATCATGCATATTGTATCGTGTTCGGGATAGGAGTTAGCCTGGGCACGGGAAATGAGGTACGTTCCGTACTCCGAGTGACGGAACGTGTCTCAATTCCCAAGTCACCGACACTCCGGATTATCCATGATGGAGTTAGGTTTTGTTGTATTGTTCATATGCATTCATTCTATATTGAGTTGTGCAATTCGGCTCCTCGACCGTCATGCATCGAGATGCGTGATTGGTGGTACGAGGATCGAGACATGCATACATTTGTGAAAATACATTGCTATGCTCGTTTCCTGCTCTCTGTTGCAGCATATCAAGAATCAGCGATCTTCCAAGGCTTGGCACGCTTTTCAAGAATCATTGCAAAACAGAGGCTAATTGGGGCATTCCAGTGGATTTTCGCGCAAAGCAGCCCAAACATGCATCATTCCATCATCCGGAGCAGAATCAAAGCGCCCCGGCTTGCATGCCGCTTTATTATTTTCTTAGTTAATTTGTAAATTAATTAGGAATTTGTACATTATTTGGGCATTTATTCTTTTCATTCGGGATCAGTACATTTATTTGGACCCTCTGTGAGGGCAAAATTGTAATAAGTGTGGGTGAGTGTGATGTATGTCTTCCAATCCCGTCTTTCTTCCCTTTTATTTACACGCTTATGATGGTTAGATTAGGGCATATTTCAATTAGCATACAAGATGACAAAGATGTTTGCATCATTCATCTGCTTTTGCACGCACTGGCTCTAGATCATACAAACTGCATTTGTATTTCAATTCCAAGTTGAATACATGTTAGCTGTAGCATTCCATATACCATGTTTAGAATAGCCGAGCCTGCTATAGTTGCATCTTTGCATGTGTTGCATTAGGCATTTCTGTATACTTTAGGATCATGCATGATTTCTAATGAGTTTCTGTTTTGGCTTGGAATACTCGGTGAGTTTTATGCTTTAGCATCCTTGCATGCGTGTGAGTGACTGCCGTGAATAGCATGCTCACCATGAGGCTACTTGCTTATGTGATATAACTGCCTTGAATGCCTGTGGGTGGAGGTTGTGTTATTTGGATTGGAACAATTCATCAAATGTTTGTTTTAAGCCCACTAGACAGTGGCAAAATCATGTTTTTCTAAGCCCACCCGAGGGTGGCAAAATCTCCATTTTAAGCCTACCTGCGGGTAGCAAACCATCTTTCAAAAACAAACATGAAATGTTTCGTTCCAATTCAGGTGACTCAGTCTATACTTGTATACTGTGCGCATCACATAGTAACCTAGGCTAATAACCGGAATAAGAACGCACAATGTTTTCAAAATCTGATATCATGGTTAGTAGAGGCGGTCTTTGATCGCCGAGTAGGTGCTCACGTGACCTTCCCAATCGTACCCAAGTTCTCGAGCCGAGGCAACTTTGGTGATGACGGACACGTGGACTTAGGCAACGAGTCAGGGTTTCCTAAATTTCCCAAAAATAAAAAATTTAGGTGGCGACTTTGTATCCGCAAAGCCCATGTTTGGCACTTCTTTAAAAAAACTGTCAAAAACGATTTGCCGGATTTGGACTCTTTGGTTCAAGATTAAGAATCGTGACACAAATCGAGTCCGAGCTGTAGCGAGGTCCCCCCGCGGACTTGTTACAATAGGGTTTGAAAAGCTCAAAGCTGTGCCATTCCGCTGAGGACCCTGAGCACTTAACAAGCATACACACTCATCATTGGGCGTGCAAACGATGACGTCCAAGTCATAAGGGCGGTAAAAAATGGGGTTTCTATAGTTGCCCCTCTTTGACATAACTCAGAGTCATGAAATAACGTGAATGGATGTCAAAGCCCGAAGACGACCTATTTTGACAAGGCCGTAAGACTTGGACAAACAAATAAGACGAAAATAAATGGTTGCACCCATAGGCTGCCTACATATCCGTTTGTAAGGAATCAAACTAGTGTAGTTTTGGAGCAAGATGCAAATGATATGCATGCAAAAAAACTTTAAAAAGTCGGACTCACACGCTTCACGAAGCTCACTATTTTGAAAACTCATGATCATACAAGATGATGTGATAAGCAATAACAGGTGCAATAAGCAATAACAGGATAACAACATATGAATGAGTAGCTTCAAGCTTAAAACCAACACAGGTTCCATGCAAAAAGATCTAAAACACACTCTGACCACGCCAAAATGCAGGACGAGAAAAGAAAACATAGCTGAGGGTTGTGTCTCATGCATCTTGAGAAACTAAGAAACGCAAACCGCTCAGGGTCACATTTCACGCGTCCTGAGATGAAAACTGCTCGGGGCCGCTCTTCGTGCATCCCGAGATAAAAGAGAAATTGCTCAAGTTGCGCTTTATGCGTCCCAAGATAAAACACGTCCAGGGTTGTGCTTTATGCATCCTCATATACAAGAGAAACTGCTCAGGCTTGTGCTTCACGCGTCCTGAGATAAAACATGCCCAGAGTTGCGCTTCACGCGTCTCAAGATAAAACACGCCTAGGGCCGCACTTCATGCGTCTTGAGATACCACTCGGGCTCGGGCTTCACGCTTCCCAAGATAAAACACGCCCAGGGCCACACTTCACGTGTCTTGAGATATAAGAGAAACCGCTCGGGCTCGCGCTTCACGCGTCCCGAGATAAACAACAAAAGATGCAAAGAGGAATGAGCGTGTGCAATAGATAAACAGAGTAAACAAGTGCGATAGATGGACAAATGATGTATGATGGTAATTGAAAGCATGTTCTATGCAAGAAACAAGAGCATATTCTATGCAAAATTAAAAGCATATATGAGTACACATTCTATGCATGAATCATGAGCGATGCAAGGCACAGATGTGATATAAGTGTATATGAAAATGCATGTTCTATGCAACAGTTGTAATTTGACAAAACAAAAACGATATTCGGTGGCAACTTCCGATTTACCTCTCAGAGGCATTGCAACATGTAATTTGGCACACTCACGCACTGGAATGCGGTTTTGAGCTCCCTAGGAAACAATCTGGACCCAACAATGAACCTTTCATACACTTTTCGGGAAACAAAAGCACAAAACAACATTAGGACACAGAAAAGGGCCATCGGCCACTCGCCGGCCACCAAGAGAAGCTATCGGCCACCTGCCGACCTCCGTTTAGGCACAGTCACGGATGTGGCTCGACACCCGTGGCGCTGGCAAATTAGTCTTTTGGCTCGGGTCTTTAAGTATAGATCAACACACTTCATTTCCTTGCACCCACAAGGTCAAATCACTTCGCCCCTCTCTAGGTACTTTCTCTCTCTAGATCCGTGCTTTATACACGCTTTTCTAACACCCCACAAACTTTTTAGTAAACCCTCTTGATTCTCTACATTTTGAACCGATCGATTTTGATTTCCGCTTTTTCTTGGATTTTCACCACTCTAGGTTTGTTCCTCGAAGTTTCTCTCGAAGTTTCGTGAACTTTCTCGAGTTTTGTCTTTTTCTCCCATTTTCTCTCTCCTAGGGTTGAATTTATCCAAGTTTACCCTCTTTTCTCTATTTTTCTTCACTTTTCACCTACTTTTCACCCATTTTCCAGCTGGCAGACAATATGCCTCACCATGGAGCTCCTCCCCTCGTTCCACCTGTATTTCTACCTAATACCGGGGTAGGGGAGCTAGCATACGAGGCTTGTGTTGGGATTGGGTCTGCCAGATTGCCTTAAGTTTCTTGGACATTAGTAGTATGAGTAGTGGCTCTGGGGCTAGGATACCTGTGGGCGGTGCATGGGATGCAGAAGCCGCTACCGGTTATGGTTGTTATTGTTGTAACCTATTTATTACCTCAGCCTGATGGGCTATGACCTCAGCCTGACGAGTAGCATCTTGCTGTAGGGTTTAAATATTTGCTGAAGATGATGGATCAATTCCTCCATAGTGACTGGGGGATACTATGTCATCGGGAGAGACGAGTGATCTCGCGTAAAATCGCCCCTAAACCCCGACTTTAGATGGTGAATTAAGGGTGACCATCAGAAAATCGGTGAATTCTGCCCGACTTTCCTTCGTCTTGTAACCGGTGGAAGTGAAGTAAACACGGGCTGTCCCCTAACAAGATCTTCGGCTTTGTAAAGCCTTGACTCGGTCCGAGTAGTTGGGGGTATCTGAACTTTCTGGAGCTATGGTGTTAAACTACCTAGCAAAAAGAAATAAAGCAGTAATCAGAAACCGCACAACACCTTAGCTAATGATGTTACCAACATAGATGCAATCAAAGCTGTAGAACTGCACTCAACACTGAATTCTGCCCCCCAAAATGGATACCAAACTTGCAACTGATATGCACATTCCTGTACAGTTTTACTGTAAAGCACATACCAGTTATGTAAGAGCCAAAACACCCTTATGAGGGGGTAAGGTTACCCTATCCTAGTTTCGTAAGGAACTAGGGTTCACTATTCAAACAAAGTGGTTTCACGCAATGGCTTGCCTAGGCTTTTCAAACAGTCTCTATGGCTTTTCAATATGTAACTAGGCTGAATGGTCAAAAGGGTACCTCAGCAAGGTTACCTAATATACCTCTCACACCTAACACCGAGAAGTGAAAGGAGGATCAAACGGTACAGCGGTAGTCTAGATCCAAGGGTTGTGTTCTCATCATGGCAAAGCCCGTGACCAGTCAGCCTTTTGGCAAGCTTTTAGGCAAGCCTTCGGCAAACCATCCAGGAATAGCAAATGGCAAACACAGTGACTTAGGCGCACCAATGCAAATGCAATGCAGAGAAACATATAAGTGTAGATAAACTTTCATTTCATGAAGTTTGAGTCAAGTTCTCTAATTTTCCCAATAGAGTTGCCAGAAACTGTAGCTCGACTTTTTGTGCCCCATCTTGGAAGACAAATTACGCCCTACAAGTCGGACTCTTGCAATCAATCCAATCTCACAAGTGCAACGTGAAATAGATAATACACCAAAGAGTCCAAATCCGGCAAATCTTTTAAACAATCGATTTTGAATCAAATTGCCAAAAATAGATTGTTTTGCCAGATACAGAGTCGCCACTTAAATATTTTTTGAAAATTTAGGAAACCCATGACTTGTGACAAAGGCCACGTGTTTGTCATCACCAAGATTGTCTCGGCTCAAAAACTTAGGTACAAGAGGGGAAGGTCATAAATTAAGCACCCCCGCTCGCCAGATCAAAGATCAGCCACTATTAATCATGATATGAATCTTGGAGTTTTCTTAGGTGTGCAACCCACAAAAGGTGTAAGTGGGTTGCACACCATGTGCCACTTACACAAAAGGTGTAAGTGTAATGTGTAAGGTGTAAGTGTAAGGTGTAAATGTAAGGTGTAAATGTAAGGTGTAAGGTGTAAGTGAGTTGCACACCATGTGCCACTTACATAAAAAGTGTAAGGTGTAAGGTATAAAAGGTGTAAGTATAAGGTATAACTGTAAAGAATAAGGTGTAAGGTGTAAGTTGCACACCATAACCAAACCCATGTATCTTATCTACATTATATGCTCTTGTTCCGATTATTAGGCTAGCATTACTATGTAATGCGCATACACACAAGTATAGACTAATTTGCAAGAATTGGAACGTTTCGATTTCATGTTTGTTTTGAAAAATTGTTTCGAATATGTGCCACTTGAAAAAGTGATTGCATATAAACATTACTCAAATTATTCCAATTCAAGCAATTAGCCTTTATCCACAGGCATTCAAATAGTTTATCATTTAAGCATTTAGCCTCATGGCAAACATGCTAGACATGGCAACAATCACATTCATGTAATTACGCTAAAGCAAGTAAAGGCTCACCTAGTACTCAAAGCCAAAAAAAAGATGAAAGAGTTAGAATAATGCACAACCCTAACTATGTAATGTGATTAGTGTAACACATGCGATATACAATTACTAGGCTCGGCTACTAATATGGCATGTGAATCAATTCGATAGCATGTGGTCTAAGCACGTATTCAAAGAAGTGTTCAACTAACATTGCAATTTAGAATGATGAACTGAACCTCGGTGCATCCAATACAAGTGGATGTAAATATGAAGTATGCTAAACAAAACATGATGCCCTAAACTAATCATCATAAGCTAGTAAATAAAAGGGAGAAAGACGTGGGGTTGGAAGACATATACATTATTACAACATTTCACCCTCACACAGGAGGGTCCGAATAGCTAAGCTAATTAACTAGGTATTACAAAACGAAATGAATAAATTAGCTAAGCTGCTCTAACTAATTATTACAACAACAAATGAACTAATTAATTAACTAATCTAGCTAATTAAAATAATTACAACACGAGAAGAATTAGCTATTCTAACTAATTAATTACAAAGCCACAATTTTAAGAACAACACTAATATATTTACAACACGGATCACGAGGATCAATGGAGGGCTCATGCATGAATGCTGTTTCCACCCGAAAAAGTCACTATTTCTGCTACTGAATGCCTTTATTGCACAGTAGAACATTTGCACTGATTTCCACCTCCAGACCAATTATGTTCTGCTTCAAAAGTACACTGCTGGATTTTGCACTGGTGGCTGGCAGAGGGCCTGCCGTCCACTAATGATGGCCTGCTAGCCACAAAAGGAAGCCTGCGGACCACTAATGATTGGACTTTCCTGCTGCAACAGAGAGCAAACAGAGTAGAGGTAGTGTATTCTCAAGGGTTTGTTTGCATAATTTACCCCTCTTTATCATTTGAACAACTCAAAGGAGTAGTAAGTTTAATTCACAAACCACCAATGGATGCAATTTCATTGCATGATGGCTTATGAATCAAGTGTGCAAATTCAATGAATGCAACAAAACAAGACTCTTAAAACCACCTCCCTATCATGAAAGATCAAGAGAAGTAGTTGACAATGAATCTTGAACCGTTTTCATCACTAATGAATATGAAACTACTCCAGACTCAAGGGTTCAATTAACCTCCAATTGAACCCAAACCAAATTATTATATTGCACTTTTTTATTCACCAATTTTTTTACTCCATTTTAATTACCTCTCAATTCTTTAATTAATTAAGTCCACAAGTGAATTTAAGTTCTCTAATGGAAAGAGAACGCAAACCAAGTGTTACTTTGGGCATGAAAGAGACATGATACTGTTGGTAATGAAACCCGAAAGGGATTAAACCATTAAGCATGACACCTCAATCTCATGCCTAAACATACAAATAATTTGAAACCACTTTCAAAGCAAAGAGAAAAGGCCAAGAAAGGTGGGAGGTTGCAGAGGTGATTAAAGGTGAGAACAAGTAAGAAAAGAACTAAATAAATGCAATAAACTCAAACAAGGTGGTGTCTAAGGCATAAAACATGAAACTTATGAGGACAATTACACTATAAGCATGCAATATAAGGCTCAAATGCAATGAACACTTAAAAACAGTCCTAAAACAATGCTATATAAGTCCTAAAACATGCTGAAATTAAGACAAAAATAGCTAGGACAATAAGCTAAAACATGGATCATGTTAGGCTAGTAAGCAAAACACAAGGAGGGGAGGCTAATTCCTCTAATTTTGGACTTCAAACTATGATTTTAGCCACTGAAATAACTCTGAAAATCAGTGTTTAAAAGCTCAAAAAAAGATAGTGTAAAAGTGGGAAACACAAGGGTAAAGGCCTTAAGGGCAAGGTGTAAAGAAGGGTGAACCACCCCTCAACCTTTATTGGCCTTAAAACACAAGTTTCAGCCCAAAAATGCATAGTTTTTACAGCCCAAAAACAGTTGGAAAATAGTAAGAAAAAGAGTAATTAAAACAAGTAAAGTGGCAAAGCTTTATACCTCTTGAGGAGGAGATCACTTTTAAGCAATAAAATAAGAAAAACACACCCTCAAGAGCTCAAACAAGGTTCAAAGATATCTCAGCTTAAAGTTGGAGAGGTTTGGTTAGGTGAAGAAATTTGCAAGAGGGAGAGAGAATTGTAGAGAGACGAAAAATTTTGCTCTAAAATTTTTCTAACCCCAAAGCAACACGGGAGGTCCTCTATATATAGAGAAACATGAACCTCCCTCAGAAACATCCAGCCATACACGTTGGAGCAGATGTAAGCATCAGGGAAACAAGTGGCACAATCCACAAAATATTTGCAAAACACATTGGTGGCTAGCAGGCCACTAATAATGGCTGGCAACCAGGAACAGTGGCCGGTAGGCCAGTTGCACCTCTTTGACAAAACTCGAAGTCATGAAATGACGCTGAGTGTTAATTCAAGGCGACCTAATTTTGACAAGGCCGTAAGACTTAGACAAACAATCAAGATAGAAATAAATGGTTGTGCCCACAGGCTGTCTACGTATCCCTTTGCAAGGAATCAAACCAACGTAGTTCAGGGGCAAGACGCAAATTATATACACAAAAACTTTGAAAGCTAGACTAACACGCATCGCGAAGCCGGCTATTTTGAAAACTCATGATCGTGCAAGATGATGCAATAAGCAATAATGTAATAAGCAAGATAATGAGATAATAACATATGAATAAGCAGCTTCAAGCTTAAAACCAACACAGATTCCCTGCAAAAAGATCTAAAACACACTCTGACCAAGCCAAAACACGAGATAAGGAAAGAAAACACCGATCAGGGTTGCGCCTCGCGCGTCCTGAGAAACTGAGAAACAAAAATATCTCGCGGTCGTATTTCACACATCCCAAGATAAAAACCTCTCAAGGTCGCGCTTCACACATCTTGAGAAATAGAGGAACGAAAACCACTCAGGGTCGCGTTTCACGTGTCCTAAGAAACAAGAAAAATAGCTCGGGCTTGCGCTTCACGCGTCTTGAGATACAAGAGAACCGCTTGGGTGTGCGCTTCACGCGTCTTGAGATAAAACACGCCTAGGCCCACACTTCATGCGTCCTAAGATACAAGAAAAACCGCTCAAGCTTGCGATTCATGCGTCCCGAGATAAAACACGCCTAGGGCCACTCTTCACACATCCTGAGATACAAAAGAACCGCTCGAGCCCGCGCTTCACGAGTCCCAAGATAAAACATGCCTGGGGCCACGCTTCACGCGTCTTGAGATACAAGAGAACCGCTTAGGCTCGCGCTTTACGCGTCCTGAAATAAAACACGCCCAGGGCCACCGATGGTAGATTCGAGGCAAAAATGACTTTTTACTTCAAGTCTTTAAATATATGACTCAAGGCTTCATTTCCTCACACCCACAAGGCCGAAAATTCTCTCTCTGGTACTTTCTCTCTAGATCCATGTTTTATATGCATTTTCCAACGCCCCATGTAAACTTTTTTCGTAAAACCCTCTTAGTTCTCTACATTTTGAACCAATTAAATTTTGATTTCGTTGCTTTTTCTTGGATTTTCACCACTTTAGGCTTGTTCGCCTTGAGTTTCTCTTAGGTTTCGTGAACTTTTCCGAGTTTTGACTTTTTATCCCATTTTCTTTCTCCTAGGGTTGACTTTTCTAAGTTTACCCTCTTTTCTCCATTTTTTCTCCACTTTTCAACTACTTTTACCCATTGTCCAGATGTATGATGAGACTCCTCACGATGGAGCTCCTCTAGAGGTTCCACATTGTCGAGGTAGAGGAGCCAGCTTCTGAGGTCGATGAGGCGAGAGGGCATTGAGGCTAACCTTGAGGCTAGCTTTGCGCTGAGGTCAAGCGAGCCATTACCATTAAGGTTGCAACCCTTTGTTCCGGACATATCATCCTTGCATGATATATTACCGCTTGGAGGCATTAGGTATATTTCAAATGACTTTCTTTGGCGATGTACCAAAGACCTCCTATTGAGGAAGCCGGCCTCCTCCTTTCTTCTAGCGCCTTGAGGTATGAACTATGTTTTCATGCATTCCTGCCTTTCCTTTAACTCGCATTTTTGTAACGCCTTTCATCCGATTGCACTTTTATCAATGCATTTCATCTAATTCACATGTTCTTCTCTCGCCAGGGAGGCTCTCGTGCAACAGAGGGTACGGCTTTTATTTACAAGGGACTAGCACAACGAGCTCCTTGCCGGGATCCGTGACATCGTCAATGAGACTGCTTCGGCCTTTTCTGCTCCGGCCTGACATGCATCATAGCGAGACGCTCCCTTCTAAGAGCGCTAGTGGAGAGGTGGTGGGACACCACCAACTCCTTCCACCTCTCTACTGCCAGGCAGATGACAATGACTCCCTACGACTTTGCCATGATCACAGGCTTAAGAGTAGGGGGCAATCCAATTCGATCCTTTTTGACACAGACATGGGTGAGTGGGAGGCTGCTTGGATCGACCTAGTGAAAGCGCGCCCACCTCTGTACTGGCTAGCTATGGTGAGATACAACTGGTTCGCCGAGTAGTTTCACAGGAGCAAGCACGAGATGTTGGAGGAAATGCAGTAGTATGCCCAGGGCATCCTAATGTTTGTCCGCAGTACCACTTTATTTTTGAACAAGTGGAACACCGTGTATTTATATCTGTTGAGCGCCCTAGTGACCCTTCCTAGGTACGCTTCTACGACTAGGGTAGACCTGGCCTCGCCACCCTATATGGCTATAAGAGCTCCACCTCCCGTGATGCGGAGAGCGATCGGATGCTATTGGCGACTGGAGGTATGCATTTCATTCTCTCTTTGCACTTTACACTTTTTATTTCACATTTTCTGCTTTTATATCTATTCAACACTTGTGCTTTGGCTTTGCACTTTAGATGTCTGTTCATGCGTTGTGCTTTCTTCTTTTGCACTTTCATGTCTGCTTTTTATGCTCAGGCTTTCTACTTTAAACTTTCTACATCTATTCATGTTGTGCACTTTCAAGATCTATTCATGCCTAAAGCGCTTTGCACTTTATGCATCTATTCATGTCATTACTAACATCATTGCCTTTTCGCGCTACAGTTATGGGTTTATGCATATATTCTAGCCCTCACCCAAAGCCTATGAGGAGCTTCCTTGTGGTTCCCTTTACTCAAGACGATATGATGCTTGATGTCAACGAGAGTCGCGAGACCTTTGCCTTCTTTCACCATTATTTTGATGTCAGGTTGCCCGAGGTAAGTCGATACTATAGTCATTTTTACTTTAATCGCTCGATTCACCCTTTGGCAAATGACGGCAACTAACAATCTGCATACAACCTCTGTTTGTAGATCGTGGTAGCCTGCGCCATGATGTCGGCCGGGGTGTGTAGTATGTGGAGCCTAGTACATCACAAGGCTTCCAGCGATTCTCGGCCGAGGTCCCAGTCGCTGCTTGATTTTTGAGCGAGAGAGATTATGAGACCGTAAGCTCGCCAATATTTGCCTAATTCAGGTCAGTTTGCTAGTCGTTTCGATGCCATCTCTAGAGTCTATGGGAACAATGTGATAACCTATCTGCCGACACACTATATAGTTCATGGTATGCTTGGGCCGACTTCTTCTAGGAGAGGGCGATTACGAAATTTATTCAAACCCACCTTATGCCTCCTTCGGTGCACTCACGGACAATGGGGTGGACTCTGTGGCGTAGGTGACACGACAATTAGGGCCCATACTAGATGGGCTCTCCCTGTTGAGCAGACTATTTGTGGGCCAGAGCTTCCCACTGTGCTCACATGCTGGCGGCCGATTGGGACTTCTTATCCGATTTCAATTGAGCCAGCGGAGGCTGGGCACAAGTATGTCGGAGTTCAAGGCTCGTCCCAAGTATGGACCACATTTTACAACTTGCACCTCCACATTTCCATTTTAGATATGTTTATTCCGCATAAATCGATCATCCAAATGCACTTGAGCATCTATAGAGTGTACAAGGAGCCTCCTTGTGGTGGCTTCTAATGGGTATGGTGCGAGAGGAGATATTGTTTGGTCTCCACAATATCCGTGTAATTTCATTCAATTTGCGATTCATGCTATCACGCTTCCACCGATACCTCGCATTTCAACCGTAGTCTTTCCCAAACGCAGCGATACTTTCTGACATTCGGTGATCGCACCGTCAGACTCACACTATATCTAATTTGGTATGACACTTATTCTCAAGATAATTATGCTCAGATTCCGATACAATAATAATCAGAGTCGATATGTTGACAATTGTTTCTTCTTTTTCAAATTCCATCTCGCACTAATGGCACCAAGGCAAGAACACCTCCTTAGCGAGAGAGAGAGAGAAACATGCACCACCAGACCTAGATGTGAGCCGGCCGAGGCAAAGATAGGGGCACCCGAGGCTAGAGCAATTTCTTAGAGCCCATTTTAAGCAATGGTGATCCGAGAGTAGTGACTCGAGGAGGTAGTGAGTCGGCATTCTCGAGTCATCTCGAGCATGGAGACAATGATGTCGCTCGGGCTTTGATAGTGGCGGCCACACCGAGCACTCTCAGGTGGAGAGCTGAGATGATACCCCTCTAGTTCGTAGTCTCGATTTCGACAATGATGCCTATGGAGATAGTGCTCTCGAGTTCCCTTGGAGAAAGAGACTAAGAGGGCATCTTGAGCTCGAGGCATTGGCGCGATTTTTTTGTACTTTTTGCTTAGATTCTTTTTGTTTGGTAGCATTAGCATATGTATAGCTTTAGATAGGTTTATTTTTACTTTTGAAAATTGTGCTCCACTTTTGTAAAAAACCATGTTCGGAATAAAATCTCACAGTTTTTATGAAAAATGTTTGTCATTTTTACATCATGAGCACCATATTTGCATGAAATGGACATGGAATTGAATTGGCCAAGAGAGCGCTTGATTGAAACAATGTTCTTAATCAGGTAATGAGCCGACCAACAACCAAAATACAAAATACAACTCGATAAACTAAGCAAAAAATAACTCAAATACAAATAAACAAACTTGCTAAAACCAAAAGACTCAAGACAAGACCTTAAAACACTCAAAGATCAAGACAAAACACATGCTCCCAACACTTCCCAAAGACACAAGTGGACTGCAGTCGAAAAAAAGAGAGTCATCGACCGAGAAGGAGGTTCTTGTTGTGGAGGTGGCACGTCGGCCACTGTGAATAACCTCCGTGACATTGACAGTTGGTCCACTCATAGCCTTATCTTCTACAAAAGGTTCTGCTTTGTGATTTTTTCTCCAAAACCTCATTTCAGCTACAATTTCTTCCATAAATGGAGATATTCCTTGTCGAGAAGCTCATGGATTGGATAGCTGCTTTAGACGGCACGAAAAAGGTAAATTTATGGGGTTTCAGCATAAATGCACTTTTTTCGTTGAGTCGTACTCCACTTTGTTTTCTGTTCCTTTATGCTGCAGCCTAATGCTGGGACCCAATTACATATGTCTTTCGCTTCGGCGGACAAGAAATATGCTCGACACTTGAAGAATTTCAAGCATTAATGGAATCTCGGTGCTATGAGGAAATCATGCCTCAGCCCCACTTTGGCCACGCCCAAGCTTTGGGATGGATGTGTGGGCTGACTCTGCACAAGACTTGAACTTTGGCCCACAACGGAGAGCTAGACATACCCAAATTTTGATTCATCGATTATCCGACATTGGTGTGAGTCGACCTTCTTTGGCAAGGGTTTCTTGAACATGCCCTCGCTTATGTATGCTTGCACATTTTCTTCTTGCTCTAGTTTCGGCAGATCTAGCATTCGATTGATCGGTGGCCCAAGGTCGAAAAGGTAAGAGTTGCATTGGTTTGGCAATGGCCGAGACCTTGATGGGTTTAGATGCCTTCCATCGGTGAGAGACTACCGATTCACAGGAGTCCATTACTTCTTCGTATTGTTTCCCACACTTTCATATGTGTTTCTTACATCACCGCACTCATGCTCTATTTTTCTCTTACAACCCTTTTCTTACTTTTCTCTCAACACACATCTCTCTATTCTTTGATCTCTCTTTTCTTTCATCCCCTCCCGGGTGTGGCTTATGGATGAGCTGAAGGTAGTGGTCTCTTGCCCTGAGTACTCAGCTCGAGGTTATTTATTCCACCACCAACTAGTGGATTTCCCTAACAAGGGATGGTGGTGTAACTGGATGTACATCAGGTCTGCTGTTGACATAGCTTGGCGTTGCCCTTGGCTTAATCTGACCGAGATGAGTTACAGTATGGCTCGACAACCTAGCATATAGTTGATTGGCCTTAGGCACTGCGTGTTCTACTTTTCCTTCCGGTTAAGACGTTAGTTCAACCATGCTTAGACCCGCCCAGAGGAGGGGGTAGAGTACCCTGGTTTCATTCCGTATTCGTGGTTCACACTTGGGTAGGTACCTCACTGCTAGTAGGACAATAGAGCTTATGGCCCCTACCCCTAGTTTCAGTCATGCCCTTTCGCCGCTTGGCTTGGCTCGAGGATGAAGCATAAACCGGGCTCACTTTAGCTTCAGAAGCTTCCACAAGCACGGGCAAAGGACACATGAGCACCTGATTCACCAATGCCCCTAGTTTATTGCTTTGACCGTTCTTTTCAAGTTTTTCTAATGTAATAAAAGCAACTTTGATTTGTATCAGAGAGTTGGAGAATTTTATGTTGAAATGAATGAAATTAAAGTTGTGAGCACCAAAAATTTCCCTTTTGGTCCAAAAATGATCTAAGTTGTAAAAGGTACAATTTTGAACAAAATCAACTTTTATTAAAACTTTTCAAAACCATTTTCGAAAAGGATCACCACCTGACATGCACAGAATCAATCCTCAAGATGTACAACCTTGAATCAAAAGATCATAAATGCCCCTTGATTGAACACCACTACTCTACATTGTAACCAGCTCTTTTTCTCGAAGTAAAGATCACAACCGAGCTCTCAGGTAAAGAACAAACAAAGATGACTTGATCAAACACATGGACATGACAGTTGAGTTGGAGGTGATTACAGGCAAACTTCAAGATGAAGTTGCCTACGATCCCAAAGATGGGAATTAGGCCTTCACGAAAAGCGGTTCAGTTCACCGAAAGTATTAACTCTCTATTTTGGGCTCTAACTTTAGCCAAAGTCACCCTTTAGGGTTTTGAACCTTGCGAGCTTAGTTTTTCTTTATTTCTAATTTTTCATGGTCTAACTTTTGCCTAGGTTGACCTTCTCGGTTTTCCGCCTACTGAGCCTCTCAGGGATAGTATTTCTTCAACTGTCCACGCTGATCGGTTGTGAAAATTCCAAGCCATCTAGGTCCATGAGAATAACAAATTTACTTGACCAAATAGCTTTGATGATGTAAGGACCAATCCAATTAGGGTCATGAATGGGAGCTCGATTGTCTTTCAGCACCATATCTCCCTCCTTGAGATTCCGAGACTTAACTTTCTTGTTAAAAGCCCTAGCAATTCTGCGCTAGTAGCCCTGAACATGATACAATGCTTTCAGTCTTCTCTCATCAAACAGCATCAACTCTTCAAATCTACTATGTTGCCAGTCTGCTTTTGCTATTTGACACTCAGCTATAACTCGTAGCGACGGGACTTCTATTTTAATTGGCAAAATAACTTCCATCCCGTAGACGAGAGAATAAGGAGTTGCCCCTGTAGACATTCGGATTGAAGTTCCATAGCCCTAGAGTGTGAATGGCACTTTATCTGACCAATCCCTGTATGTCTCAACCATCTTCTGCAAGGTCTTCTTGATGTTCTTGTTGGCGGTTTCAACAGCTCCATTAGTTTGCGGCCTGTATGTAAATGACTTATGAAAAGCCACATTGTATTTCTCTAACAAGTCTATCACTTCTTTCTTGAAGTGGAAGCCATTATCTGATATTATCTCATTTGGGACTCCATATTGGCAAATGATATTTTTTTTGATGAACTTAGCCACATGCGATGCTTTTAACACATTAGGGTGAGCTTCCACCCACTTTGTAAAATTGCCACCAAGATATATTCACCCATTCGATCCTTTTGGCGGATCACGCTAATGATGTTGATTTCTAGATCGAGAAAGGCCATGGCGAAGTCATGCTATACGCTTTTGATGGAATATTCATGCGACAGCATGAATTTGGGATTTTGGCATTGAACAAAACCAATACGAGCCTCCTCCATGGTGGACCAAAGAGTAACCTTGCGAGAATCTTCCTGCTAGCATCACACTGCTCATATGCCTGCAAGACCCTCCACGGATGGCCTCCACCAGCTTTGATTCCTCTTCTTTGACACATAACTTGTGCATTCCCGATGACCTCTTTTATGTAGCTTTACCTCCATAAATGATAAATTGAATGCTTATTCGTCAGATTCTCTTTTGTCCTTGCATTTGCCCTCGTGGATAAATCTCATTTTCTAAGAAGTTCCAAATATCATAGTACCAAGGTGTAGCTCACTTTTTCGCGCCTTTCGAAAGTTTGAGAAGAAGCCTTAGTGATTGATTCTCGGTTTTGAATCTAATATCACAAGTGCAATGTGAAATTGATAATCACCAAAGAGTCCAAATCCGCAAATCTTTTGGAAAGAATTGATTTGAATAAAAATGCCAAAATTGGGATACTTTGCCAAATCTGAGTCGCCACCTAAATATTTTATTTTGGAAAATTTAGCAAACCCATGACTGGTGCTAAAGGCCACGTGTCTAATTATCACCAAAGTCGCTCGGCTCGTGAAGAACATGGATACAATATGAGAAGGTCGTGAATTGAGCACTCCCCGCTAGATCAAAAGATCGGCCTCTACTAATCATGATATGATTTTTATCAACATTCTGTGCTCTTGTTCCAGTTATTAGGCTATCTTTACTATGTGATGCGCACAAGCAATTATAGACTAGTTTCCCCGAATTGGAACAACTCAATTTCATGTTTATTTTGTGAAAAGGGTTTGATTTTGCCACCTCAAGTGGGCTTAAAGTTTGTGAATTTGCCACTCAACAAAGTGGGCTTAAACATACATTTATTGAATCGTTCCAATTCAAACAACAAGCCTTCATCCATAAACATTCAAGCAGTTTAGCAAGTAAGCATTTAGCCTCATGGCAAACATGCTAGTCATGGCAATCACTCACACTCATGCAAGTAAGCTAAAGCACTAAAAACTCACCTAGTACTCCAAGCTAAGATAAAACAAAAGAGTTAGAAAAAATGCATGTTTCCTAACTATACAAGATGTCTAATACAACACATGCAATAATGCAATTAATAGGCTCGACTACTAACGCGGCATATGACTCAATTCAAAACATGCGGTCTAAGCACGTATTCAACGAAATATTGAAATGACAATGTAGTTGAATGATGCACCGAGCCTCAAAGCATGCGATACAAGATGAATGGATGCAAGCATAAAGCATGCTAATTGAAACATATCCCTAATCTAACCATCAAAAGTGGGTAGATAAAAGGGTAAAAGACGTGAGGTTGAAAAACATACACATTATTACATTACGCTCTCAAAGGAGAGTCAAATTAATAAAGTTAACTAGCTAAAATAATTAAGCTAATTAAGCTAATTATTACAAAACTTGAACGAATAATTAACTAACTATGTAAGCTAATTAAATAAGAATTTAACTAAGCTAGGCTAATTTAATATTACAACACAAACTAATTTTAATTAATCTAAACTAATTAAATGAGTAAACTAATTGGCTACAACTAATTGCTAATTTAAATATTACAACACAAACTAATTAGCTACAACTAATTAATTTACAATAAACACATAATTAAATGCCAATTTAAACTAATTAACTGCTAACTAGTCGAAGCAAGGGAGGCCCATGCGAGGTTTCCACCCAAAGAATATCTACTATCCGCCTATGAAAGCCTCTTGTTTAACCCCTTGTCTTTGTTTCCTTCTCCAGATCAGCTCTGTCGTGATTCACAAGAACATTGCCCAAAATTCACTAGTGTCTGGCGGGCCACCATTGTGGGGTTTATGTCCAATGGATGGCTTTGTCGGCCAAGAATAAGATGGCGGCCACTGATGATCCACTTTTCCTTGCGGCAACAGAGAGCAAACAGGGCAAAAAGAGAGTATTCTCACAGGTTGTATGTACTATGTATCCCGCCTTATCATCAAAACATCTCAAAGGAGTGATACACATGGCTCCAAAAACATCAATCAAGAAATTTCATTGCATGATGGACAAAGAACCAAGGTGTACAAGTTAATAAATACATAAATAAGACTCAACAACCATCACCCTATCATGCATGATCAAGGGCAGTGGTGACCTATGAAAATGCCCCAATTTTCCTTGTGTTCAATTAACGCCCCGATTGAACACATCAAAATACAACCTATTTCTTATCTTGCACACTTTTAGTTTCCCCTTGTTTACCCATTTTAACTTACCAATCATTATTTAACCAATTAAGTCCATTGGTGAGAAGTCCTCTAAAGGGAAGGGAGTGTCAAACAAGGGGTAGTTTAAGGCAAGAGAGGTGCCATGCAGGTTGGTAATGAACCCCAAAAGAGGATTAAACCATTAAGCAATGAACCTCAATCTCAAGCTTAAACTATCCAAGGTTAAAACAACCCTCAAAGCACATAAAGAGTGAAGAAATGAGGGAGATTGCAGAGATTATAAGTGCTAAAATGAAGTGTGAAAAGCAAATATGCAATCAACTCAAACAAGGTGTCTAATGGCCTAAAACACTAAGCTTAAAGTGACTATTACACTACAACTATGCAATATAAGACTCAAATGCAATAAATAGCCAAAAATAGAGACAAAATAGTCTAAAATAGAGCCTAAGACATCTTTGGAATGAAGCTACAAAAAGGCTAGAAAATTTAGCTCATACATGGAGCTAACTAGGCTAGCAAACAAGACATAAGCATGGGAGGCTAACCCCTCCAATTTCGGAGATCAAATCATGATTTTTCCCAGTCAAAATACTCTAAAATTTAGTGCTGAAAAGCCCAAAAGAGATGGTTTGAAGGTGGAAAACAAAAGTGAAAAAGCCTTAAAAGCAAAGGATAAAGAAGGGTGAGATACCCCCTAACCTTAAAAGGCCTAAAACACCAATTTTAGCCCACAAAAATAGAGTTTTGTATGGCCCAAAAACAGCCCAAAAATAGGGAAAGAGAGTAAAAAACAAGTATACAAAACAAGCTTAAAAGACAAGTAGTATACCTCTTTGAAGCAAAGAATAATTTTAGGCACTAACTCATGCTAAAACAACCTTCAAAAAAAAAAAAAAAAAAAGAGCTCCAAGAATTTCAAGGAACCTCACTCAAAGATGATTAGCTTTGGTTAAGGAAGTGTATGCAAAAGTATAGTATAACAAGGCAAGTGTGCACAAATTGGCAAGAGAGAGAGAGAGAGAGAGAGATTTTTTGTTCCAAATTTTCTGAAACTCAAAAATAGGGGAGGAGACCTCATATGTATAGATAAACAAGCATTTGGCTAAGAAATATCCATCCATACACGTGTATGGAGATGAAGACAATTGTGTCAACAGCTGGAACAGTTGTCAACAAAATATCTGAAAAAAAATAGTGGTAGTCGGCAGGTGATGATGAGCTCAATTTCACTTAGGTGAGCCACCAGAGGTTACGAAATTCTGACTTGAAGGTTTTGGTCCAAAATAGGGCATAGAATGGATGAGGTTTGAAGGCTCAAAGATAGGGCATTCCGCGGACTTTGGGCACTAAAATGAGCACAAACAATCACAATCATCGAAAGTGCACAAACGATGACGCTCAAGTCTTGGGACGGTAAAAATGGGGTGTCTACACAAGGTTTTGTTTTTCTTCATCTATTACGGCGATAGTTTCATAAGTTGTTACGCTCGATGATAATCCGACACATCCGGACTCCAAGTGGGATGTCTACCATAGAAGACAGAGTTGCTAAATCATCCGCAAACATGTTCTCTCTCAACAGATGCGTGAAACTTAGCTTTTCAAACCTAGGAATCAGAACGTCCAGGGTCTGGTGATAAACCTTCATGTTTTCTTCTTTTACTTTCCAGTCTCCATTTGATTAACAAACATCTAAGATCAAGTCCTCGATAACATACAATCTGATTGCCCACTAGTTCCGGGTGGGCTTCAAACCACGATACATTAACCATATTTTGGTTCATTATTTGGACACCTTGAACCAAGAAATTTGAGCTACAAGGTATAAGGGAGTTAGATTGGGTGCTATCCGACAACTTACCCCACCTATCCCCTCCATAATCCGTGCATTGGGATTTGGATGCTTCTGCCAAAGTACATCGTCCAAGTCTCCTCTCGGCTCAAAAGACACCAAAATGGCTTCATCTCTTGGGAACAAGTATTCCACCGCCTCATCCCTTCTCTGGAAGTGATCTACCAAGAACTCTTATAGCATATGTCACTCTTCTTTCCACAGGCCAGACTTCTGCCGGTGACATATTTGAGATCAAATTCGGAAAAGAAGAAGCAACCAATGAGCTAGCCTACCCTTAAGCGTTGGTTTCTCAAAGAGATATTTGATGGGGTCTAATCACAAAACTAGGATTACAGAGTGAGCTAACGCATGTAGTGCCCGCGACTTCACGGTAAGCCCATATAAAGGCTAGACGCAAGCTTTCTCCAACAGTATAGCGGTGTCTCATAATCTAGCATTTTCTTGCTCACAGTAATTACATGCAGCTTTCTCTACCCTATCTTCTTGATTCCTAAGCGAGCATGTATCCCATGGTAAGTGTCTATTCTTGACAAGTACAAATCAAAAGCTTCAGACTCAAGTCTCGCTGACATAGCGACATAGGCGAATTTCAGAAGGTCTCATGTAACCTACTTAAAAAAGTAATTAGCGTCGATCATCCCATCGTAATTTCTTCCCTTTTTTTAGAAGAATAAAAGTGGTTCTGAAGTCAAGTTAATTTGCAAATAAACCGTCATATGAATTGTACTTTTACCGGAGAAAGCCCTTACACCTCCTTTTTCATCTTTGTTGGTGGCCTTTCTAAGATGGCGCTGTGATTTTGGAAGGATCTACTTTGATGCCCTTGTGTGTGATGAAAAAAAACCCATCATTTCCACTATTTACATTACTTGTTGAAGGTTGCATTCTGTGATTCAACCTCAATCTCTATTCCACGATCGACCGTTGAAAGAATTTATTCACGGTGGTGTAAATGGCCCTCTCTTTCTTTGGACTTGACAATCATGTCATCCACGATACACCTTGACCTCTTTTACGGATCATGTCAATGCGAGAATGGTGGTTGACGATACTCTTGTAGGTAGCCCGGCATTCTTCAACCCAGCAACGGCATAACACGTGCATTAGTAGGTACCCCACGATGCTCAAGTGAATCGCGTGTTTTCTATCCCTCAAGCACCATCGAAATTTGGTTGTACTTGGAAAATCCATCCATAAGGATATGCAATGCATCGCCCGCAATGAAGTTAACTAACTCATCAATATCTGGCGAGAGAAAGTCATCATCGGACTTGCTTTCTTATTCGAAGTCTGAAAGTCCACATTAATAACCAGCATTCTACCATCCGTTTTCGACCCTTTACGGACATTGTTGGCCAACCAAGTTGAAAGGCCGAGATACTAACAAGAAACTTGCCTCAATGCACGTGCGAGTGACCTCTTCATCCGATTTCACACCAATCCCGGACAGTTCGTCACGCAACTTCACGCTTGATGGATTGGGCCTCGGGGTTAGAGGAGTAGATGTCTTGTACAATCTCGGGATTCGATTCGAGCGCATGTCTTCCCATTAGGACCTCGCTAGCGCCTTTGAAATCTTTTTAATAAAGCAACAAAAACGCTTATTTCGCACTCCTCCGGCTTGACAACATGGACTCGATCTAGACGAATAGATGCAGATCCTTCTCGATTACCCACATTATTAGCAATGATTTTCATGATCGGCCAGTACTTTGGTTTAAGCAAACCTCTTCTCTTCTTGATTAGTTAAGTTTCAAAAACCCGGAGGGAATTCCTTCCTCTTCATTTTCATTAAAATTTTGAAAATCTTGGTCAATACAATAAATAAAGCGGCACGCAGAAAATTTTACTTCCGAATGAATGGGCATTCTCATTACATAAGTTTTGGCTCCTAAGTCTGGCCCAGCTTAAAAGCAAAAGAAAAAGATGAGCTTAACTTGAGAAAACCTTGGCATCCGGGTTACCACTTCGAGGAATACCCGGACTCGAACTTCGGAAGAACCAAAATCTGATTTTGACTCCACAAACTTCGATGGAATTTCAATTCTAGCTCATCACCGAGCTTCAGAACCCAGACAAATAGCCCTCCAAAATTTGCCGGATAAAGATATGGTGCACAGTGATGCATCAAAATCTCACCTTTGGATGGGTTCATACCCTATTTTTTTTATCATGGAGATGGTAAGGTTATCTCTCAAGTTTTCTAAAAGTCGTACCCATGAGAATTTGTAAGGAGACAAGCCAATGCTACCTTTACTCCAAGTTATTTGTTATGCGAGTCACTTTCACATCGTCACCTTGAACTGATGATTGGTTCGGCCTTTTCCTTGGCATCACTATCTTTGGCCTTGAGTCAAAATAAAGAAAATTTTGAATCGAGTGGACACCTTTGCTTGCAAGTGAATTCATCCAGGCACCGGGAAAGCCACAAAAGAAGGAAATCTTTTCCTTAGAACAAAAGCGAAGCCATTTAGCATTCCGAGTTGGCTTGTGGATGAGCTCATGGTGTTTTCCTAGCTTGTTTGTGCAGCTTTTCACTGCCTTTTGAATTCTTCTATTTCTCGATCCGGTCCTCTTTGGTGGGTACATAACCCAAACCAAAGGCAAAGTGGAATTATTATTGGCACGATCTATTAGTGCGAAGAACGCCTTTCCTGCCATTACTTCTTCCAAGTCCATTCCTAGTACGTGTCATGATTTGTTCATGAAATAGATAGTACCTGGCGCCGACATACATGCCCTCGTCTGCTGACCAAAAATGGTCTGTGATACCACTACTGGGGCCACAGCCGAGTGAACCACTGGAGGAATACATCCTGCGCCGTAAAGTGATCTCCAACACTAGTTAGCTAGTTACCTTTGGCGGGGATGGATGGATGGAATTCCAAAAACGTATTGTCATCTCCTTTCGTGAGGTATTTCAACATTTCCATTGGTGAAGGGGTGGAAGAGACGGCTTTCACATGATGCAAATGCGAGCGAGCCGCCTGTAATAGTAGAGTTAAAAGCGTGGCCGGCACATCCAGGACATGGAACTCTCGAAGCATCTTGTTGGTAGGGCCCATCACGGACTCGAGGAGAGTTTGCACCGTGTCTATTACCTCTCTGCTACCTCATATTATCATCACACGCTTTCGAATTACTTGGGCCGAGGGCATGAAGTCCCCGATGGTCTTAAGGCCAATTGAATAAAATTGTCACAAGAAAGACATACATGGTGATAGCCCGAGCAGGGTGTCTATCGACACCAAGCAGCACTCCGCATTTCTCTTGAACTCATGAGATATATACAAGGGTTTATTGTGGAAGTTGAGCCTTCCGTGATAGTTCTTTCTCGAGAAAAACCACCTAGGAAGACCAATCCCTAGCAAGTTGTTAGGGAATTTGGCAGTGTCAATGGACAATTTAGCCTTGGTCCTTTAACTTGGCAATATTGCCTTTGTCGATGTGCACCTGGAGGCCATGAGAAGACCCCAGAATTGAGATGTTAGCTTGGATTTTCTTAAGTTTAGCTTCAAAGACCCCTTTGTACTCTTCTTCTTGGTGCTTCCTTTTACGTCTCAGTTTCAACCTCTTTGTCTTTTTCCGGATGCCTCGGCTTGATTTAAGTGCTAGTGGGCTTAAAATACCGCTACCACTTCTTGTCATGTGATCTATTTCTTCCGCATACCACGTGTCAGTTATGCAGGAAGAGCACTCCGGATCTTCGTTGGTATGGGCGAGGAATCACGATCGTCATTATCCACCATACTCGCCGAAGTCGACAAAGCGGGTTATGCAGCTCTGTTTGTATTACTTTCACATCACGAGGTATCCTCCCACAGGTGTTAGGCCATTCACATAGCTTCTGGTTGTCTTCCTAACCTCTCTCTTCATTAAACTTCTTTCGTGCAACTTCACATTCTCAGGTCGTCACATTAAGTGCTCCACAGCTACCAGTTCTCGAAGGCATTTAATTTTTCCACGCCAAAGTGTTTTTTCCGCAGTTTTCCTTTTTCATCGGCCCTTTTTGGCCACTCACGAGCAATTCTGAATTTCCTCTTCCTTCAATTTCATTTCAGTTCCTTTCTCAACTGCTCGGCTCATCATCGGCCATCCGAAATTGTCGCTGATCTCACGATAAATGAAACTGACCAATCTGCACATTTCTTTGATCCTCGTTTCGTTAAAGAATTCACAGGTTGTCCTAAATCCTCCTCTAGTTCCGCCTAAATCAGCATCCAACCTATGGCTTCGGGTCATCCCTTCTTCACCACATTAACCTCCAATTTATAGTTAGCAACACCAATTCCGGCAAATGACTTGACTAATCGGCACAAATGTAGTAACTTGGATCGTATTACACCCTCAGAAGGCAAGTCCTCAGAGCTCGCATATGGAACTCATACTTTCCTCTAAGGCCGACCTCCTTTCTACATTGCAAAAACTGTCACCACCACAGGCTTAGGTTGAGATGCACACGCGTGTCCATCATGCACAAATCTATGCTTCGAAAGGGAATGAACAACGTCCAGTCTTAATAGTAGGTGGGAAGGGGTAATATATATATGGTAGGAGATTAGTAGGGATGATAGCTAGTGTCACGGATTAGGTTTAGATTTTGAGATGGAGGAACTTTATTGTGAAGTAGGGAGTGGGTTTGTAGTTACATTTGGTTTATGGGGTGGTGCAATCACCTTGTATGTCAATGAGATCTTGAGATCTCATGACGCAAATGTGATCAACATTAGTCGGGTATCGTGATCATGTTTGTTGGTGAAATGCACTGATACTTTGTTGGGTTGTGTTTAGGTGGAAGAGGATAGTGGGCGAGGGCTCTAAGGGGTTTGGGGAGTGCCACTATTTTAACCAACACCTTCATGTGGCTTGAGATAGGGTCATGTAGGGAGTTGGGTAAAGGCCCTTTGGGATCAAGCGAGGTTAGGCCGGAAGTTTGTTATGGAGCTATATTGGCAAATGGGTTAGTTGATCCTCTTGGTTATAGTGGTGACAATGCTCCGCATCTCGGGACTTGACCCTCATGTAATTGTACTGTGTTACCAGTCAGTGCAGGCATTTTTGGGCGTATTTGTCTTGCACAGCCTTTTTGCCTACTCTTTTCTCATCATTATCTTGCTTACTCTGTTTCATATAGCGTCTTCGATCTGAACTCCCATCTCATGGAGCTTCAGGTGAATATGAACACAAGGTAGGGCGATCATTTTTGCAAACAACTTCCCCAATATGCAAATTGTGAACTACCATCCTATCGATCTTACGGGAAGGCGCTTGTGAGTCATCATTGAAGCTTTAGCCCTCAATCTAAATCACAAATTCTAAAAAGCACTCCTTGAACAACGGCGTGTTATCTCAATATCACGAGTTATGACCTCGATGCATGTGGTATTATACTGATGCAATTGAGAAATAAAGACCTCCGAAGCCGTTTATTTCCTCTCAATTCACGTTCTAACAAAATCCTCTTAACTTCTCATACCGTATGTCAAATTTGCTATTTCTGACGCTGAGTACGGCCAAAAAGAGATGCGACTTACGCAAACTGTAGGCAGGCCATCGCCGACGCATGATGTTTGAAAATAATTAAGTAGATGAACTATGGGACCTTTAAA